>LNAC01000330.1:1420686-1495540 GCA_002007465.1 Ailurus styani
CCCTGGGCCTCCCGCTCGGGGCCTGGGGAGGGCCGGCCGCGCCCGCCGAGCAGGCCCCCGAGGCGCCGCGCGGGTTCCCCCGGCAGCGTGGGGCTCGCCGTGCAGGGGTGCGCGCTCCCGCAGGGTAGGAGACGCCTCCCTGGCCCCGCTGCCGACTTGCCCGGGGACCCTGGGCACGTCCCTTCCCCGCCTCGGAGCGTGGCTGCTCCTTTGTCAGAGGAGAGACCTTGGCCGCGGTGCCTCGAAGAGCCTTCGGCACCGCCACTCGGGGTTGTGGGTGGGCCCGGGGTCTGTGCTCTGAACCCGCCGGGTCCCGTCTGCCCCGCAGGCTCTCCCACCTGTCACCCTGGCCCTCCTGTGCTTGGACGGCGTCTTCCTCTCCTCCGCCGAGAATGACTTTGTGCACCGCATCCAGGAGGAGCTGGACCGCTTTCTGCTGCAGAAGCAGCTGTCAAAGTAAGCCGGAGGGGGCGGGGGGATGCGGCCGTGCGGGGAGGGCGGGTTCACGCGGAGCCGCCTGTGCTCCCTTCTCAAGGAGCTGCTTCCTGTCTGCGTCCCATCTTGGCCTTTGGGTTTAATAAGCCCCTCGCTAGCCTCTCCCAGCCGCAGCTTTTCTGTGTAATTCGGAGCATCACCCAGAGATCGGAGTGTGTCAGCACAAGAATGGAATGGCACCGGTAACTCCCTGTGATAACCTCGGTGCAGTCGGCAGGGGAGGCAAGGCGGGCAGAGGGAGCCTAGTGTCAAGCCTCCTGTGAACTGGGCATGGACCTGGTGGGGGTCAGGCCCTCGGTCCCAGCTCAGCACTCATTCCCATCCCTTCCCAGGGTACTTCTTTTCCCCCCACTCTCCAGTCGCCTGCGTTACCTGATCCACAGGACAGCAGAGAACTTTGGTCTTCTGAGCAGCTTCTCTGTTGGGGAGGGCTGGAGGAGGAGGACAGTCATCTGTCACTTGGCTATCAGGTGTGTATTTTAGTGCTGCGGGGGGGTCCTGCATAGCTCCTTCTGGGTTGGTGGGTAAGCTGGTCAGGAACCAGGACCGGCACCCTCTAGGCTGCTGCCTAAAGTCAGTGCTTTTGTTTCAGCAGTGGGGTAGGTACGCATTGTTTGTGGAATTCATTCAGCAAGTTCAACTATGCGTTTGGGCTGAAATAGGGAAAAATAGAGTAGTTTCAGCAGTGAGAGGGTTTGCTCTGAGAGGCCGTGGAATGTGAGAAGCACACTTGAGCCTCACGCCTCTCTGTCAAGTGTGCATCTCACAGATCTTACAACCACTGTGATCCTAGTATTTACAATGACCGTGTTTTTTTTTTTTTATTAGAGAGGAGGGGTGGTGAGAGAGGGAGAGAGAGAATCTTAAGCAGGCTCCGTGCTCAGCACAGAGCCCGATGTGGGGCTCTATCTCACAACCCTGAGATCATGACCCTGAGATCATGACCTGAGCAGAAATCAAGAGTTGGACGCTTAACAGACTGAGCCACCTAGAGGCCCCCAAAGTTATGTATTTTCCTAATTACCAAGTTCCCAAATGCAAGTACTTACTTTTATCTAGTGTATACCTAAAGGTTCAGCTGTGTCTAGTGTAGTTTGTGACACCAGAGGGAGAGCTGTGTTTCTTCTTCAGAGGTGGCATTCAGCTTCCTCTCCAGTGCCTTCCTGTGGTATTTCCAGGGGTCATTTTGGCTTTGGTTTTGGCCTAACGCTGAGTCAAGAGCCTCACACCCGAGATTCCAGTAACCCGTTGTCCTAAACGCTGCTCTGATCACACTTCCTGTTCCTGCTCCAGGTTACCCAGTTCAGATGGACTCTCGGTCCCCTGCCACCCTCCTGCCTCCCAGCTTAGCAAGTCCCGAGGCCCCCGGGCCACCTCAAACCAAGGAGCACCTGCGGGTCCTCGAGGGGCACGGGCTGGCCGGTGGCATCGCGGACGCAAACCGGACCAGGCTTTGTATGTGCCCCGAGTACTGCGCAGGCAAGAAGAAGGGGTACCACCCTCTACCCCAGGGCTCAAGGGAGGCCCTCCAGTTGGTGGGCTTCCGGAAGAACCTGGAAATGTTGGTGCTGGGGACCTCAGCTCTGAGCAGGACCTCCCTGTGTTGATGACTCGGGCACCTGAGGACCCAGAGGGCCCAGACCAACACTGTGACAATGAGCAGCTACCGGACCCACTTGGCGTTGAGTCCCCAAGGCCCGAGAGCCACTCGGGGATGGGAGATGGGTTGGAGATGGCCACACGGCTGGGGTCCAGTCTGCGGCTGGACTTGGAAGAGGGGAATGGGAATGAGGTGGAGAAGAGCCTGGCAGCAGAGGAGGAAGAGGAAGAGGTGGAAGAGGAGGGGCCTGGCAGCTGCTCCGGGGACGATTACAGTGAGCTGCTACAGGAGGTGATGAGGCTCTTAAGCCCAGAAAAGGGAGGGCGGAAGTGAGGTGGGTGTGGTCGTGGGTGGGTGGGGACCAAGGGTCCTGGCGAGGAGGGGCAGGGTGTGGGGTGATAGGGGTCCCTTAGGAGATGTAGTGGGGGAGCGCGGGGACTTGCCCGAAGGAGTTGGGACTGACACAGTGGAGGGGACGGGGCTCAGGCTGTGGGGTCAAGGGTGTGGATTTGGGTCCCTGTGCAACCCCGAACAACTACGGGCAAGTCATTTCGTTTCTCTAAATCTCCGTTTCCTCATTTGAGAAGCAGTTAATAATAATTTGCTTCAGGAGGTAACGACATATGATGAGGAATTGCTTTATAAAGGGACTTCAGGCCTTGCTCAGAGATTGGTGCCAGAGGCTTTATGTTACAAATCTCCTTTCCTTGGAACTGTGTGTCTGCCCCTGAGCCTGGCTGCCCTTCTTTCCAGATAGCTAGAGACCAGGTAGACTTGCTTAATACCACATTGTTAATGAAGGGGAGAAACGATCCTGGACTTGCCCAGTTCTGTCTCTTAACTTACTATTTACCTTTGGGCAGAATTACTTTTTTTTTTAAAGATTTTATTAATATTTTTTTTTATAGGACTGAGAGACAGCAAGAGAGGGAACACAAGCAGGGGGAGTGGGAGAGGGAGAAGCAGGCTTCCCACTGAGCAGGGAGCCTGACATGGGGGCTCGATCCCAGGACCCTGGGATCATGATCTGAGCCAAAGGCAGATGCTTAAGGACTGAGCCACCCAGGCGCCTCTGGGCCGAATTCCTTAACTCTGATTTATAGTGCGCCTGTCTGTAAAGAGGGGACATAGAGAATAGTTTTCAGGATTGTGTGAAGTATACTGCACATAAATGCCCCACTGGGGACTCCATAAAAGTGAGGTACCTTCCCTAAGACTCCCACCTCTCCACCTTCTCGCCCGTTCGGCCATCATGCCGCCCTTCCCAGACTCTCGCCGGGTGTGGCTCCCATGGGAAGCTGCCGCCGGGGGTCTGCTCCCCGCGTGTGGGTCCCGCTTCTGCCTGCAGGACTCTGTGTGGTTCCCTGCGTGTCCGAGCTCCCCGTGCTGAAGGGTGTGTGATCTCTCCCAGATAACAGACAACCTGACGGAGAAGGAGATTCAGGTAGAGAAGATCCACGTGGACACGTCCTCCTTCGTGGAGGAGCTGCCTGGAGAGAAGGATTTTGCCCATGTGGTGGAGATCTACGACTTTGAGCCAGCACTCAAGACTGAGGATCTGCTGGCCGCGTTTTCCGAGTTCCAGTGAGTGCTCACGAGGCTTCAGGGAGGCAGGGGAGGTGGGCGCTAGGATGTCACTTTGTTGTCGAGGACCCTTGCTGCCCCTCCCCCAGTGTCTAGTTACCCGGAAAGAAGGGCAGAAAGTGGATGCAGCTGCTCTGGGCTCCGTACCCCTGCTGGCCATGACTATACGGAAGAGGAGAGCTGGTTTTTTAGTGAGGGGCGTATTCAGCGGCCCCAGATCTGGTCCTGCTGGCACCCGGCAGTGGACCTCTATCCTGCCCCCCCCGCGCACCCGCACACCTGCCGGGAGCCGGTCCCCCCATCGGGATGCAGGACGCAGGCAGCCCACTGCCTCCGCTTGCTCCTCGTCCCGGCCACCCAGTCAGTCAGTCTACAGAGTTTCTGAGGGCCGTTTCTGTACCAGAACTGTTTTTGGGTGAGCTGGGTCTGAATGCCCTGGGGCAGAGTCAGGGTGGAGATGGACACCAAGGGGGTTGTGTTGCAAGCGAAGATTTCTGTTCCCTCAAATTTCTTGATCTAACTCCAGTCTTTTCTCCTTTCTTTCTTTCTTTCCTCCTTCCCCCTTCTTTCCTTCTGTCCTCTTTCCCCCTCCCCCCTTTCTTTTTAATGTTCATTTTCCTTTCTTCAGTCTTCTTTCTCTGCTTAGTCTTTTTTTTTTTAAAGAATTTATTTTTAAGTAATGTCTACACCCAACATGGGGCTTGAACCCACAGCCCTGAAATCAAGAGTCACATGCTCCACTGACAGCCAGCCAGGCGCTCCTCCAACTTAGAGTTTTTTAAAAATCCCTTTCTGGGGGCACCTGAGCGGCAGAGTTGGTTAGATGCCTGACTCTTGGTTTCCGCGCAGGTCATGATTTCAGGGTGTTGAGATCGAGCCCCGTGTCAGGCTCCACACTCAGTGGTGGGGTCTGCTTGGGACTCTTTTTCCCTCTCCCTCTGCCCCTCCCTCTTGCTCTCTCTCTCAAATAAATAAAATGAAAATCTTTGAAAAAAAAGAAAAATAAAAAAATAAAGATCCCTTTCTTCATGGCCCCCATTTCTGACTGCTCCCCAGACTGCCCTCCCTTGCCTCCCTGAGCCTGAGCCTGAAGAAGGCCGAAGGGGCGGCCTGGTGGGGCATGAGGGGCTCATCTGCTCTCGTTCCCTAAAGGTGTGGCCAAAGGGGGCCACCCGTGTCTCCTTCAGCCAGCGTGGGCAGTGCCCACAGAGAAACAGGGGCCTCAAACTGCTTTTGGCCTCTCATCAACCTCAGGCTCGGTGTGACTTTCTTGGGCCGTAGGAAAAAAGCTGACCAGGAGTAGTAACGTGGACTTGCTTATTTTAGGTTCTGTCCCCTGTCCGCAGCACGTAAACCCTTTTGTCTCCAGTGCCCTTGGCCTCGCTGTGGCGGTGACTTCTTCACCTTTGGCACCGTGCTCTTTGAGCTCTTAGAGTCCTGTCTTCCTCGGTTCTAAGAATCCGGGACCCACCAACCCACAGGGGTGTTACTTGTCTTTCTGAAGCTAACTGTGTGGTCTTCGAGAAAGTTTGCTGCAAAGCGCTGTCTCCTTCGCAGGGGAGATAGGAACTTGTCTCGGGCTCATTGTGTTGGAGGATTGGAGGTGGGAGGGGACTCCTTTTGTAGAAGGGGTTTCGCCCCTTGCTTTTGTACTCACTCTGTCTCCTCTTCCCTGGCACAGAGAGAAGGGGCTCAAGATTCAGTGGGTAGATGACACGCACGCGCTCGGTGTCTTTCCCTGCCTGGCTTCAGGTAACGCAGCTTTGTGGCGGCCTCGCCCTTTCTCTGACTGCCATTGACAGGGGAGGGATCCCCCGTGTCCGGGGTGCAGGCTCCCCTGGGCAAGTGGACCGGCAGCCCGTGCCCAGCCCGCCCAGCCCGCCCAGCCCGGGAGTTCAGAGGCAGCAGAGTGGGTGCTGGGCCAGGCAGCTCATGCTGGTGCCTTCAGGTCGGAGGTTTCAGAGTCCGGTGATGTTCACAGAGCCCAGGTCACAGGCTGAGCTCTGGCTGCTTCCGTGTGGGAAATGAAATCATACGAACGTGCTCTTTTCATAGGTGAAAAGCCTTTAAATACTGGGGATTTCGTATGGTTCAAACAGATGCGTTTTTACTCAGCTTTCATTGCAGCCTCAAGAAGTAGGTCAGGTTACTTCTATTTTACAGACGGGGAGACCGACGTTCCCAGAATATCAGTGGTCTCTCCCAGGTTACGAAGCCTCCCAGTGTCGAATCTGGGGACCAGCCCCCTGGCCGTGACCGCAGTGCTCCTTTCCCCTCTCGGCCACACTCCCAACCCGTGCCACACCGCGGCTCCCTGTGGCTGTGTTTATCGACACCCCTGACCCCCTCGGCTGGGCTCTTCCTAACCATGAGTTTCTGAACAGCAGATCTGGGAGAGGCCGCGGCTGGTGCGGGTCGAGCTCTCGGGAGAGCCGGGGGGTGCTGAGGGAGGAGGACCGGGCCGTGATGGCTGCTGCAGCCCCGCGGAAGGAGCCGACAGGGCGGGCGGGGAGGATGGCCACAGGGTGCCCTGGAAAGAATGAGCGCTGGGTGCAGCATGGCCGTGGCCGCCCCCTGAGCTCTGCCAGGCTGTGCGAGGAGCAGGTCCCGTCCTGGCCTCGGCTTCCTCGAGTACAGAGGGGCGGCTTGCCCAGCTCTCGCGCTGTGTCCGACGTGCCGGTGCGCAGGTACCCCGTGCTCCAGGAGGGTCTTGACTGGGGAAAGGGGGGAGTTTATTCGAAGCCCCTGGGCTTTAGAAGGTGGGAGCCCCCCTTCCCTGGCGTCTACAAGTGCAGCCTTGCCGGTGTGGCTCCTGATCGGCCCCGGGTAGGGCGTGGAGGCTCGGCTCTGCACGGCTCCCCCTCTGAGAGCACAGGTGCCCTGCGCGGGCCTGCGGGGCTCCGGGGCGATGAGGCGAACACACGGCGGTCGTCTCTTGCTCATTTGCAGTGGTGTCAGGCCAGCCCTGTCCTCGAGCTTCACACGCGTGCACAGAGAGGCTCCGTCAGTTTGGGGTGATCATGCGCTCCCTGGCCCTGATGGAGCCTCGCCAGGAGGAACCGGGATGGCTCCAGGTCTGTTTTCTTTCCATAGCCGCTGAAGCCCTGACCAAGGATTTTTCTGTGCTCAAGATCCGGCCCCTCATGCAGGGAACCAAGCAGTCAAAGCTGAAAGCCTTGCAGAGGCCAAGTAAGGAAGCCGGTGGTGTCCCAATGGGAAGGCTGTGTGAGCGGATGAGTGTTTGGTTGGGCGGGGTGGGGCCTTCCCTCGGATTCATTCCTTGTTCCTCAGCTTTCTGCCTTAGGACCGCTGGGCTTCAGAGGCCAAGGGGTGCTCCTCCCACACCCTGGGGCCCAGGGGTGCCTAGGGCAGAAGGGATCCATTAGGGAGCGCTTTTGCCAGCTGCTCTGTTCTGGGCTTGCCCTTCTACGTGTTGCTCAGGGAAAAGCTAGGTCTTTCCCGTGGGGTCCTGGAAATGATATTTTATAGTGGGGTAAGGAGAGCTTGGATTTGGGGGTCAGCCCTGAGTGTGATCCTGCTTCTGGCACCTATTGAAGTTGACCTTGAGCAAGTCACCTAATTTCTGTGAGCCGGCTCCTTTCTCTTTAGAGTAAGCAGATTGTACTGGGGAGACTGGAGGGGTGAATCAAACAGCCTGGTCAACCTGCCTGGGGCAGTGAGGGCCAAACAAAAGGTGCCAGATAAATGATCGCTCCTCCTTTTTCTCTTGTCCTTCCTAAAAGCATGATGGGGGATGTTGGAGGCCAGTTTTCTGTGGCTGCAGAGTGGCTGGCAAGACTGGCTCAGAGAGGCCTCCTGAGGCCCTCCAATGCTCTCGGGGCCTGGGTAGCCTTTGTCCCAGCCTTGGGGACAGTAAATATCCTGTCAGTCCAAGAGCTCCAGGTGTCCCGTCTTGACTTGATTTCCTGGGTTGGTGGCCCAAACAGGGAAGAGGCAGAGGTGGCAGGATTAGGCGAGGACCCCACGGGCATCTGGCCATGCTGTGGGCACAGCTGGGCCTTAGAGGTTGGCTTAGATGGCCTCTCGGCTGCTGTGTCACTGGGAAGAGTGGTGGCCATGGCCTTGAATTCAAGTCCTCATGCCGTGGGGCTTTCCTTTTAGAGCTCCTGCGTCTGGCGAAGGCGAGACCACAGACGAATACAGCGGTGGCCAGGAGGCTGGTGGCCCGGGCGCTGGGGCTCCAACCCAAGAAGAAAGAGCGGCCTGCCGTTGAGTCTCTACCTCCCTGAGGCCCGTAGAGGCCCAGCAAGCCTGGCTTGGCTCCCGCAGGACTAGGCTGGTGCCCCAACACCACAAACCTTTACAGACACCAGGATAGCCCTGTGCGGTTTGTTAGGGTGTCCCTGTGGGGCGGGGAGGGCTTTCGTTTGGTCTAGTTCCAGAAGTTGAGAAAAAAATAAAAACTTGAACGTTACTTCAAAACGAAATGATCTGCCAGGGAACGCTAGGGGGTGCTGTTTGCCTCCCATTTTAGACCTGGGGCTGCTGAAGAAAAGGTCCTCTGGGTAGGCCGGAAGGATCCCAGCAGGGCCTCAGAGGCATTTTTGCCCAGTGTTTACCCAGTTTGGGGGGTGCGGGCGGGGGGAGGAGGGTTCCACCTGTCGTGTGACACCTGCCCAGTCTCCCAGCATGCCCGGCAGCCTAACCTGCTGCCCTGGGCTGCAGGCCACCAACCCTTGGACCTGGTCCTAGTGTCACCTGCTGGTGTGGGTCACAGAAGGGCTTGTGGCACAGTTCTGTAACCATGAACAAAGCCAAGAGGCAGCACCTGATGGGTCGCTGAATCTGACTCCCTCCCAGGACAAGGGCATCTTCAGGGATGAGGTCTCTGGTCACTCCTGTTTCTGGTTTGGGTGGAATCAGTACTGAGGCGGCCCTACTTGGTGCTCTGGGGTCATGGTGGACCCTTCCGATTTGCTGGGGAGAGCCCGTCCCCTGCTGGTGCCAGTGCCGGTGGGCACACTCCGCAATGCCACCCCTCCCTTGGAACCTGGCCCAGCACTGGCCTTGGGGACACCCCCTAAGATGGTTTAAATCTAGATTCCCATCCCGTCCTCACACAGCTGCTGCCCCCCCCCCCCGAACGAACTCACTAAAACCATGAGTTCGGGAAAGGTCAGGACTTGTGTTTTTGTGACTTCCGTGATTTCTGTGATCCTTGGCCTGCTGCTGTCAGAAGGCCTGAGTCGGTGTATATGGTGGGCACTGAAGGCGGCCCGGGGACCCATCTCTAGCGTGAACCTGAGAGCACGTGCAAGCTTCCCACCCCCCGACGTCCGCGGGAGTCTGCTGCTCAGGGCTGGGTGCAGGGGCCCAAAGGAGACACAGATGCGTATCATAAACCTTTTATTCAAAGTTTCAAGTATGTGTAAGTGTCTGTGATGACACATGGCACTCGGCGGGTGTCCTTGTCACCCAGGACCCTGGTTATAGCACCGGTAAATGAGTTACCCACAGAACTGGAACAACAGGAAGACGAGTCACTTACACAGGTGGGTTGGTTTTCCTTTTGAGCTATACTTTCAGGGGCCCAGATGCCCAATAGTAAATGCCGCTAAATTACTTTGTGGTTCAAAGTCTGTGAAAGTATAATGTATGTTGTACGAGGATGTAGGAATGGGAGGGGAAGCACCAACTCTGAGCTCACCTCATTAGAGAACACATGGCAGCATTGTTTGTATACGTGAATATAATAGAGTAGAGGCAGTCTGTTTAATGGGAAGGGGGTCTAGGTATTGAGGTCGGCCGGAAATGACCTAAGAGGGGGAGAAAAGGAATTCAGCCTGACCGCCTGGGGTTGACAGCTCCCACCAGCAGCATGGCAAAACTCCTGTCTGTCGTGCCTTGAGTGAGGTGGTGTCATACTCGGGGCGGGGACCAAGCTGCTGCTAACCTGTGCCCCCGGGGTCGCAGACAAGATGGCTCCTGGTGCCCACAACCCTGTCAGGCCCCACCCCGCAGGCCGTCCCAGGCTCCAGAGGTCAGGCAGCAGCCCCCGGTGGGTGACAGGCACACCCCGTCTGCGTGAGCCCCGGACGTGGCCGCTGGGGGTCGGGACGGGGCGGGGGCTGGGCTGGACGAGGTTGGGGAGCGTGGCCATCAGTCAGACTGCAGTTGCTGGGGAAGATGCGCTGCGGCCCGAAGACAGGAGGTGACCCGGCGCTTTATCGTGTGGAGAGCTGGTTATTTATGAGTCCACTGAAGTGTTCGAACTTCTTCTCTGTCTCTTCACTGAAGGAACCACCTGAGGGGTAGGCACAGGGGAGACAAACCAGACGCTCAGCCTCCTCCCACACTGGAGCTGTGCGCCTCAGAGGCCCCCAAGCCACCGTCCTCCACCGGGTGGCCTGCTGGGGCCACCTCTGTGTGACACCCCCCCCCCAACCAGGGCGGCCAGCAGGTGCTGGCCGTCCCAAGGGCCGGGCACAGGTCAGGTGCTCTGTCAAAGCTGAGCGAAGGCGCAGCGAACCCTAGCGAGTTTAGTTTTTGCCATCAAGGGAGCGGGGTGCCGTTGCTTTTCCTGCAGGAGAGGAAGCTCTGCTTCCCCGTTCGTTCCCCAGTGTGTGGAGTGCAAGGAAAAGTTGCTTTCTGGGCCACCCGAAGCCACAGCGGTTGACTATCTTCGAGCTCAGCGGAGGAAAACGATACACAGGACCCACAAACTGCTGACGCGCACATGTTTGAGGTCACATGCATAACGAGATGGCCTCCGCTCCAGCCCGGCTCGGTGCCGCCCTCCTCCTTGGCCAGAGCTGGCTGCGAAAACCCAGCCTCCGTCCAGGCCTTCCGTGTCCACAGCTCCCTTCCTGCGCGTGGAAACGGGAGGCTGGCTCCGTTCCCCGCGCTCTTTGCTCGGCCTGGGAAGCCACTCGGATTCCTCGACAAAGCAGGATGGTCCTCGTCTCCCATGGCTGGGCGGCAGGGGCACCCGGCAGGCCTGGGGGCGGGGCTGGGGCTGCCCGCCAGCGCCCGGGGCCCTTACCTATGTGGCAGTTGTACATCCAGATGCGGTGGCCGTCGTAGCGGGTCCTGCACTTCATGATGTTGTTGCTGTAGTCAGACTCGGCAACCTCGTAGTTGGGGTTGATGACGACCTGGGGGCAGTGAGAGCGCAGCGCGCTGCTGAGCCCCCCCGCGGCCACCCTCCGCCCCGTCGAGGCCCAGCGCCCGCCCACCCCAGCCCTGCCTCCAGAGCCCGGGCGGCCTTTCGAGAAGGTGCGTGGCCGGGTGCTGGGGGCAGGGCGGGCGGAGGCCGGGAGGAGTGAGGGTGTGCGCCCCAGGCCACCGGCCTCTGTGCCATTCACACGCAAACCCCCTCCCCCAGGGAGGCCTTCGTAAAGGGGTCACCCTGTCCTGGGGGCCCTGGGAGGCTTGAGGCTAGTAGAGGCAGGAGTTGGGGGCCAGGGAGGCCACAGAAGAGGCTGTTGATAGGACCCAGCGGGGGAGCAGGAGGCGCTGAGATGGGGTGCAGATGAGGACCAGGCTGTGTGCTCCTGGAGATGTGCCTTCACTTGTGCCCCTGCCTCCGAGCCCTTGCCCGCAGGCCCCTCTGTCGGGAGGGCCGCTTCCTCCTCCCCCGGCTCTCTGCCGGCCTTGGCAGCCTTAGCCCTGTCTGCACGTAGGGCCACGTGGGAATGGAGAGGGTCAGCGAATCCTGGGCCGGCGCGCTCACGCGGCTGAAGCTCCGAGTCTGTCCCAAGGGAAATACTCTTTTCCTTGAATCTGAGGCACTAACGTGCTCCTGTTGAGTTAATTAGCTAACTGTATAGTTCAGGCGTCAGGAACACAGATGTGATCTGGGTTTGCATGGCTGTGAAATGGGCACACTAGTAGAGCCCATCCTTGGAGGGCTATGTGCGTTCACGGGGCTCAGGCCTGGTCAGGCCCGGCATCAGGCTTCCAATGAGCCATCCTTATTGAATAGATGGCATCTGTCAGGACACGTGATGCTACCCATTCCCCCAGCAGAGCGATAGCAGACCTCACACAGAAACCCCCACGCACCGCCTACGTGCACGGAGACATGGATATTCAGTTTTTAGAATAAAGAGCACTTTGGCTAGGTCTCTCCAAGACTGCGGTTTTGGGTTTGTGGGTGGAAAAGTGCTTGGCTGTCTGATTTCCAGCCTCTGAAACTGCCCAGGAAGACTCTCAAAGCCTGTCTGTGGTCACTTCTCTGCAGGTGTTGGTTCTTCCCAGGGCCGTCTGCAGGGTGGGGACCCTGGGCCAGGCTCTGGGCTGGCGGAGTCCTCCCTTGGGCAAGTGTTCAAGGCAGAATGACACATTTCTGGTCACCCACTTTGCCACCCGGCAGGGCCAGCTCAAAAGCAAGCCGTATGGCTGTACAGGAATGTGACAGGGCGCCAGGGAGCCCCCGCAGGCCCGAGTGCACCTGTGTCCCAGATGGGGGGAGGCCGGGGAGGCGGTGGCCCCGCTCCCACGCCACCTGGGACCCCGGCTGGAGCAGGCCGCTGTGTCTGCAAGAAGGCAGACGAACCGTCCCCCCTGCAGACCCTTGCATGAGGCCAACTTTTCTGGGAGACCCAAGTCAAAAACACTGGCGAGTGAATGGCTCTTTATGAGATTGCTGTCAGCCATGACAGCAGACGAGGCAGGGTGAGGGCACCGGGAGAGGATGGGTGGAGGGCAGAGCCTGTGTCAAAGGACACCACAGGTGTGGGGCACCTTAGAGTCTGTGGAACGGCTCCTTGGCCCGAGGACCAGATCTGGCTGCCCGTGTATTTTGATTTGCAAGTGCCAGGTGTCAACTGAGTGTGGGTGTCCCGGGAGGCTGGCAGTGCCCCGCAGGCGTGCATGCCTCCCATGCTTAGGTCACCTGGTTGGCCCTGATGTGCCAGCCCCTGGGTGTGGGACTCCTGCCCTCCAGACAGCCCAGCCTCCCCGCACGCATTTCATGTTCGGACACCAGCAGGAAAGGGGCTGCCTCCCCCATCACTGGGGAAAAGGGCCCTCCTCCCATCAGCTGGAGCTGGACACCCCTCCTACCTGGAACAGGTAGTCTCCAGGGGGGACGTCGGTGATGTCCACCCACTGGCAGTCGATGTCATGGCGATACATGTCCCAGCAGCCCATGGTGATGCCCTGTTCACCGAAGTTGGCACACTCGTAATTCTTCTGGATGTCTGCAGGCAGGGGCAGAGAGAAGCCCGGTCCCCTTGCACCCGGGCCCCACTGCCTCGAGTGCTTGCCCTCTGCGCTCCCCTTCCCCCAGCACGCCCCAAAAAGCCCCGCTGGCTGGGTGCTGTTCCCAGAGCCCACGCCCGGCAAATCTCTTCCTTCTCCCAAGCCCTCAGACCTCTGCTTCCTCTGGGCTTGGCATCCCATCCCCACCGTGTGGGTCTCCCATCCATTCTCCCGTCACTGGAACCCTTGCCTGATTCTCTACCCACATCCCATCCGTCCTTCTAGGGCCAGCCGAGGGCCCCTCTTCCACAAAGCCCTCTCTGGCCCCTCTGGCATCCCCATTAGCTTGGGAATGAAGCGAATGCTGGTCTGGGAAAGCTCTGGTGGTGGTTATTTAGCTTAATGTGGGAGTCATCTTGCTAGCCTCTGGAGAGTTGACACTTGGATGTGGGCTCAGGTCTGGTCTGTGTATCTGACCCTTTACTGGGCTGGCTGGTTGTCTGGCACATAGGAGGTGCTGAAAACCCACTCGCTTGTGCGATTTCATGGCCTGGCACGTCCACAACTGAGTAATGAACACACATTTCCTTGTGAGAGGCGACCACATCCGGGCACTGCTCGAAGCCCTGGGCGTAAGGAGAAGCAGCACCGTGTCTCCCCTGAGCCCCAGTCAGGTCGGGTGGCAGGTGTGCCCCCGCGGTGATCAGAGGTGGGAGCTGCGTGCCACCTCTGTCTGGGGGAGTCGAGAGACCCGGGAACCTCAGGGTGGGTCTTTTGGGCTCGGACTTGGGAGGCCATGAGCCTGTGGGGCGGGGGCTTGGCGCTGGGGCACGGGGAGCGAGGCCGTGGCAGCCAGAGGTGGAGGGGACCACGTGCCAGGTGTGGGCCTCACCAGGGGACCACGGGGACCCACCAGTGCCATCGGCATAACCCTGGGGGGATCCAGTGCCTTCATAGCCAGGCCCTGCCCACGCGCCCCAGCCCCACGCTATAGGCACGGGAAGCCCTGAGGAGAGAAGGGTCACAGGGAGAGTCCGCGGTGGCCAGGGTGACAGCAGCCGGCATCAGGCCTGGGCTCCAGGACAGGTGGGAGCACTGGAGTCCCTTTGGGGCCACCCACACCCAGATACCTCCTTCGCATTCTGTGTCCTCCAAGCAGAAGCTGGCTTTGTGGCCCTCCGCCACCTTGGTACCGTTGAGGTTCAAGAGGTCATAGTGGGTGAACACTTCCATGCTGTGGTAGTGCCTGCAGCGCGAGAGAGAGAGTCTACAGGTCAGTGACTGGAGCCGCTGCCTTGAGCAGCGGGGGCCTGAGGGGTGGCCTGTGGAAGAGGGGTGGGTGACAGGGCGTGAGGAAAGGGAGGACAGGAGCCTCCCCCTCGAGGGGCGGCTCGCCTGCCTGGGCCGCGGCTCTCTCACCAGCTGAAGGGGAATGACCGTGCCCGGAGCGCGGGCGGCCTCGTGGGGACCAGCGAGGTGGCCCGGGGAGCAGAGGGCCTGCCCCGGCGTCTGCGGCACACGTGAGGCGCCTTTAATCACCGCTGTTGGTAACTCTCCCGGCACCACAGTGGCTCCCCAGCCCACTCCTATTTCGGCCGCTTACAGCAGGCTGATGAAAGTGACTTTCTGAGATCTCTGGAAGACTTGCCAAGTGGGATATGGCGGGGAAGGAACGAAGGGGGAGGGCACGTGGGGCAGGGGGAAGGCGGGAAGAGGGGGCACTGGCGGGTCGGGGGGTATCCGGACTCCAGGCAGGGAGGCCCCAGGCCACCCCACCAGCTGGGAAGTGGGTGGCAGGAGTCTGTGCCCCTCTCCTGGGACACACAGAAGGGGGCCGAGGGGGGGCTCGCGGGCTCCTGGGAAGGAGCAGAGCGTGGCAGGCACGTCCCTGTGGGCTCAGGAGGCGAGCATAGGAAGGAGAGCTCGTGTGTCCCCGCGTCTCTTGCTCCTGCGAGTTGTTTACATAACGGTGTCCCATCTCTTGGCTCCGGAGGAATTGAGAACAGATGCAGATTCTTGGAAAGTGGCGCGTTTGGTGCAGAATAAACAAGGCCAAGATGGCTGCTGCCTGTGGCCAGGGGCCTCCCTGGGGCACCGGGCAGGCCAGGCCCGGCCTGAGCTGCGCCACGTGTACCTCACAGGCACGCTTGTCTCTGGCATCGCCGGGACACGGGCAAATGGGGAAGCAGAGATACAAGGCGCCCAAGGCACCAGGAGCAGAACTACCCGCGCTTCTTCCTCAGGAAAGAGGGGCTGATCACACGACCCACTCTTAGGGGTCCCGGAAGGACTGAATCACAGAAACCACAGAAAGACCTCCCAGGGGGCTTGTAACAGAGGGCTACGCACCCCCTGTCAACCCTCTCATTCCTCCTGCTCACGGTAGTACCACGAGTAGTGTTGTTGTAACCACTACCATTGCTACTGTTCCTGCTGTCGTTCCCAGCCTTCCTCACCCCCAGGCCTCACGGGGCTGGCCTCAGGCTCCCTCCTCGGGAGTAGGGGCAGTCAGGACAGTGGCCAGAGAGGAATTAAAGCGACAGGTTCTCGAAGAGGAAATTAGAGGCTCTCTCCCCCTTCCTCCTATGTTTGCTTATGCTAAAAATAATGCCAGGAGTTCCTAACTTGGGCTTTTCCCAGGTCGCTCATGTTTCTGGGTAAAGCGATGCTGAGCCAGGGGCCCCCTGAGAATGCTCACAAGGACACATTTTGTGGCAAGTCGAAGTGATGACTCTGAACGAGTCTATTTTGGCTTCTCGAAGGAGCAGGATGAGACATGAGGTCTGACTCACTGCCTAAAACATGTCTGCATCTTTCAGAGAGGGGTTTATGTTACCATGTTTACCGGCTGGAAAGACTGAAGAGAAATGGGTTTATGTTTCGTTGTCTAAACAAAATTCAGACGGAGTCCACAGATGGACTCTTGTAAGGCTGACCTTCTCCCGCTCCTCCTGCTTCCTGCAGACTTGATTTAAGAGTCTTCCCTAGCTCTTCAGTTTTTCCCCTGCGAACACAAGGAGGGAAACAGCTGGTTTGGAGTCTCTTGATTCCAGCCAACTGCAGGCCTGGGGCTCCTGTGTTTCACCTCTGGGGCAGGTGTGGACACCACTCCCTGGGGCCATGTCTCCCTCTCCGCCGGCTGGCTGGAGAGGCTGGGGTGTCCCTACCCCCTGCCCCCCCCAAGAAATATAGATGGGGCCCCCTGAAGGGCAAGAGGGCACGTATTGGTGAGGAGGGGTATACCTCCTCTTTCCACGCTGAGGTGTCCTGACCTCTGGAAGTCTAAGAGGGGGCTGGATCCATGGAGTGGACCTAGGGAAATCACAACTTGGAAAGAACTTCCAGAACCTGCGAAGAGACTAACCTGACACTTGGCGGAGGTCACTGTGATCTGGAGAAAAGGAAGGGTGGCCTTCTACCATTAATGCTCCGGAGCTCAGTGTTCTAAGACATGGTGTCAGTGGAAGGAGGAGATGATGAATATGTGAAAGATGGACCAAGCTAGTCCAGAGGAAGCTGGCAGCTTTGTTAGCCTAGGTCACTGGGGGCCCATGTAAAACTCTGAATCAGAGTCAGTGTGCTATCACCCTTCACCCTGTCCCCACCAGCCACGTGTCCCCTGGGGCCTCCAGAATGGACAGTCCTAGCTGCTGCTCAGCTGCAGCTGGGACAATGATCCTGTCCCCATTGCAGAGAATATGGGGGGTGGGTGGGTGGCGGGTGTTCCAGGCTCAAGAAGTGCTGTCATGAAGGGCGAGGGCCTTCCGCTCGCTCGACCCCGCCTTCCCCATGTGCTGGGAGCCCTCTGGCCAGAACAATCCCTACAGATGGGAAAAGGGCCTAAAATTGGTTCCCAGAGGCCACATCACATCCGTGGGGCTTTGATCCAAGACGGGGCCTGCTCTGCACATGGTGGGAGCCGGGCAGAGTAAACGGAAGTCTCCCCTTTGGAGCAGGGCTGTCCCCGGCTCGCTGGGCTGGCCCCTGGGCTGAGCCTCCACCGCCTTGCTTGCCAGCTCCCAGCGCCTCTCGAGGGGCTGCCTGTGGGAGCAACGGCTCATCTCCGGGCCACAGCAGGGGCGGAGCGGCTCTGTGTCCAGCTCCTTCTGGACCCTGTCGGATCTGTGACGTGAGGCGCCAGTGAAGCAGGTGTGGCCCCGCTCCCGGGGGCACAGGCGGGGTCATCGACCAAGGGCATGATGCGTACGAGAGGGAACAACTCAGGGCATTTTCTTCTACGTCTGGTGGGCAAGGAACGTGGTAAGGGAGTCAGTCTTTAGGTTTCATTTGAAGGCTTTCAAAGAACACAGTTCTGTTCCTCATTGTAGCATTAATTGCATCGGGAGTGCTAATTTCCCCTGTGCACACTGATTTGTGCCAGGGGTCTCAATTGTGGCTCCACAGTCAGTAAATCTGCTGAAAGAGGATGTTGAATCTTCTAGAAATTTTTTTTGAGGGGCGGTGGGAGAAGGGCCTGCTTTCATCATACTCCCAAAGAGACCCAACCGAGGTTTGGGGCCACAGAAGTCCTATTGAAAGGGTCCTCCTACAGAGCCTGGACAAGTCCCCTGGAGCTCTGGAGGCTGGGGGCAGGGGGAAGGGCAACCCTCTTATGCCCCCTGACATCTCATCGTCATAGGTTCTCAGTTACGGACGAGGAAGAGGTGGCTTGAAGGGACATATGCTTGGCCAGCATGTTTTTTCCACCCGTTCCTCCCAAACCACCAATTGGAACATCTGTTAGCAAAGAAATGAAATAGGTCGACAGGAAGAGCAGGGGGTGGGGTGGGGTAGAGACCAGGATGCCTGGGGCTCCTGATGAGAAGAAACACGTCCATGGTGTCACCATGTGTATTCTTAGAGGACAGACCACTGCCTGGAGAGCTAGCAGATGCCCCACGGAGATTCCCCCCATGTAATGTCTGGGTCAACCGCCACGTGTGGGACACAGACGCAATTATGTCCACCTGACAGTGGGCAGGGCCAGCCCCCCACCCCCAGGGCTCCCTCCACGTGTTCTCTAGAGACATTCAGGCACCAATCTGGTCACGACTTTAATTTCACTCCCTGACATCCACCCTGCCGAAGGCTGACGTGGTTCTGTATGGAGACCAAAGATTCTCTGGCTAATTAGGACATTCAAAACATATGGATAATAATTATGAAGGAAAATCAACACCATAAGTTCTATCCTAGTCTTTTCCTTTTGAAACAGATTGACCTTTTCAGTCCCTGAACTGGTTTGACTGTGACTGGACCATCCCTTGGCACACGGACAAGCAGGTGAGGACAGATTTCTGATGAACACTCAGCAGAGGTAACGGAAAGAGCATGTGCTTTGGAGTCAGACAGACATGAGCCGGGGATCCCCACCCAGCAACTTCCTGTTGGACTTCCTGGATAAGTCCTATAAACACCGAGCCTCCATTCCCTTACCCTTGAAAATGTGCCTGGCACTGAGAAGGGGGTCAATAAATGTCCGTTCTCGTGACCATCATGGGGGGGGCGCTATGTTTTCCAACTGGAAGGATGCCTCGTCCTGGCGGGGCTGGGGTTCCTTAGACTTAGACGTGACACGCACACAATCACCTGCTGATCCTGTCAAAATGCAGATTCTGAGGTGGAGGTCTGTAACAGGCTGACTCTGCCCACCGGCGGGCCTCCCTGTGAGAAGCAGGGAGCTCTGTTGCAAAGATGGGGGGCATCCGGTGGGGGCACTCACTGTGGACCCCTCGGGGGCTTGCTGCCTTGTTGCACAGCAGGGCCTCCCCCCTTCATCTTCAAAAGTGTGTCCTCTTCTGTTCCCTCCCCCTGCCCAAGTCAGGGCCCTGAAGAAAAATCTGAATAAGCTATGGCAGTAGGCTCTGGATTAGAATGAGCATCAAGGCAAAGAGAAAGAGAAGACCAGGCAAGGAGATGAATGCGGTGGCTTCTGTTGGCTCCAGCTGGGGCCAGCTCTAGGATTTCTGTTTTGGTGCAGGATTCATAGCACTGGGGCCAAGTCCACCGGCCGAGGGCTGGCAGGGACACTGGAGGTCCCGGATGATGTGGCCCAGATGGTCTGACATCTCACAGCTGGTTGGAGGCATGGCTGGGTTGAGAGAGCAGGTCTCATGACTACTGGGCCCAGAACCCTGCCTCCACACCTCCACATACCTTCCTCGACACATTTCAAATATAAATATATATTTTTTTAATATTTTAAGGATATTTTTATTTATTTATTTTTTTAAAAGATTTTATTTATTTGACACAGAGAGAGATTACAAGTAGGCAGAGAGGCAGACAGAGAGCTCTAGAGGAGGAAGCAGGCTCCCTGCCGAGCAGGGAGCCCGATGCGGGGCTCAATCCCAGGACCCTGAGATCATGACCTGAGCCGAAGGCAGAGGCTTTAACCCACCGAGCCACCCAGGCGCCCCTAATATTTTAAGGATATTTTAAAAAAGATTTTATTTATTTGACAGAGAGACAGAAAGCACAAGCAGGGGGAGCAGCAGGCAGAGAGAGAAGCAGACTCCCTGCTGAGCAAGGAGCCCGACATGGGGCCTGATCCCAGGACCCTGGGATCATGACTGGAGCTGAAGGCAGCCGCTTAACGACTGAGCCACCCAGGCGCCCCTCACATATATTTATAGAAGTCCCCAAATTGCAGAACCCCCAAGCACCCTGCAGAGCATGAACGTGCCGCAGATGCACGTGAAAACGATCGATCAAAGTGTCAGTGGAGACGCATCGGGCACTCAAAGTTTGTTTCCCACCATTCGGGACTGGAGGCAAGAAAGAGGCCAGGCTCGGGGAAGGTGAGGGGGCCCAGGGCAGCTGGGGGTGGAGAATGGCTCAGTCAATGTGGAAGGCCACTGTGGCGACCCTGGACGCCCTCTAACGTAGGCAGACACCCCCTCCTGGATGTGTGGCCTCCTCGGCTCTCTCTAGAGGGACCCTGCGATTCTGAATCCTATGCCGGCCCTGCACCGCGTTGTTGGGCCAGCGTAGGCTGCTGGCGATGCAGGAGGACTCACCTGTGGCAATCATGCCAGATCCACGCGTGGCGGCCGTTCTTGGGTCGGAAGTCAGACTGCCCGTTGTTGTGGATCTGCGAGGAGAAGCGCAGGAGGCGGCGGTAGCCTGTGGTGGGGTTGGTCTGGGCGGCCGAGGCGGAGAGGCAGTTCTCCTCCATGGCGCACTGGAGCATGAACATGGGACGGTCCTCCAGGTAGGTGCTCTGCTGGACGATTTCCGCATTGAGCACCAGGTCAGGGGCAGCTGGGGGCACAGACACGGTGTTCAGATGAGATGAGAGACCCCCTCGCCCCTCCCAAGTCCTTTGCTTCTGACTCCTGAGCTGGGACCAAGCTCCATCCCTGCCTAGCATCACCATCTGGGATGGGCTCACGGTCTCTGCAGGACCCCTTCCTGGAGGAATGATACCCCCAATTCCTCTTCCCGTCCTCTGAGAGTCCTCTCGGACATCCCTGCGGCTATCAGTGCAAACTGATGGGCAAAACATGAGGGTTCATTACATTGTTCTCTCTCCTTTGGGGTGGCTGGAGATTTTCCATAATAAAAACCGAACAATAGCAATGATCTTGTGCCTCCCGGAGAGAGAGCACTGTGAACACCTCGGTCTGATCCTTCTGGGAAGGATTCGAGTTTACAACACGTGTAACAGTGTGTGTAGATTTACTGTCTGCGAATACCGTTTCCCTTAAAATAGATCTTGACATATTGCCTTGTTAATAAATACCCATTACACATGCATTTCATGGCTGCATAATATTGAATTCATAACCCTATCTCCTACTTCTCGATACACTGATTGCTTGCCATTTCTCACCGTTAGATAAAGCTGTGATAAACGTCCCGTAGTAAATATATGTATATAACTTAAGTCTTGGAACATATTTCTAGAAGTGACATTGCTGGGCAAAAGGGCTGCATATTTTCAAGGCTCTGATGGGTGTTGCTCGGTAACGGATTCTTCCAGTTTCCACGCACACTGTTGCTTGGCACGAGAGTTTCCCCCGGTGCATCTTTTTTTTTTTTTTTAAGATTTACATATTTATTTTAGAGAAAGAGTGCAAGCTTGGGGAGGGGCAGAGAGAGAGAGAGAGAGAGAGAGAGAGAGAGGCAGACACCCGGCTGAGCGTGGATCCTTACACCTCGAGGCTCGATCCCATGACCCTGAGATCATGACCTGAGCCAACCGAGTCCGATGCTTAACTGACTGTGCCACCGAAGCATCCCCCAAGTGCATATTTTAAAACAAAGCTTGATTTACTCAGTGAGCACACTGCATGCTGCACATGTTAAAAAAGAAAAAAAATTACCAATGGCTACAGTCTGTGTCTCCTAAACAATCCTATTAGAAGGTTTAGCTTCTTTACAAGAGGATTAACTGTAGGTTTCCCTTTAAAAGTCAGATTCTGGGTGCCTGGGTGGCTCAGTGGGTTAAAGCCTCTGCCTTCAGCTCAGGTCATGATCTCAGGGTCCTGGGATCGAGGCCCGCATTGGGCTCTCTGCTCAGCAGGGAGCCTGCTTCCTCCTCTCTCTCTGCCTGCCTCTCTGCCTACTTGTAATCTCTCTCTGTCAAATAAATAAATAAAATCTTTAAAAAAAAGTCAGATTCCACTATTTCTAGTACATTGGAATTCACAAAAGTATTGTATATGAATTATTTGCAACAGGGTCCATCCTTTATTTCCTGACAAGCTGCTTGTAATTTCTGAAGCAGGTATGCGTCTGGTATTGCTTCCCTCAAGTTCACCAGAGCCTGGAACGCTCCCCACAGCCCCCAGACTACTCGTGGAGCACAGAATGTTCTCAAGACACACCTGGACCCCCTGGGGCCAGCAGCCTCTAGAGAGAGCAAATCCACCTGCAGGGGATAGATGTGGAACCGAAGGGTCTGAAGGGGGTGCACAGATGAGATGTGGGGTAGGGAGTACAAGACGTCAAGTAGAGGGCTCTCATTTGTTGAGAAATACTTCCTCTCGGAGGACACACACCAGGATATAGCATCGCCGGTGCTGAATGTCCCGGTCACACTTTTATTGGAGGGTGTGATGTATCTCTTATTCATTGTCTGTACCACAGTTGGTACTCAGTGGACGGCTCCTCTGCTTACGTCTGAGCTGAGCAAATGGGTCTCCCTTGCTCGCTCCTTCCTTCCTTCCTTCCTCTTTTTCTTTTTTTTAAAAGATTTTATTTATTTTTATTTATTTGACAGAGAGGAGAGAGGGAACACAAGTAGAGAGAGTGGGAGAGGGAGAAGCAGGCTTCCCACTGAGCAGGGATCCCGATGCAGGGCTCGATTCCAGGACCCTGGGATTGTGACCTGAGGCGAAGGCAGACGATTAACGACTAAGCCACCCAGGCGCCCCTCTCTTTCCGAGAGGAGGCCAGCTTTAGCTCCAACTCCAGCTCCAGCTCTGAACATAACATGGCCTGCAGTTAGCTGGTAGCCTGGGAGTTGTTTTCTCAACACCTGCCATGCAATGGGGCCTTGACCTCCCTAACATCCAAAGTATCCACCAGAAGCTGCATTCAGCAGCCCCGTCTGCCAAGTATTCCAGTGAACCCTGCGCTAGGCTCTCTGGACTGTGCTGAACAAGGCTGACCTCACGTTGTCGCAGGAGAGACAGACAGAAGTCCATGTTAGTTACTTAATTGCAGTTGTGACCAGAGCCAGAAAGAGAAATATGGAGGGTGTTGGAAATTATAACGGGGGACCAGTCAGGGGGAGGAGGTCAGGAAGGGTTTCCCTGCAGGAAGTAGCCCTACAAGGCTAAGTAGCACGTGCCAGGCCCCCGAGGGATGAAGGAGCACCGAAGCCGGTGTGGCTGGGCTACCGAGGAGGGGTGGGAGGTGGAAGGTGGCCCAAAGTGAGACTGGACAACACGTGCCTTGTCCAAGCCCTGTATTCACCTAAGTGCTGTGGGAAAGCCTGGACGGGTCTGAACAGGACAGAGGGATGGCTAGGAGACCAGCATGGATTCCGGCCCTGAGGAGGGAGGGGGAGGAGTCCCGCCGAGGAGCCTCTGCACCGACACAGTCTGGAAGAATGGCATCTGGACACAGGCCGAGACAGCTGGGGGGAAGGAGGTAGAGGGAGTCAAGAAATCATGGAGAGGTAACAATGAAGACAGAGTGTGTATGGCGGGGTGGGGGCTGGGTCAGGAGGAAGAGAGAGAGAAAGGAAGACTTGCAGATACAGGGTGGAACTGGTTGGATGCGAAAAAGTAATTACAAAGGGTGGCCTGAAGAATATTCCTCATCTCTGAATTTATAACATGCATTAAACCAGATCTGCTAAGAGCTGTGTTCCTCGCCCAAATGGCCACTGTTTCTCCCCCGCCCCCCGGAGTCACTCCAAGTGATGCCTTTAGCCTAACTTGAGCCTAACTTGAGAGCCCCATGAAACTCATTTTTCACCCACCACAAGGATATCAAGGGCACTGTTGATCTCATAACTGTCTGCATGAGAAGTTCCATCTCAGAATCTAGAACAGTGGGCTTCTCTAATCTCACAGGTGTGTTTTTACTTCATGGACACTGTGGGTGACATTAATGACCAGGTTTCCCTCTTTCCTTTGGCTGTTAGGAAGCTCATGGTGATTATGACCTCCCAAAAGAAAATGTATAGGACTCTATAGTATGTATTTTCTATTAACCTCTCTTTCCACTCCATTTTGAGCCAGTACCTTTTTGCCAATGCCTATTTTTCACATCTGATTTTTCTCTTAGGCTACCTGAATTTTATTTAGGTTTATATTATGTTATTTTCCTCTTGGAAATGATGGTATAGTATAAATATAAATAAATTAAGAAGTCAAGAAAAGGCCCCTGACTGCTTCTCTCTGCTTGGATGTTACTCCTGGGGAGGCCGGTAAGGGTGATGAGCTCCTCCTCAGACAGGATGAACAGCTAGTGCTGTCCACCCAGAGAAGCTCACACCTGTGGGGAGTGGGGGTGGCCAGTCCCACCTTACAAGGTTTAGAAAACACTGAGTGAGTCTAAAGCAGTCAACGGTGCATGAAGCTCACTAGCTCAGGTCTGGCCTCCTCTAGCTCTCCATGACGGTACAAGATGGCACACCATCGTCTTCTGGGCGCGCAAGCGTGTTTCCTGTCACATTAAATTCCCATCGTCTAGGAAAAAATGGTAACTAGAGATCAGAGTGGTTAACTAACTCTGCCAAGATCAGCTAATAAATGGCAGCTGGGGTCTGCTGTCAAGTTCTCTGGCCAGATCTGGGGCCTCCTGCACCTCCCGGATTCACGAGGGAAAAGGCTAAGCGTGGTTCTAGAAGGCCAGGGCGGGACAGCAGCAGGGTGGTGGGGGGGCTCAGAAGAGCGTGCCCACAAGGCCTGAGGGCTAGTCCTTTCTCTCTCAGCACAGAAGGGAGCCTTCATGAGCTGGGCCATTCTGAGTCCCGGTGAGGGTTCCCCTTCTGCGTTTTCAGTCTCTCTAGGATTCCCAGGCTCTTACCAGGAAGCTAAATTGTCTCTAATGTGTGAAAACAAGCTACGCTTTTTGGAGTGGGGTGGGAGGAAGGAAGCCAACACACACCGAACCCCGGGTATGTGCTTCATCTGCTTCCCTGGGCTCAGAAATGGTCCCGGAGGAAGGTGCCGTCTTTCTTGTTAACTGGTAAGAACTGGGAGTTCTCAGTGACAGAACTCACCGAAGGTCACTTGGTCTCCAGCGGCCCTGCCATTTGAACCCAAGGCTTCCAGACTCCCCAGTCCCTCCCTCCTGCTTCTCTTTCCACTGTCGGCAGGCAAGTGTTGGAGTTGTGGGGGTGTGTGTGAGGGTGGCGGAGAGTTCCTCCTGCCTCCAGCGCTTCTCACTTAAGATTAATCTCTGCCTTCCTCTTTGGCTTTGCTCATGGCAGAGGCCCCAGAGCCTGGCCAGGAACAACCGGTGGGACTCTGGCCCCCTCCTGGAGCCTGGTGGAGAAGAGGGGGGGAGACGTGACCCCCCCAGGGACTCTCACTTTCTGAGCAGGCAACTCCGGCCCCATACTGCACCGCGCCCTGGGGGCAGGCCACCTCCTCGTCGTGGCGGCAGTGCGCCAGGGACAGCTCCGTTCCCGAACACTTCACCCCGCTCATGACCACTTTGTTGGCGTAGATATTTCCGTGCCAGTACCAGGTCTCCTGGAGGAATCAAAAGAAATGGGAAGCGTGTCACCCTGCGTCGTCACTTGCTTGTATTCGGTTAACTTTCAGCCTCGGGAAAATCCCAAGGCTAAAGCTAAATGAGCCCATTTCTTCAGATGGAGATAGGGGTGGCACACACAGCCCCGTCCCCCAATCACGCAGCTTGCTGGTGGCAGAGTCGGGGAGAGCCTCGCACTCTGGTCCTGCCCCTGGTCCCCGCGGGGAAAGCGTGGCTAAGGTTTCGGTCAAACAGCCGTCCGGTGCTGTGTGTCAGGAACAGCAGGCATTGGTAACTCATGCTGCTCGCCCCCTGGCCCTGAGCCAGGGCAGATGTGACTCGCCCGTCACAGCCCTCTCTCCTCTAAACCCGCGAGAGCTCTCAGAATCCCCGGCACCGTGCGGACGGAGACACTGCCGATGGATCAGAACGGGCAGCAGACAGGGAAGAAAAACAGGACGAGCGCTTTGCTAAAGAGCACTGTTTTTCCCTCCCGCTTTGGAGCCCCGGAGAGTGGCCTGGCTTGCCAAAGCAGCATGAGCAGAGACACTGTGGGAAGCCAGGACCCCGGAGGGCAAGAGCAGGGCTCTCGGAGGCTGGGCCTTCTGAATGCTGCAGTGAGGAGCCGCGGGACACCCTCTGCTCAGGACTCAGCTCCTACCCCGGAACCGGCCAGCCCGTGGTAGGCAGTCAGGCTCTGCAAGGCTTCGGATCTGACCCAAGTCCCTCCCTAAGAAATCCTGTCCTGAGGGACAGGGCCCCCCGGGCATAGGAGCTGGAGGCAGGGCTGGCAAAGCAAGATGGGGGCTCCAGTCATTTCATTTCCCTCCTGTCTGAACACCGAGAAAGTGTCTGGAGCCAGGACACTGAGGACCTTACACAGCAGGCTCGTGGGGGAAGCCTCCCATCTCCGGCTTCCCCTACCAGCCTCCCTCTCACGATGTGTCCTCACAATACGCGGTCCAGAAGCCAATGATTTTTGAAGCCAAAGTCCTTCTTGCGTCTCCTCTGCTGCCCTCCGATAGGGGCAGGGGCTTAGCTGCCTTCAGCGGAGTCCCTTCCCTTTCAGGAAGGGGCTGGCGGGAGGAGGGCACGGATGACGGGAAAGGCTTACAGGTTTACCAGCCAATCGAGGGGAGAAGGCGTGAGTACAGACACCAGCTGGGAAACATGGTCTGGACAGAGGGGCCTCCAAGAGAATGAGCTAAGGCATCTGGGGTGCTGGGCCTTGGGCTGGGTGGTCTCCACTGTCCCACAGGACTGAGTTACTTCCCTCTGCATAGGCACATCAGAATACCCCAGAATCAGCCCCCAGCCCAGAGTAAATCCCAGCACTGCAAGGGAGTGGATCCTGGAAACCAGAGCCCAGCCCCTTATTCTGTAGCAGGGAAACAGAGTCCAGAGGGGAACGCAACCCCCCCCCCCCACCTCGAGGACTCAGGGCTGTGAGCGGCAGGGCCGAGGCCAGCATGAGGTTCCTGCTCCCCCTCCCCCGAGCCCAGGGCACTTTGCTGTCCACCCCCCGGGCAGCTGGGGAAGGTGCAGGGGATAGGGGCTGACTGGGAGGGGCAGGGTCACACTGGATGGAGGGGGCCGAGGTGGGGGCTTCTCACCTGGAAGGCGTTGCTGGCAAACCCCAGGCCCAGCTGCCGGCAGACAACCATGGCTTCCACGATGCCCCAGTTCTCGCCACACACCGTCCCCCAGACGAGGGACCCATTCCTCTCCACCAGCACCTCCACCCGGCCCTCGTAGGGGTTCCGGCCCCCGTTCAGGCGCAGCTGTGGACAGAAAGAAAGGCATAGTCACCAGGCGGGAACACAGGGGAGCTGCCTCACCAGATCGCCATCAGTCTCAACTTCCCCCAAGCCAGGGGGTCGTGCCTGGGACACAGTCAGAATGCTGGAACTCCCTGACACTGCTCCTTGGGCCCTTTTATCGTCAGCACACCCTCTGCTCGGCTGGTTCCAGCTCCCGGTCTCATCTGCCGCGCCCCCACTGTCCTCTCCACCAGACTCCCTCTGAAACCCTGTAACCAGCCGCCTATTTGACAGTTCCACGTGGCACCAGGGAGACCCCAAATCTGAACTTGGCGTCTTCTCTGTCTCCACCTAAACCTGTGCTCTCTTTCCCCGCTGTCCCCCTGTTGCAGCAAAAGGCACCCCGTTACTCCAGTGGCAGCAAGCACACTTTCTGTAAAGGGCCGGGAGGTGTTTTAGGGTTCGCGGGCCGTGTGCTCTGTGTCGTGGCCACTCAGCTCTGCTGTGTAGCTTAAGAGCGGCCACGGCTGATGTGTAAATGGCCGAGCATGGCTGTGTTCCCAGTAAAAGAATAACGACAAAAACAGGCAGAGGGATAGGTCTGGCCTGCAAGCCGTCCTTTGCTGATCCCCAGTCGACTCTGTTATACAAGCCAGAAATCCCGGAGCCATCGCCCCGCTCCGACATCCGGTCAAAATCTTTCTCCATGGATTCTATCTCCGAAGTCTCTTTCCAATCCATCGCTTCCCTCGGCTCCGTGCAGACCCTTTTGTCCCAGCGCCATCACCCCCTGCCAGAGCCAGACCTCCTCTCTCCCTGCCTCTGCTCTGGACTTCATCAACCGCTTATCTGGTCAGAAGCCAGCGTCGGCTTTGAAAAACCCCTGCTCATATCGCTTCCCGGCTCGGAACGTGGCAGCAGCTTCCCCTCACTCCGCTCCTCACGCCTGCGTCCTGTTCTCTGACCTCCAGGCACGCAGGCCTTCCTCTGCTTTCCACGGCTATCCAACTCTCTTGATCGAGTCACGCGGTAAGCCGCACGTGCAAGCCCACTACATACAGGTGCCCTTCTGCCCGGCTGATCCTTGTGCGCCCTTCCGATTGCCTACCCTGAGCTTCCCTCTCGTTGGGGTCAGTGGCCATGGACACACTCCGTCGCTTCCTACACGTCCCCTCTTAGCATTTCCAACAGTTATAATTAAGCTAACTCACGATTTGTTTAACATCTGTCATCCCCGCTTGAGTATAAGCTCCCAAGGGCAGAGCTGTGTTTGTGTGGCTTCCTGTGTGATTGAGAATTAAGACAGTACCTCACAAATGTTAGGTTCTCCAACGATACATTTGGAATGAATGAATGCATGACCAGTCTTATGGACTGAAAGTTTGGACTGACTTAGGTGAGCTCAAGCAGAGAGATCTGGAGGTTGGGGAAGGACTCTAAAAATGCTACCATTAATCCAAACACTTTACCTTGCTTCCTTTACATGCCTAACAATTCATTCCTTTGGGACAGGGCATGACGCCTCCAGGAACCCTCAGCACGTTGGGTTGTTGGCTTACCAGTCCTTAGAGAAACAGCGTTAACTCTTGGGACACAGGTCTCAATTCTTATTGTGGACTTAGGGCTACAAAGGTCAATGAGGTCAGCTGGCAAACACACAAGCCAAGGGCAGCCATGATGCCGGGTCTAACCTCCCAGGCTTGTGGAAAGGAAGAATTAAATGAGATAATATGTGGCAAGTGCTCACTCAGGGCCCAGCACACAGTGAAGAGCTGGAGAAATATTATATTAGTCAGCATCCTAGTAATGATCTTTATTAGGGTGGGAGTCCCATCAGAGATCCAAACTCTGTTCAGAAGAACTAGAAGGGTCAGAGCAGGCAAGAAGAGGGCTGGCCTTCAGGAGGCCAATGTTTATCTTCCTGAGTGTTTTGGGGCTGAGAGCCCAGGGTGAAGGTGGGCACTGGACACGGTCTTAGATATGGATCGTACTTTACCCACGACTAACATATCTTTGGGTCTGTGTAAAAACACAGACAAATAAGATGAGCAGAGCCATCAAGAAAATCCCAGAACAGCAGAGGACAGGCTACCCGGCTTCCACATGCCAAGGAAAGGCCAGCACCTTGGGCAGGGCGTGTGTTTAAAGCCACTGGGGGCATCTCTAGGTCACCAGAGGCCATCCCCCTCCCCTGGTGTGGTTTCTAGCTGCCCCTACCAAGCCTGTGCACCCTGCAGAGGTGGAGGCCATGGGTGGGCCAGGTGAACGCAAGGCTAATGCCAGCGGGCAGTGAGGCTAAGAGCAGAATGACTTAATCGGGTTTGTTACTCTTTGGACAGTGCCTTGCCTTATGGGCTATTCTAACAGTCAGGGGGACAGACGGCTCCTCTTGCTGCCCCCTTCACAGGCTACCGCCTCCTGAAAACTGACTTCATGTTGTCATCTCGAGGTCGATGAACTGTGAAGACAGAGGAGGCAGAAGAACCCCCGTTTACACTCCGTCCTGCTACCGGAGAGCAGGGTGGCTCCCAAGTTTAAGTCTTGGTGTGAAGGCACCTGTTTCCAGGGCTCTCTTGAGGAGATTTCCAGAGGACTCTCTCCCTTGTCCATCCCTGCCTGTGCAGCCCTCCCGAAGCTGGTTGGCCATGTGGCACCATCCCTGTCCCACAGCCAAAAGCCACGGGACATCTCAGAGGCTCTGGCTGAGGATCGTGGCTGCGCGCTGGCTCGGGGGTAAGGCAACCACGTGGTCACCAGAGGTGAGCTGGGGTGTCTCCTTGAAGCCCTTCCCAAGGCTCCGAGCTGCCACGGCTCTGGAAGGAGACTAGGCGCTTCAAGATGCATTGGGGGCCTTTTCTTATTTTGTAGAGAAGATTAGAGAGAGCAAGAGGCCAGACATGAAGCTCTAACATGGCCCAGGACATAACTCTCCATGCCCCAGGCCCCACTTTGAGGCACAAGCATTCTGGAAACAGCCAGGCATGCTAGCTAGGGGTGTTCTGACCTCACCAGCATTGGTGGAACCCCAAAAGGCCTCGGGTCAGCCAGCGGGGATGCCAGGGAAGGTCCAGCGTCCCCAAAGTTTCTGAAAATAACCCTGGCACTTCCCTTTCCTTATTTCTTTGGTTCTCGATGGCAGCAGTCTGGGATTTGAAAGAAGAGAGCGGAGCGCAACGGAGAAAGCAAAACGCTTCCAGCCAGTGGAGTCCTGCAAGGCTGCCTCGTGTTTTGATAAGGCTGTGGTTAACCAGTCCCACATCTATTTTGGGAGGTGGGGGGTAGGAGGCGAGGGAACACGACCCAGATGTCAGCCTGAAAGGAGGCATAGGTGGGCACTTGCCAACTCACATTCCACACAGGAGCTTGGTCCTGCGAACCAGGCTGGGCCAGGGGAGGCCCTCAGCTCAGAGGTGAACCGGAGGTCAGCAAGGGTGGTCGCCCGGTAAGGCCACCTGCCTTTCCCAGAGCCTCCTGGGCTCGGCTCCTCCCACCCAGCAGCGAGAGGAATGAGGTTTGCTGGAGCCTGATGACTAAAGCTGCCCAGTTCCAAGTGTGTGGTCTTTAGTAGCCATTCAAGAGGAAAGTCAATTTCCTACTGAAGCAGGTGACAGAGAAGCCAGGGAAATCACCTCTCTCAACTTATTTTCAGAGGAGTAAACTCAAGCCTCAAAGAAATTAAAGAAGGAATCAGCCAGTGAGTGATGGCAGACTGACTTGTGTGCCCAGGAAATTCCCGTGCTGCAGCCCCAACCCCTAGAATGGCTGTATTTGGAGAAAGGGTGTTTCAAGAGGTAATTAAGGTTAAGTGAGGTCATAAGTGTGGGCTCTAGTGCGATACGACAGGTGTCCTTACAAGATGAGGAAGACACACTGGGGATGGAGGCCGCGTGAGGACATGCGAGAAGGTGGCCATCCGCAAGCCAGGGAGAGAGGCCTTGGGGGAAACCAGCCCCGCCAGCCCTTCGATCTTGGATTTCTAGCCCCTCCAGTTGTGAGGACTAACGTTTTTGGTGTCGAAGCCTCCTAGTCTGTGGTGTTCCCAGCAAACTAACATGGTGCTAACAGCTGGGAGTCTTGGTGGTCCTCCCTGGTGTGGCTGCCCGTGTCCTTGGGAGCCCTGAGCCACACCACATGACGGGCTGGCCCACTGCAGTGGCAAGACAACCTGTACGGCCTATGGGACTTTCACAGGTGACCTTGCCCATTTCCTTCCCGGAGGAGATGGCAGGCAGGGGTAAAAGTCTCCCACGCCTCCTGCTTGAGCTCAGGGAGCACATGGTGGATCCTGGAGGGCCCGTGCAAGGGCGAGGCCGCTGGTGCTGGGAGTGAGGTGTCGCCACTGGCATTGCCAAGTGCACGGCTTGGCTCAGCCATTCCAACCACAAAAGCGGATCTGGAAAACATCACTTTCTTTGGCCTAGGTCTTTCATTTGGGTTGAAAACTCCACTCCACCCACCCATCTCCTATCAGCCTCAAGGGCAGGCTGCCACAGCATACCAGGACCTGTGGCACGTCACCTCCCATTGCTCTGTACGGCTATCTTGCAAGGCCACCAAATGACTAGAGATGGCAAGCGTCTCCTGCAGCCGTGGGCTTACGGCCCGTGCTCCCACTCACCCACAGGCAAATGCATGGCTCACCTGAGGGCTGCTGGGGTCCCATTTTTGGGCCCCGATGGGTAGTGAATTGAACAACACATGTTGTGGCTGACTGGTTTGGCATGCTGGTGCCAAGGTCAAGAATCACGGTCAAAGCAAGAACCCAACGGGGGGAGCCATCTTGCACCCTGATGTGCCTGCATTTGCTCATTTTTAAAGTAAACACTTAAGAAACTCTTCTAACAGGCCAGCCGGGTAGCAGGTGATGCCCTGATGCCCGGAACCCAACCGAATGTGTGGGACAGTGAAGAGCAATGAATAGAACGTACCGGGCCTTTCCTGAGGATTGGAGAGACTGAGAAGAATTCATCTTGTTGGCTAGCCCTGCAGGGAAGACCACCCAAGCCAGGAGACATGATGGAGGTTTCTAGAGACCCTTATCTCAGGAGACGAAGGGTGTGTCTCTGGTATAATGCTGTTAAGGTTCCCCTTTCTTCCCCTCTGGTTACCAAACTACAGTCTTCTGTCTCAAAATATTGTCTATACTGTGCTTACCCTTGTGTAACTTGTAGACCTGCTGTCGATGTAGTTCCCCTGGGTCCTTGGCCAGGGACCATGCCAAGGGTGTCACAGGTGCTACGGACCTTGAGTCCCTTACAGAAAGAACTTGAGATCATGCCACATGTCCAGTCCCTGAGCTGGGGGTGGCATACAGTGGGTGCCTGATATCTGCCCCTAAGGACAGCGTGCCTATCCATACATGTTCTCCTTCGGCACACTTAACGAATGTGAAGTGACAGTGCCAATGGTGACAGCAGCGGAGCCTGAGCCCTTTCTGAGCTCATCATCAGAGCACTTGAATACCACCTGTTAAAACCCTTGCATGTGAGGCCACCTGGTTCATACTTTCTGGGGCTCAGTGACCAAAACAGAGCCCAGCCCCTCACCTTCTTCTGGAAGCCCATGGCAGGGATGTTACATCTCACACCCGCATCTTCCTCGTGGTTGCAGCCCTGAGACTCAGCATTGAATTTGCAGTCTATGATGGACTTTTCGTTCCCGGTGCACTCGATTTCGTTGAGGTGGATGGGTCCTATCCCTGCGGGAGGAAAACAAGCATGTGCTAGTGACAGCTTCCGAAGGGAAGTTTCTAGAATGCACAAGAAAGTCCTAGACAGTAAGGACGCATTTGTTCCATCCTCAAAACTCTTCCAGCTGCATCCCATAATCAGCTCAGGATCCAGGCCTCCTCTCCTTGGACAGAACTGCTTCTTGTCTTGGGATTTAGTTCTCCCCTGAAAGCAAATCAAATGTGCCGCTAACTTCCTGTGGGACCTTGGCCAACCCACTCAGCCTCTCTGAATATTGGTTTTCTTCCTTGAATAAAGGAGTTGGGCAAAAAGACATCTAAGTTCCCTCTTTAAGTGTAATACTCCATGCATTTTGAACCCAAAGGGGTGACTATCCTTATAGAATCATTGTCCCCACGGGAAAGTGGCAGCACAATCAAACTGGATGATTTGAACAGAATTAGAAAAAGGGATTTTGAAAATAAAGGTAAGGGGTGCCTGGGTGGCTCATTCAGTGAAGTGTCTGACTCTTGATTTCAGCTCAGGTCAAGATCTCAGGGTCCTGGGATCGAGGGCCGTGTCGGGCTCCCTGCTTGGCAAGGAGCCTGCTTCCTTCTCTCTGCCTACTTGTGATCTCTCTCTGTCTCTCTCTCTGTGTCAAATAAATAAAATAAAATCTTAAAAAAAAAAAAAAGATCTCAGGGTCCTGGAATCAGCCCTGCACCGGGGTCCACACTTGTCAGGAGTCTGCTTGAGGATCCTCTCCCTCTCTCTGCCCCTCCCCTGCTCGTGCACACACATACTCTCCCGCTCTCTAAACTAAATAAATAAATCTTAAAAAAAAAGAGATAATAAAGGTATGGACAGAGTATAGGGAAATCACAAAATCACAACAGACAGTCCAACACTCAGAGGCTAATAACAATGGAACACAGAAACGCCCTCTAGGCCTGCAGGTACCCTGCATGCAGGGAGAAGAGACACCTGGCCTCCCTCCTCTCCCCAGCCTGTCTCCTGCAGGTGCTCCCCGCTGGGTGCATCTGAGTGTACCCCCTGGGCACTGGCAGTGTGGACGGGGAAACTGCTGGGGCAGAGAGGGCAAATCATCTGGCAAGTGACCGATGGTGAACATGCAGGGAAGCTGCTCTCACACGCACCCTGATAACCAAGGGAGCCCCCCACTGCTAGGGAGAGAGATTCCCAACCTGATCAGCATTGGCTCGACTCAGCTCACAAGGCTACGTCCCCTCTGTCTAGCCCATCAAGGTGGATTGAAGCCCAGTTCTCTCCGGGAGCTCTGGGCTGCAGTGACGCCCTCTCTGGTCCCCTGGGACCTGCCTGGGATCACCTCTCTTTCCCTCACCCACCATCCTCCTCTCGCTCAGGTCCTGCCCCTCAACACTTACTCACCTCCCATCTCACAGCCCGGGGCTGCCCTCCCCTGGGCGCCCCCTCTGGTCTGTCACTTTGATCCCCATCAGAGTGAACTTCTTGGACATGCAGTCTGTTTTGTCCCCTTTACTTCCCCGTCCAAGGACCACCTCCCACCTGCTTCTCCTCCAGCCCTCTCCATCCTAGGAAGTCCGGCTCGATGTTCTCACCGGAACCCAGAGCTCATCTCTGGTACCCCCTCCTCCTCTGTGGTTGACAAGGAATCCATCACCACACCTGTTCACTCCCCTAAATCTGGGTGTTCTCTGTTTCTGCCATTACAACGTTCATCCTGCCCTGTCTTCTCCCATTTAAACAAATGCAACAGCCTCTAGGCTCCGTCCTGCTCGCTCTGCTCACTCAAAATATTCGCCGCAGGGCAGCCCAAGAGTGCTGTTAATGCCTACTGAATCAAGTCACTCCCCATCTTAAGTCCCTGGAATGGCTCTTACTGCATCGGAAGGGTAAACGCCACAGTCCCCAGGTGGCCCATTAGGCACAATGTGGCCTCTCACTTAGCCTCTGGCTCAGCCTGCTCCTCCCACCTCTGCCGCCCCACCACCTCCTTCGGCTGCTTGACTGAGCTGAGCTTTTCCCCTGCCTGGACCCACTGTCCAGCCCATCCGCCTCCCCTCGCCCCCCCGTCACCAGCCAACTCTCACTCAGCCTTCAGGGCTCAGCTTTGACCACTTCCTTTGAGAAGCCTTTCTGATTCCTAAGCTGGGCCCCCTCTGTTCCGTGTCTGCTTCCCCATTGGGTTGGAGGCCCCACAAGGGCAGACGTCATGTCTGTGTTCCTCCTGTGATCTTCCTTGCAGAGGTTTCCAGAGACACCTGGTATCCAGAGACACCAAGGCCAAAATTAACTTCCAGGAACAACCTATGTTAGCAAGTGAGAGCCAAGTTTCCCCTGCCTTGGAAATTCACAAATTCACAGATTCAATTCACAAACAATAAGGCTTCCAATTCAATCGATTAAAACACAGTCACTAGGGCTGAAAGCACCCAAGGACTCAGAGCACAGAGGCTTTGACAGCGCAGACCCCGAACAGGGTCCTCGAGGCAAGCAGGGGCTCCAGCTCCGGCATTCGAGTGGACACAGAAACGGGCAGCAACCCTGGACCTGAGTATCCGATGTGGGGCTTGCTTGACGACTGTCAGAAGGATGATGATGGCGGGAATGGCGTGTATTTCTTGAGCGCTTACCACGCACTGGATCCCGTCCCACACACGTCGTGTATGTGAACTCACCGAATCATTGCCAGTCAGTACAAGGAAGAAACAGGGGGCCGGCGGTGGAGTAACGGGCCCGGTGGAGGAGCCAGGAGGCAAACCAGGCAGTCCGGTGCCACGGCGGGATTCTCCTCTGAGAAAACCCCCGTGTGCCGGATGGGAGCGGAAGGTGGCCGCGCGAAAGGGCAGAGCGTTTGGGAGCTCCGGTGTTCTTCCTCTGGGGATGCTCTCTTGGCGCCTTGGGCGGGCACGTTCTCCTTCTGCCGACCTAGCTAGAGGCCCACCTCCAAGGACCACCTCGAAGCCTTCCTCCGGCACAGCTCGGCGGGACACCACCTCACCCCCACCTGCCATCCCCACCTGCAGCTTCTTCTGTTGACACCTCTCCCTGGGAGGGGAGCAGGGACTAGAGGACGGAGCCTGCCTCTCCTCGGGAAGTGACCGGCGCTTTCCGAGCCCCACTCCCTCATCTGTCAAAGGCAATCATGACATCTCTCTGGCGGGGGTGGGGAGGGATGAGGAATGACAGACCCCAAGGACGGCCAGTTACCAGGGGCTCAGGAAATGGTAAATGTGTCAGGATCTCTTCTCCTATCCCATCGCCCCTCTGAATGCAGGTTCTCTTTGAGGGAGGTTATTTCTAGTCTCCCCCCCTCGACACGAGCTCCAGGGAAGCAGAGACCATTACCATAAATGTTTGTGGGATAAATGAATTCTCCGTTCCAGGGCCCAGCCCAAACAGTCCTCAATGAACGCTTATGAATCACTGGCCTACGGGACTGGCCGGGCGAGGAAAGGTTTATGCAAGACCCTACCTAATGTGCTTTAGACTCCAACTAACAACTGGCTGTCTCCTTCCAGTCACACTTGTATAAATGCCCACAGTGCTCTCAGACATGTGGGGATGGGGCCCCAGAGGGCGAGCCCCCCTACCTAATGTGCTTTAGACTCCAACTAACAACTGGCTGTCTCCTTCCAGTCACACTTGTATAAATGCCCACAGTGCTCTCAGACATGTGGGGATGGGGCCCCAGAGGGCGAGCCCCACGTTCCTGAAGCAGACACGCTCCCGGCACAGAGATGGGAGAACCAGTGATTCTCACCCTCTTCCCTGCACCCTCCAGTTCTGCAGGGTGGGCGGTGTCCCTGAAGGCCCCTGGCCTGGGTGTACCACAAGCCCTGGCCCCGGGCGGGGCAGGGGGGGAGCCACAGGCCAGGGGCAGAAGCAGGGCACTGGGGACAAGCCTAACCCCCCGGAGCGATGTCATGGACTTTAGACCCACAGTCAACTCTACGGGTTACAGTCACATTTTTAAGAGCGCGGAAGAGTACAGTAGGACATATCATGGCGTTTTGCATGTCGTAGAGGTAGGCACTGTTTCTGGGAACTTGTGTTCCAGCTTTATGTGCATGGCCTGTCCCATCACGTATATTTCCGCTTGGGGATGTCATGCAAAGGGCTTTCGAAGCCACTGCTCTAAAGTTGTCCTGACCAACACAGCCGCTGGCCACACAGAGCGCGTGGACCGTGGCCAGTCTACACTGAGATGTGTTCTTAAGTGTAATGCACACCTTAGAGTTCAAAGGCTCAGTACGCAAAATGTACACTATCTCGTTAACAGCACTGATGCTGATTACATGTCAAAATCACACTATTTAGGATATACTGGATTAAGGGAAATATATTATTAAAATTAATTTTACCTATTTCTTTTTATTTGGTTTTACATGGCTACGAGACAATTTAAAACCACTCATGTGCTCCTGCTGTATTTCTATTGGACAGCTAAGGTGTAGAGTGCTGAAACTTCTTTACCAAGCATTCACTCAGCTGATCCTACTTATGCAACTGGAACTCACTCATTCATTCATTCATTCACTCATGCGTTCTTCATATTATGAACAGCCTAGAGCACTATGAGCCGGGTACAGACGCAGCACTAGGGACACACAGGTGAAGGACACAGGCCCTCCCCTCATGCAGCCCTGGGTCTTGGGGGGAGGTAGATGCGAAAACAGCCAGCTGGAGTCCAGATGTGTGCAGGGGGGGGTCCCAGAATGCAAAGCACCTGACATTCATTCTGGTGATAAGAGCAGGTCTCGCAGAATCACAGGAGGCTGGAGCCACGCAAACCCTCAAATGTGACTCCAGTGTAGAATCTGAAACCCCGGGGTTTGCTCAAGNCTAGGGACACACAGGTGAAGGACACAGGCCCTCCCCTCATGCAGCCCTGGGTCTTGGGGGGAGGTAGATGCGAAAACAGCCAGCTGGAGTCCAGATGTGTGCAGGGGGGGTCCCCAGAATGCAAAGCACCTGACATTCATTCTGGTGATAAGAGCAGGTCTCGCAGAATCACAGGAGGCTGGAGCCACGCAAACCCTCAAATGTGACTCCAGTGTAGAATCTGAAACCCCGGGGTTTGCTCAAGGTCACTGAGCAGGGAGGTGGCAGGGCCAGGACTGGGGCTCAGATGGCTGGCCTCTGAGTCCTTGCCTTTCACACCCAAACTACGGGTGTGGTTCCTCGGTCCACCAGCCAGAGCCAGGACTGAACTGACCCCGTCTGCTCTGTGACTTGACATTGACTGTGGACTTTTCCCTTCCTGCCTAGCAGAGTTGACCTGCCCAGAGTGGCAGCAGATCATAAATCACCCCATGGTTCTTTCAAGGACAGCATCAAAAATGCCAACTGTCTCTCTCTTCCAGAGTTCGGTAGGTCCCTGGAAACCTGTGGCTGCTCTGGGCAGTGAAGTAACTAGGTCAAATAGCACACGCCCATGATAGATGGAATGCTTATGTCATCCAGGGCTTATTTGTTTCTCAGAATGAGTGGGCTTCGTCCCGCAGGCCTTGGGAAAGCACAAACCAACACATCAGCCAATCGGGGACCCAGACTACGGAGGTATTCAGCATCCAAGGGAACTCCAAAGAGCTCACCATGACCAGGGAGGAAGAGGCCTGGCCTGCGGTATAACTGAGCTTCCAGGTGGCACAGTGCAAAGTCAGAGTCCAGCCTAGACCCCTAACCTTCTGCGCATGCCCAGGAAGCTTGTGGGATTGCAGAATGGGGAGAGAGAGGCATTCTGAACATGTGTGGGACTGGCCCATGGTGGACATACCGGGAAAAGCCCAAATCTGATTGCTAATGGCTTGGGTTTCAGATTTTCCCCACCACTCACTATGGGGGTGACCACAGGCTTGTCCTCCCACGCCTCCAGGCCTCGGCTGTTGGGTCAGATGAACTGAGGTCCTCCCCAGCTGGGCATCTCTGATTCCAGGACTCTCTCTCCAGTCCGCTGGGCTGTTCCTTCCTCCAGCCTGTGACCAATGACCTCACCACATTCCTCTCTGTGGGGGGACGGCCCTCCGTCCGGCAGTATGGAAACATCTTCTCCCCACAGGACGGGGCGCCCCACCCTCCTTGTCAGAAAGGGAAGCTATCCATCGTGTCCTCACGTCACGTTTGCATCGCTGTTCTCAACGGAATGACCCGCTCGAAAAGCCTCTTATACTTTTGATCTCTGCTTAGATGAAAGATTTGTTCAGGACACTTAATAAAAACCAGGCCCCTTCTCGTTAGCATCACGTGACATCCGGAGAGGGGCATCCTGTTCCCAGTCTCTGGTGGCAAGGACAGAATGTTTGGTGCTACGCTAGAGTGGGAAAGTGAGATGACTTTTGAGGTTCTTGTGTGCCTGGGGTGGACCACAGCTGGAGGAATTCTGAGATCCTGTCCTGGAGGAAGGGCCTGAGAATTCCGCTTTCTCCTTGGGACAGTGGGGAGCAGTGGGTTGCGAGCCGGGAGACCTCCATTAGCGTCTTCACTGGCTGCCAGCAATGTTGTCTCATCTTGGTTACTCACTGCTCTCTCTGGGCCTCAGCTTCCAGTTCATAAAATGGGAGCTCGGGGCCCTAAAGCCCTTCCTGCTCTGACTGCTGGGAGGGGCTGGCATTCTTGAACAGAGCGGCAGCCGCGGGAAGGAGGAGGCCAAGCAGGAAGACCCTGAGAAGCCCGAAGCCAGCCCGCCTGGGGAGGGCTCCCCACGCCACGTTCCCCGTGGAGAGGCCACAGAGTGCCTCCCCCGTCCTTACCTTGCCCCAGCTGGGAGCCAGTGATGGCCTCTTTGGCACTCCCGAAGCCCAGCTCTCTGCAGACGACGCTGGCAGACACCAGGTCCCACTTGTCGTCACAGACGGTACCCCACTCTCCGTTCTTGAGCACCTCCACTCGGCCCTCCCCGATGTTGGCGCCACCTCTCAACCGCACCAGGGGTTGCTGGAGAGACACACGGTCCTGCTGAGTGCAAAAGCTGATGCACGTTCAGCAGGCAGGCACTGCCCAGCCCCCTCCTCTCCAGCAAGGTGCCCCGGGCTAGGAGCCGAGCCTGTGCTGGCACCCAACCAAGAAGGCAGGACTGAGGCAGTGGACACCGTGCAGGGGTGGGGAGCCTGCCCCGGGTTCCGGGGCTGCACACACGCACGGCCACTTTGCCCGCTACCGCTCCCCCTGATCCTACCCCAGGTCCACATCAGCCCGGCTCTTCAGAAGAGGCAGCCCCCCTAGGTGCGCAGAGAGGGTGGGTGCTTACATGGCCCTAAGTGCTCACCAACAGCCTGGAAGCCCAATCACCTCGAGGGCTTTATTTAATCACTTGGCCATAAGAGCCACTCTCCACCAGTGTTTGGAGCAGAACCTGCGTCTCCATCCTCCAGCCGAGGTTCCCGACCCAGCGGGGTGCCTCGTGGCTGCCGTGGGAGGACAGGGCGCAGTGCTAGCACCCGGGCTCACAGAGCGTGGGGACTGCTCTGAGCCTGGCCCTGGCGAGAGCAGAGGCACAGGGGTGTGTGCAAAACAGCCGGAACCTTCTAGCTTTAGAAAACAAACCAGACACCTGCCGGCTGCAGCCCGTTTGCAGTGGAGCTGTGCCCTCTCCTTTCCCCCACTGCCCGGCCCACGCTCTCTCGCACGGGCAGCTGTGGCTCCCATGTTCTGGCCCCCATGGGCTGGTGGGTGGGAACAGCACATGGGAAGAGGAGCCGGAGAGGGAGGACAGGAGGTGGTTGTTCATTTATGAGGGGGCAGACCGTCCATGCCCTGAGCTCGACGGAGGCAGAGTGTCAAAGAACCTCACCCTGGCCTGGCAGGGGCCGAGCAGAGTCAGCTGGCCCCGGAGGAAAGAAAGAAACCAAGGGAAAATGTGATGTAAGACTCACTCCCCCCTCCTTTTTTAAAAAATTCCTTTGGCATGAACTCGATTCCTTTGCTTTAAACCCTACAGCAAGAGGAATTCCAAAACAGTAGGGTCTGGAATTCTGCATGACCCAGGAGAAATCTCAGAGGCTTGGGCTGAGGCTGTAGGAAGGATGTGGCCGTCACATTGCGTGCCAGGGGGGCAAACGAGGGTGTGCGGGGAGGCTGTGGGGCAGGGGGCATGGCACTGTCCGGGGCGGGGGTGGCGTCTGTGTCGCCTGGCTGCACGCATGTGCTGTGTGGTGGGACTGTGCACTTTGGAAGCCCGCAGGGGACTGAGGGGGCAGGGATGGCCGCCTGCTGGAGGAGTCACGAAGGCACTCCAAATAGTTCCCATTCCCCTTGGTTGATGGCTGAGCTCACAGCATTCATTTCACTCCTTTCACTGAAGACTTTTCACCACCCCCAGTCTGGGAAGGGGCACCCAACATGGTTGATCTGCCTCCTGCCTGGGTTTCCCTCTTCCTTCGGATGAGTGCTATCACCCCCTTCCCCAGAGGAGGTCCCTAGATGTTGATGGGGAGGGGGGACGGCAGAGGGGAAGGACGGGAGAGACAGGGAGAGGGGAAACGGACACAGAGTGAGGCTGCTTGAGCCTGAGAAGGGGCTGCTCCTCCCACCCCATGGCCGGGACCCAGCTGACACGCCGTCTCCCCCTCATCTTACCCCTAACATGGTCAGAGCTCACCTGCCCAGGTGAGCGTGGAGGTTTCGTCTGGCACAGGGCATCATTCCCTAATAAATGAGCGGCCACCCTTCCTACCCTTCCTTCTCCTCCTCCCGTGTGCTATTCCCACCCCCCAGTCCCATGTGAGCAGTTTCCAGAACACACACGCCCCAGGGAGCCTTTGGTGGATATAGAAAAAAGGAAGGGTATGATTTTCAAGGGAAGATAGAGGAGCACACTTTCCGTGCTTGAATGGCTGCGTCAAGCCTGCCGTGGTCGGGACAGTCCACCTGTCCCAAGAAACCAGACACTTGAAATGGGGGTATTATTTATGTGAGCAGATGTATATTCAACATGTCTTGAGCGCACTCACATGCACACATGTGAACATGCATGTGTGTACACATGCATGAATACACACGAACACAACCATGCGCGCACATGAATACGCACACACGAACATGTGCGCACGCATGCGTGAACAGACACGAACACAAGCATGCACACACACGAACACATGCACACGAACATGTGTGAACACACATGAACACAAGCACGCGCACACATGAACACACACGAACATGTGTGCGCACATGCCTGAACACACACGAACACAAGCACGCACACATGAATACGCACACACGAACATGTGTGCACACGCGTGAACACGCGCACACGAACATGTGCGCGCACATGCGTGAACACACGAACACAAACGCACACACACGAACACACACACACGAGCATGTGCACACATGAACATGTGTGCACACATATACGTGAACACACACACGAACATGGTGCATGTGTATGCACACAGGTGCTGCATGCATACAGGGAACGTGACTGAGGGCTCCAAGGGACACAGACATGGGAATGACAGGTTTTCCTTGTCTGTCTTGGTGAACGCTTTTAAAAATCTTTATCTTTTCTGGTGCAGAACAAAACACGTTTGGAAACACTTGCAGCAGAGTTCATGTGCTTTTGAGAATTATGCTGAATTTCCTACAACTCCCGAACACTCCTGTGCTCGGGGAATTGAGCAGGACTCCCCGCCCCTGCCTTTCGTGCGGGGCCAGCAGGCAGTGCACAGAGCCTGTGACGGTGGGTAGGAGGTGCTCTCCTTTCCTTGGTGTCTGTCCTGCACGGAGGGGACTCTGGTCTCAGAGCGGAGGAGTAGTGCTGGAAGGCCAGGTGGGGGTGCTGATGATTTGGGGCTGGGGCCCAGCGGTTCCTCACACTCTAAAGGTGGCATCTATGGGCGGGCTGGCTCGGACAGGGGTCCCACTACATTCCTGCCCTGTAGGCAAGTGGTCTGAGGTGGGGCCAGCTCTCCTCATTCTCTCTTGGGGGGTCCCCGCCCGCTCCCTGAACGGCCACCCTCGCCCGCGCACCCCCCGCCCCCCAACCGTGCCAAGGAGCCAGACCTCTGGCCGCGCCCTCACCTCTGGCTTGTAGGCTTTCCGGAATCTCGAGGGCCCGTCGGGGCTGAAGACCTGGCCAGGCACACAACTCACCACAGCTGGCAGCCCATTCTCACAGGTGACATTCTTCACGGGGTCCAGCAACACCTGCGGGCCGAGCTTGCAGCTGGAGATGTGGGCCTCCGTGCCTGTGCAGTCCATGGAGAATGGCCAGTAGCGCTGCTTCTTCCGGGCTGCAAACATCCTGCAGGGGGCGAGACGGGGCGGGTGACCAGGGCGTCATGGCACCCACCCCTCCTCGTTCCTTCCACAACCGGGGACTGGGCTGGCTGCTGTGCTGGCTTCTGGGGATCTGGTTGGGGAAGGAAACAGATAGGGTCTGTGCACCTGGAGCTCAGCCTCACTGCGGGGGCGAGCACTCGCTGAGCAGTTCAGCCATGCTGGGAGAGGAGGGACTCAGGAGCGAGATAACACTAAAGCCTATAAACACAAAACGCAGAAAAGGATGGAAGAGAGATTAAGACCCCTGGTCCCAGGAAATCCTCCGTCCCAGGCAAACCAGAATGGTTGCTCACCTAAACGCTTCACATAATTTCAATACAGTTGGTTGTGGTTTCTTGCCTGTGTCAATGAGCAGAACGAGTTGAATGTTAAACTCTCTCCCAATGACACACAAGATCAAAGGTGTGGATCCGATGAGAAGCAGTGAGAACAGTCTTAAATCACTCCATGGGCTGAATCAAAGCATAACTTGCTTGGAAATGAAAATGGTCATGAAACTCGGCCACAGACCTTACCAAACCTTCACATGGGAGCCAGTGAGGCTGATGGTGTCCCTGGAGCACTGCCTAAGGGAAGCTCTTAGCCTGCGTTACGCATAAAGTGTTCCTTTTTACGGGTTTTTGGAAGGCAGAATAAAGATCAAGGTGAGCTAAAGTGTTTTCTAATATAATAACCCACCAATAAGTAAGGAACTGGTCCACAGAAAGGTTACTGTGCCTTGGTTTCCCCATCTCCAAATGAGAAATGGCAATGGGATCACCCACCTGTGAAGCAATTAACACCGCACACAGGAGGAGCTTCATCCGTGTTTGTAAAAGCACGGACAGCTACCTTGTTAAAGGAGAGACAAAGGGGATGCGAGAAGGTAGGGCTCCCCAGGGTTGGAGCAGGATTTGCTCTAGGCTCTGAATGACGGTGGGATTTGCAAAGGAGGAGGGCAGGGAGGACACCCTGTCCTCTCCCACTGTCCCAGCTCTCTCGGGTCCCGTGCTCGTCCCTGCCTGGCAGAACCACAGACAGACAGCATTGCTGCCAGCTGCCCAGTGGAGGGGCCTCCCAGGGCGGGGCAGAAGGGGGAGTCCTGTTTCTGCTGGTAGGGCAGGCCTGGGAGTTTCAGCTTTGTCAAGGAGTGAAGGGATGTGAACAGGACGAAGGTGAAGCCCTACAGACACCGCTGATGTCTTTTCTTAACCCCACATTTCAACTGGTAATAATTCTAGTGTACCTCTGCGCCCAATGACACAGAAGCTTTGAAAAAAGGACTCTCCTGGGAAATTCGGGGTGTGTGCTCAACAGCCCTGTAGCCTGCAGTGAAGAACTTTGCAGGAGGGCTGTTAATAATTCCAAGCACCACGGCCCCTCCCCACTTCCTGCCTACAAGGCCCTTGCCCTTGGAAACACAACCTCCAGCTTGTTCCCCAGGACACCCCCACCTCGGACTGGAGACCACACTTGAGGGGTGTCTCCAGCTTGTTCCTCAGGACACCCCCACGTTAGGCGAGCGAACACACTCGGGGGAGATGAGCTGTGCCCGGCCTGAAACACCCTCTTGCTTCCAGGGTTCGGTGAACACCGCCCTCACCCAGCAACAGATGGCCTGAGCTCTGGATACAGACGGCAGCGCCCACGGCAAACACAGATCTGCTCCCGCCTTTCCCACACGGCCCTGCTTCCCTCTCACATCAGCTCACAGGAATGCACCGGGGCCCTCCACAGGCCTCCGCTATGTGGGCAGCGGCCCCCCTCCCCCCTCAGTGATTCACCAGGCCCAGGGGGTGCAGACAGGAGGTGAGGCGCAGGGGAGGATGCGTGGACAGCCCGCGCCAGGCCTGCTGTTTGGAGAGCGACTGGAATGAGGGGCTGCTTTGGGCCCAGGGGAAGCCTGCTGGAGAAAGACGTGTCTAGGCCTAAGAACCCTCACCAGGGCCGTGGCACCTGAAAATGAAAAGCCCTCCTGGCTCTTCCCCAGCGAAGGGAAAAGCCAGGTTCTGTGAGGGATTCTGCCCGCGCCTGGGTTGCCTACCCCAATGATGAATTCCAGAACCAGGGAAATAGCCACAAGATGGGCTCAGGGACGGGCTGGGCCGCTGTCAGCCAATACTCCGCTGATCACCTGGCCTCCGTGAGCCCCTCCTCTGCCTGGAGAGCCGACGTGACCTGTGAGCCTCCCGGAAGCAGTGTCGTTCGGAGCCTGTGTCCAGCCGTGCCGAAAGTTCTGGTTATTTCCTCTTCCTCAGTGCACACTTTGGTAAAAGGCCCCAGGTCCCCTTGGGGAAGGGTACATTTTTGGAAGTGTATTGGGGTCCTTCCTCAAGGGGACACAGCCTCCCCTTCACTCAAAGGGTCCTGGGTCCGGAAGCTGGCTCAGGTCTGGGACTTGGGGAAGGGGTGTGACTCTCTGTGTTTATGATTTAGGTTCGATTTTGTTCTCTTGACCTACAGTTTCTGTTCATCTAGAACGAGTAAGAATTTGGTAGGCTTCCTATCCATTTCACTTCTAGGAAAATCATGACCAACCAGCCCACACCATGGCTCTGTAGGAGTCAAGATGCTATCATTCAGGAACCGCGTCCACCGGCCTAGGGAGGCTGAGTGCTGTCACCTGACCCCTCTGCCCTGGGATCCAGTCACCGCAGTTACAGGGAGGTATGATTTATACAGAAGAGCTCCCCGGGAGTTCTTAAGAATGCCAGGGTTTCCCACACAAATTTATCCCTCAGTCGTAGGTAAAGTGTGTCTTCTGGACCCTCCCACGGTGGGTGAGGTCTCAGATGACAAGTTCACTCCAACGTTCTAGTCTCTGTAAGCCTTTGAATCACTTCCTCCACATGAAACCAAGGAGAGCAGGCATTTCCATTTCACTCAGTCTGGACCACATTTTGGTCCCAGTCTCAGCCAACCAATCTTATCGTTAAAGCTCTTCCTAACTCCCGAGATGCAACATTAGATACAGAATCTCAGCTTAGTGAGCTCACGTCAATAAATCAGCGTCACACTGGGTTCCTGCTCTAAGAAAAAAAAACGACCTCAAAATGCTCCTGGCTTCAAGAATGGGGCCCTGAAGCTTCAGTTCACTCAGCTTCGAGGGGCAGTCATGGTTCCCAGGGCCAGAGCAGAAGTCAGCTCAGGGCAAAGCAGCCCTTGGCGGGGAACTGACTCCACTCTTGGCAACCTGAGCAACATGCAGGAACCACCCGAAAGGCGGAGGGTGGAGAGCTGAGAGGCTCTGATGAAGAGCTGTGGCCCTGGCCCTGGGGATGACCGAGGCCCCTCAGTGGCCACCAGACACACCAGTTAGCAGACAGAGCAAGTGGGGAGAGGCCTCAGGCATGGCCCAGGTGACCACCTAAGGCTGCAAAGCTCCTTTGGACCTGTTGGATGCTTGGAGATGGCTAACCCCACTCTAGACAGAATCACTTTGAAAACAATCTCCTTCCCAGGGTGAAGGGCCTCCCCGGGATTGAGGGGTGTCAGCAAAGGCAGGGACAGGCTGCAGGAAGGGCCAAAGGGAGCCGGAGAAAGATGCTACTGAAAGGTGCAGACTCAGGATCCACGCAGGGTGGCCCTCACTCGGCTCCCGGGCCTCTGCTGTCCGTAGCCTCTCAGCACGGCTCCCAGACCCCCTGTCCCCAGGCCAGTCCTGCCGCAGCCCCCTATGTTGGGGGCCTGTGGCTGTAGGCAGGCCCTGCCTCTGGGGAGGAGCAGTGCAGGAGCCCGGGCTGAAGGGGGCAGCAGCAGTGTGGAGAACACACCTGGGCTCCCCCTCGGGCTCTGGCAGGTGGGCTCTGTGACCCCCCAGGCTGTGCCCTGCCCTGCAGGCCTGCGTCTCCTTCTCTGTGACTGTGAGGCCTCGGACCAGGTGATGTCAGAGGCTGCCGTAGGCCCTGGGAGTCCCAGCTCGTCACTGACAGCTTCCTCCAGCCAGCTGCCATCACAGTCCCCAACAGCACCACCGAGGCAGAAACTTCCCAGCGCGCCTTCTGTTTGGGGGCCCAACTATCAGCAGAGTCTCAGAGGCTAACAGGAAACAAGCCTACAAGGTTTAGTGCCCGCCCTCCTGCCCTCTCGGGCTAGAGGTCGGGAATCCACAGCGTCCGTTAATCATCTCCCAACTTGGCTGAGAGCACCACCCACCACCATGACCTCGATGCCTCCCAGCCCCTGGGGCCTTTTCCTGTCCCGGTTTGAACAGGGAAGCCTGACACAGGGGCGGGAGGAACAAGGAGAGGGTTTCCAACCAGCCCTTGAGAGGATCGCCCGGGGCGGGGCACAGCCGCCAAACCCAGATCTGAGACCCCTCCGAGCAGGAAGGGGACTCCGGACCGTCCTGGGCTGGGGAGACGGCTTTCAGATGCTCTCTACATAAGCCATGTGTGGCCTGGTCTTGGTCCGATGGCAGCCTTCCCACTCCTAGGACTGGGCTGGGGGCTCTGGTGCGGCCAGTCAGGGGAGAGGTTTGCTTTTCTTGGCTCCAGTGGGTCGGAAAAGCTGAGATGGGGTCCCCAGGGAAGGAGCCAACCAGCTGGCGGGAGCTGACCAGAGACTGAGAGGCCTGAGACCACTCCGCCTCCCAGCTGCCCGGGGCAACCAGGAAGGTCCGGGCGGTATCTGGGGCGGTGGAGTGTGGGGATCGGCACTGCAACCACCCGCAGGGGTGTTGTGAGCCAGCCCCGGGCTCACCGCTGTGGCCAACGGGGGCTCTAACCAAAGGCGCCAGGCCAAGCCCACGGAGGGATGCAGCCCGCCCTGACCCCAGGGGTCTGGAAGGAGAGCCTGGCTTGGAACCCCCGTCTCCCGACTTCGAAATTCCCTCTTCTTGGTTTGAAAGGAGAGAGGCAGTGCCATGAGTCTACACTCTGTAGGAGTGTAGACCCGGAAGCTGGAGACCTGTGTTCGGATCCTCGTTCTACCGCCTCTCTCTGACTTTCTTTCTTTGATTCTGAAGCAGCCCCCTGTTTCCTGGAGCAGATGTTCTATCCTGATGGCTAGGAGCAGAGCCTGCCCCACAGGACGCTCTCAGACACGGACCGTCGTTACCATTAATAAGAGGAGAGAGGAAGACCCCACTACCGACCAAGGTATTCCAGCGGCCAGCCTGTCAGGGGGCCGAATCCCCTCACGGGACACCCCTCGGCGGGTTACTCTAAGTCTCCTTGGTATCTCCTCCCTTTGCCACCCCCCTACCCCCCGGGGAGATGCTAACTCCCGGAAACCATACCAGCGCTGCACGGGTTAACCAGGATGGGTGTAACTGAGTCAAATCGAACCATTTTTCAATTTCCTGACAATTGCTGAAAGGTCCAGATTTCTCCAAATAATCACTTGCTGAGGAAAAGTGGACATGTCTCCTGAAGTTGGCGGTGCCCTTGCCCCCTCCTGGCCTGGCTGGTACTGTCCTCGTCCGGCCCCTGTGGTCACTGCACGGGCCGTCTACACCGACAAGTGGGATTTTTCCGTGCTGGAGCTCCTTGCACTTCACCTCTGCTCTCGCCTGACCTTCGTCACACTTTGGGGGGCTGTCTCCCACAGGACGAGAGTTTCTCAAGGGCAGGCTTGGTGGAGGGCCACGGGCGGGCCTGCCACGACATGGGGCAGGAAGGACTCTCTTGTGAGGGGAGAGCCCCTGCCAGAGCTGACGAGCAGGGCAAGAGCCCAGGAGTGAGCGGCCCCCTTACTTGTACACTTTGGTGTTGTACGTCTTCTCCCCGGGGAAGCCAAACATGCCGCAGACCACTCGGGAATTCTTGGCCGTCCAGTGCTTGTCGCAGATTTGCTTCCAGGTCTTTCCGTCCTTCACCTCCACATAGCCCTCTGTCACGGGGGTGCGCCTGCGGTAGGCCGACAGGATGGCTCGGATCCGGATGTCCTCCACCTGGATGTTCAGGTTCTGGGAAGGGCGAGGCACAGAAGCAGAGGAGTTACTTGCCTGGTCTGCCCTCAGGCCCTGCACAACGGTGGGGGGCGGGGTGGGGGGGCAGCAGGAGGGGGTGGGGAGCAGTCAGAGAAGAGGCCCCCAGGACCCCCGCGCCTTCTCCTACAGCCTCCAAAAAGCCCGGACAGCACCGTGCGGCAGCCTCCTTCTGTGGGTTCTCAAAATATTCACGGAAGAGAGACTGCATTCTCTCTGAATTTTCGGGTTCTATATTAAAAACCACTGGGATTTTGTATTTTATTCCAAAGCATGTCTGTGCCACGTGTGTGCCTGGACGTGTGGGTCTCTCCACTCAGCTTTCAGTAAAATTGATGAGCCTCGGCCATCTTAGGGCTGGTGGCGCCATCTTGGATCCTCCGTCATCCTCTGGCGTTGGCATGCCTCGGTGAGAGAAGGGGGGGGCTTGGAGAGAGGAGGGGAGGGAGGAGCTCTGGGCAGGGACACAGCCATTGGGCTGTGGCAAGGGAAGGAAAGACTCCAAATGACTTGACGGCCTTGGGAAGCCCGCTCCTTACCCCCACTCCCATCCCCACCCATCTTTCTGAGGCAGTAATGAAAGAGTGGGGGCCTTGACAGGAGGAAGCGGAAGAGGCTGGGCATGGTGGCGGGGGCAGGGCTCTTGCTGCAGTGCATTGTGGGCTCCCCGCTTCCACGTGCCTCTGACACCGAGCAGCAATGTGTCTGCCTCATGTCTACCCCAGTGGCCCAGGGATTTGATAGAAGCAGAGGGGGCCTTGAGAGGACAAGCTGGATGAGAGGAATGGGGGCCACCCGGAGTCAGTGGTTCCTGTGCTCACACAATATGCCCGCAGACACTATGGAAGCCCCCTCCTGAATCTCTCCGTTCCAGCCCCTCTGCTTTCTGCCCCTGCCCTATGGGACCACCACCAGCTCTTACAAGGCTCCCTGGGTCCCTGCCTCCATCTCCCTCTTTCATCCATTGGCTACAGCGCCAGCCCCAGAGGTCTTTCTAAAACACAGAGTGATCTCATCCCTTGACTGTATAATAAAGCCCAGATTACTTAGGGAGGTGCCCACAGCCAGTCATGACTGATGCCCCCTATGCCTCCAGGGCCCTCACGGTCCCCAGCCCCAAATCTATACTCAGATATGGTTAACTGCAATATAATAGCATCAGTCTCCATGTGTGAGCCCCACAGGAGTGTTTTCTGTGCATTCTCTTACTTAATCCTCAACTAACAGAACAGGGTGGTTCAGAGCTATTACCATCGAGTTTTCCAGATAAGAAAATTGGCTGACTCTAATTATCTCCCGAGAACCACCTAGAGGCAGGGAGTGCAGGGTGAGGAGCTCTCTGAGCTGGGCCAGGGAGGGAGGCAGACGGGCCGGCACAGGACCCTGGCAACTGGAGTGCCTGAGCCCCTGTCCAGCCAGGATGCAAATGAACCATGAGGTTGAACAGAACCATTATTTGGGTGCCCGGGGATTCAGCTCTCCTCACCCCGGCTTCAGGGTGCAATGCCAGGCCCTGCTTCAGCAGCCCTGCCAGGCAGTGGAAAGTACGTGGGCCGGGAGTGATGGCATTTGGCCCTGGTTGCGTTCCATGCAGAGAGGCAGGAAAGTGCCAGAGGCAGGACTATGTTTGCCAGCTCAGATCCTGGAACCTTTACAGCCTCCATTCAGGCCACAGGACCTGTGCCACCAAGACACATGGACAGGGGTGAGCCAAGAAAGAGCCTGAGCTGCACCAGGCCCCTCCTGGAGGCGGGGCTGGAATTCCAGCAGGTAATGCATAATGCCCAGAAGGAAAGTTCCCGCTGAGCAGCCCTGCCACCTGTATTAGATTCTGATCCTCCCCTCCCCCACAACTCCCCCCTCCCCCACAACTCCCCCCCACTTCCCATGGGCAGCAGTGCAGGCTCACTGTGCAGAGATGTAAACCATGACCCTCGGGGCACCCCAGCTACCACAGTGGGAGAGGGGACGCAGCCGACCCACCCACGTACCCTTGCCTTGGTGCAAGGTGGCATCTCTCATGCAGAAATGTGACATTGGGGGGCAGCCAGGTGGGCTCAAGGATGTGGGAAATGAGGTTAAGAGAAGAGAAAGCGCCAGAGCAAGGTGTCCTTGTCCTTGTTCTTCCACCAACTCACTGTCTCTGTGTGTGTGATGGTGTGTCTGTGTGGGTCTGTGTGTCTCTGTGTGTGGGAGTGTGAGTCTGTCTGTGAACCTGTGCACAGGAGAGGTCCAGAGAGGGACCTGTTCTCCCCAAAGCCTCAGAAAAGTGGTCAGGGTTGCTCCTTCAAAACGGAATGTCTTCTTTTCTCCTTCCGTGGAGGCAACTCTTTCTCATTCCGTCAGTCTCAAACTCACGTCATTCATTCATTTATTCATTCATTCAACAAAATACAGTCTCTCCCCCCTTCATGGACCTTGAAGGCTTCCTCCCTCTGCCCCAACCACAGGGCCCTGTCTCTTCTCTGAGAGGGCCCTCACTTATCAAACACCAACCGATTCATCACACGGTGGGTTCTGGGTTCGCTCAATTCCCACAACCCACGAGCAGGCCGATGTTCCCGGTGAAAAATGATTAAAGTTGGCAAGGTTTCACAACTCCTCCAAGGGCACACAGCCAGTAAATAGGTAAACAGGGGCGAACACAGAGTTCGGACTCCAAGCCTGTGCTCCAGCCTGGGGACCACTGGTCTCTGCCCTCCCACGCACGCCCTGTCGAATGCGAGGTACTGAGTTGACCTACACAGGCAGGGTCAGGGGCTCGGCCTTCTGGGCGGTCCCTCTGGGGCCCGCACACGCGAAGCCCATCCTGTGCTCCAGTGGGAGGAGCCCTGAGTCAGACCAGAGTGGACGTGAGGGGAGACCTGCCTCCCAGCTGCTCTTGGACTCCGGCCAGGGGGCAGCAGGGAAACCCTTCGTGCCGCACGTTCAGGGCTCCCTGCTAGCTAACAAGCTCCCATAGGCTGCTATGTGCAGGAAAACACAGAGACGCACAGAACTTCCCTCCTTACTTCACTGCCGTGGAATCTCTTCCATAACCACAAGAGTTAGATTTTTTTTTTTCCTCAGAAGTTCAACTCCCAAAGAGAAGAGAAGAGGTGAAACACTGAAACACAGACGTTTTTCTTTCTTTTCTAAGAAAGGGCTCTCTAGACTTGCTGGTTATACATTAAGACCAACAGCCCTGAAGCTCATAATGCATCTGGCACATTTTTCAAAATAAAATTAAAGTCTGAATGCTGTGTCTCTTGCCAGAGATAAGAGTTCACCCAGATCTCCAACAAGGCCTTCCTCTGACAAATTCACAGAACCTTCTAGGCTTGTCCTATTCAGAACTCATCTCATCCCCAGCAGGGCTCCAGCCCTGAAGTGATGATCAGCCACTTCCAAAAGGGCAAATCAAGGTGCAGGGAGGTGAGGACCTGCCTTGCTTCAGCCAGTGGACTGGTGGAAAGAAAGGCCAGTGCAGGAGCACCCAGGGCTGGATTCCCAGTCTTGTGTCTGCACTTTTCACATTCGCAGCGTCTGTGAATGACTTGCAAAAATTCCATAATGTGACAGTCTGGGGCTATCGCCAATGAGGAAAAATCACCAGTTTTGAAAGCCTAGTTGAAGACTGCATCAGGTAAAGATACAGGGGGAAGCAAGGAAAGGCAAGCAAGCAAGCCAGCCTATAAGGACATGCTTCATATCCGAAAGCTCAGCACTGGGTACGGAGCACCCCCCATCCTGGGGGGCATGTTTGTAAGGGCCCCATCTTAACCCTTCTTCCTTCATTCTGCTTTAGAAGCTGTCCTTGAACACCAGCCCAGGCCTTTCCACCTGAGAAGGCATCCCAAGAGAGGTGCTGAGAAGGGAGGACCTCGGTGGTGAGATCCACGAGGACGTAGCCATCCCAACAAGAAGGCACGGCTGGTTCGACCTCTGCTTGCTTACTAAGCCCCATCACTCTACTTCCCGAATCTTGCTCTCTAAGCCCTCAGCTGCCTTTATTCAGCTGTTTCCACCTTCCTCCCCGTCAAACCTCCCATCACTGCCCCATTCCCATCTCCATCTGCCAGTCAGGTGCCAATGGGAACCGTGGGAATGAAATGCCTGGAACTCTTGTCATTTCACACAGGCTGAGTGTCTCCCCGGTGTGGAGGACTTGCTGACCTGGTCCACTGGGCCACACTGTAGTTATCTCCTTTTTTTTTTTCTTTAAAGATCTTATTATGTATTTGACAGAGAGAGAGCACAAGCAGGGGGAGCGGCAGGCAGAGGGAGAGGGAGAAGCCGGCTCCAGGACTCCATCACAGGACCCTGGGATCATGACCTGAGCCGAAGGCAGTTGTTTAACCAACTAAACCACCCAGGTGCTCTGTAATTATCTCTTTTTGGTGATCAGATCAGGGATTCACACAGTAAGGAGCCAAATAAGAAGTCACATTCTCTCTCTAGGGACTCCCACTGGGTCAGATGGATGAAGCGGAAAGAAGGCATTGCCGTGATCGCTGTCCCTCAGCAATTTGTGACAGACGCCAGTCGGGTGGGGGTGGTGTGGAGAGCTGAGGTCATTCTGAGCCACCAGAGGAAAAATCCAGCAGTCTGTCCAGGCCCTCCTCCTATAAATCAAGAGCCTTATAAAGCTGCTGGAAAACCGAATGCTCTGTATTTCATTCTCCAACCTGAAAGCCGGCAGGTAACAGAGACTGCTTCTTTGGAGAACAAGCAAGCCTTGGCGTCTGCAGGAAGCTGGCAGGACACCTGCTCCAGCAGGCCAGTCCCTCTGACCCATCAGGGGGGCTGAGGCCACAGCCCAGCCAAGTCCTGGGCCAGACTCCCCGCTGGGGTACCTGCTGCTTCTCGGGGTAATTATCACCATGGTAACAAACTCATGGTTTGTGGAAATGTCCTTCACTACTAGATGTAATCTCCAGGAAGGTAAGGCTGTCCACTTCATCAATCTCTTTATTCCCAGTGCCTGGCATTGCATCTGGTGCTCGATTAAAATGTATTAAACGAACACACGACCAGATCTGGCATCCAGCTAACTTAGCAACAACCTCGTGGGACCTCCCTACAGAACGGATCCCCGAGCCCGGGGGGTGAGAGTCACTGCCCACTTCTCCCATCTTGCATCCCTTCCATATCTAACCTTCCATATCCTCTCTTCTCTCCCTTTCCAAACCGTCACAAATTTCCCATCCAAGTCACACGTTCGACCTTTGAGTCCCTGATGTCCATTCGTTTATTTCATCTCAGATCAATTATAACACGTCTTATTTCTTTCATCTAACAGGTAAGTACAATGTTGCTTATTTACTTATTTTACTTCACACATAAATTATAACCATATTTATCCTTTTCAAAGAGTTGTGTGGACGACACCTTGGTCGGGATGTGCCCGATTTCAAATATTTTGTTCTGTTATCTTCACACATGCCCTTTTGCTTTTCAGAGGCTATGACCTACTTTTCAGTGGGGAAAATAGGTCACCCTGGAATTACTTCTCTTCTCTTGTGTTTCTTGTGGTGGCTGGCAAGCCCTGACCACGTAGAGACTCAATAAATAGAATCATGGAATGTTAACACCAGACAGAATCTTCTACGTACATCCTTTTGTCCAAACTCCCTGTGAGCTACGAGACGAACCCAGCCCAGCTGTACCTGACGGTTCTGCTCAATGGGTCATCGAGACTAGGGATTCAGAGGCCATGGGCTTCCACAATAGCTCTTCTCTCCCTTGCTCCCATCTCTCCTCCTGCCACAGAGGGAGGCCATCCAGGTAACCTGTGGCCATCAGGGGAAGCAGGGCTATACTGAGGCTTGGAGGGATTCCCACCTTCGAAATTGCACAGAGATGAGAACAGACCCCCTTTCTTTCCTAAACCACCCACTGTAACCTATTGCACCCACTCTCTGGTGGTGGGGGGACAGGTGGGGGCAGGGGGAAACTTTCAGCTGGAAAGTTCTCAGACCTTCCTAGAGGCCCCAGATGCTGTGAGATAAGGCTGCTGCTGAGGGGGGAACCTTGAAGCATTCTGGCAGCTGAGGGTGACTAATAACAAACCTGGACTCCTGGAATTTTAAGAATTCACACCAGCCTCGGTTCCTGCGGTTAAGAGAAGAAAGAGCTTTTTCAGGTCTCCGTGCCCTTCCAGAAGAATGTGAGAGCATGGAGGGTAGGGGTACCAGATTCTCCCAGTTCTGGCCTCGTTGTCCCTCCGGTGGCCTCTCCAGACCTCGGGGTTGCCTGTTGGCTTGGGGGCCCCTCGAGGGATGGGCCCCACCTAAATCTCACAGCCTGGGGGTTTCCAATCAGTTGTGGTAACCTAACTGCCTTTGCAAGAGAGCCTTAAAAAAAAAAAAGGGTACGGAAGAAGAAGAAGGTGAGGGGGGTGAAGAAAAGCAAAAGATCTGTATGTTCCCTGATCTCACGACATGGCTCCAGCCTTGAGCCCTTCTATGAGCACATGAGTCAGCAATGTGCAGAACAGCAAAGTGCAGAACAGTGTGGAGAGTCTCGGGAGGGCATCTGGATTTGTCATCTCTTCTTATCTAATGCTTTTTCCAACTTGTCCACTGCCATAGACAGGAAACAAAGCCTCTCAAGTTAAGAATCTCTGAAATCCTGGGAGGTTTAGTTGGAGCTCTGTTTCCTAGGTTTGAAAAAGATCCGTTTGCTCGGAAGCAACAGTGTTCTGCATTGCAAACCTTGGTCCTGCTTGCCTCTTTTTGAGAAGGTTTTGAGGACTGGCCTCTGACTCATTTGCCTTATGAGAACACTGTTTTTGCCATCCAGACACCCAGCAAAGGTTAGGCCCTCCAGACACAGCTGCAAGTGTCAGACTCCACCAGACCGGAACTCAGGGGTCCTGTCTTCCCCTCGGGGGTCTAAGACGGGCTCCTTAGCAAGATGTGACTATACACAGTCTGTGTCCGAAGACCAGAGAACTGCAACTCTCCCTGGCGAATTTTCTGGATGCTGCGACCCAAGGCTGGTGGACCAGGAGGGCTAACCTAACGCAGCACATTATAGCCTGCTAAGCACTTTGACAGAAATTATCTGAGTTTATTCCTCTCCAGAACACTTGAAACTCCCCTGTAAATGACGAGTGAATGCTGTATCATTTTGATGGAGAAACCATTGCCACTGCAGATTACAGACTGTCATAGCTGAAAGGGACAGAATTTAAGCAGCTCATCTTCATAAAGAGAATGGACCTGCCCAGTGTTCTGGCTATTGGCCAACAGGTAGCTCGGGGGCCAAACCTGTGAACTCTCCCTTGGTGGGATCATTCCTGTGAAGGAGATGGGCTTCTTCCCTTCCTTAGAACAGAATCCGTTAAGTGTCAAAGAGCCCCCGGGGATGCCCCAAGCAGATGGAGGAGTCCACTGGAAACACAGTTAGCTCATTGAGTGAAATTCATCAGCCAGGCCCCAGGGCTTAGTGACTCATGCCTCTGGCATTCCAAAGTGGGATGAACTTGGTCTAGACTGCTGCTCAGTTTTCTTCCACTCTCTGTTTGGGGAATTCCAGTGTGCTCCGGAGAAGGCACAAGCCTGTGAGGGTCACCTCTAGTGGTCTGTCATCTGCCCCCAAATTCTAGGAGTCAATGAGGACGGATGTTGGAGATCCTGGCCGTACCCTTCAGAGTAGGGTGGGAAGAGATGGGATGGGGGTGGGGGTGGGAGAGGTGTCCTCATCACATTCATTAGGCCAGTCATTTGCACCTGGGGTCATAAGCCACAGAGAAAGCATTAACTGACATCACTTTTTGACCACACTCCACTCTTGGCCACTTTTGAATTTATGGATCCCAAATTGGGGAAGTTGAGCGAGGGCCTTAGTGCTCACACTTTGATGTGGAAGAATAAGGGCAGAAAGTCTGCTCTGCTTTCAAGGCCTAGGTTGGGCGGGATCAGAGAAGAGGCAGGGAGAGAGCTAGAGCATATAGCACACACACCAGCAGGCAGTCCTTCTGTGTGCATGAGAAAAAGAGAGAGAGAGAGAGGGAGAGGGAGAGAGAGATGCCGATTCACACAATGGTGTGCATTGCCAACAGCCAGCTATGGGCACCCCTGCATGGATTGGGTGAATTTTCGTAAATGCAGAGTAATAAGGGATCTTAGAACTTGGCAATCACCTCATGCGGCTTCCTTCCCAGTGTAGGAATCTGGCTGCACATTCCTGGCAGGAAGTCATCCCATTCCTGCTGGAATGACTCTTGTGACGGGAGCTTGCTACTTACAGGGTAGCCCCATGCACTGTGGGGCCGCCCTAAGTGTTAGTTTTCAGGCTGAGCTGAAATCTACGTCCCATTGCCTTCTTACCCATCTTGGTTCTGGGTTAGAAGAAATCACACATCATCTCCATGGTAACACTGCAGATATTTAGAGAACCCCATGGCACCCCTCCACTCTCTCATCACCTTATCTTCATTTCCTCATATGGTATGGTTTCCAGACCTGTCTCCAACCTGCTGGTACATCCTCTGGGTGACTTAGCTAAGAGATGGCCCAGATCTGAACCCTGCACTCAGGTCTTGATCTAAAAAAACAAAGAGTTTAGGGGAAAAATCTTTCCATCAGTGCATCAGGGCACATTCACATTTTTGTTTTTTGTTTTTTGTTTTTACCACCGTATCATAGCTTTGGCTTATACAGAGCTTTTAGTCACCCAATCCCCTGCAGGGATTTTAAAGNGTTTTTTGTTTTTTGTTTTGTATCATAGCTTTGGCTTATACAGAGCTTTTAGTCACCCAATCCCCTGCAGGGATTTTAAAGATATAATAAGTGCTCTTCAGCCACTCTCCTGAGCTTTCACTCCATGGCTGATTTTTTTTTTTCATGAACCTTGATACAGGACCTTCTATTCATCCCAATATATTATGGTTTGGGCCTATTATCTNCAGTGCTCTTCAGCCACTCTCCTGAGCTTTCACTCCATGGCTGATTTTTTTTTTTCCATGAACCTTGATACAGGACCTTCTATTCATCCCAATATATTATGGTTTGGGCCTATTATCTCAACATACTGAGGTTTTCTCTGAATCTCATTCAATAATGTTATATTCTAGCAATCCCTTCTAGTTTTGTGTCCCCTGTAACTTTTATTGGGGCACATTTTAATCTCCACGTCAGCAATCTACTGTTAGAGAGGCAGCAGCTGGGCCCCAGGAACTATGGTTCTCGACCATCCGCTGTGTCCACGGATTAACCTGCAGGCTTTCCGGGCACCGTTAGTCATCCCACAGTAACCCATCTCGCTGCATGGCCACCAGCCTACATCTCTTCCTCTCTTCCACAAACGTCTACTAGAGGACATTTCTGTAGCCAAGAGGAATGATTCCATGACTTCAGCTACTGACACAGGCTATGCCATGAGGTATTTCGGAGAACCTTCTCAACATCCCACAAATATCCCCTGTAGGTAGTCTGGCCAGCTCCTTACCCATCAGGCGGGCTCTGACAGTAAGTGTGAGCTTTAGCCACAAAGTCCTAGATGGAGTGGCAACTCTCAAAGTTTCTCCTCAGACTTCTGGAGATGTGGGCCCTTTCATGACCTACGTTCAGCTGACACCAAAGGGAAGAGGTTCCAGAGGACAGCTCATAAGCTGAAAGTTTCCTCAGTGTCAGTGGCTGGAGAAGAAAGCTCCCAGTGTGGCTCACAGTAACCAGCCCGACTATATGAACGCAAGAAGGAGGCCTTCCAGGAAGCTGCAAAGCGTGGAAGGCGGTGGGAGTCATGCGACCCTCCAAACCAGTCATCCCTCATCCCGCCGGTAGTCCTCTCTGGGTTACTCTAAGTTCATTTAGGGTCTAGGCTCCTTGCCTTGGAATGATCCCCAGCTTTCCAAAGGCAGGCATCTTGTCTTCTCAGGTTATAAGGGCCATATTTTCTCTCCCTAATGGTGTCCCAGACCATGCTGTGTGTACAGCAGGCACCCAACCAATGTCCAGAATAAAGACAGGTACGGGGTGCCTGGGGGGCTCAGTCAGTTAAGTGTCTGCTCTTTAGCTCAGGTCATGATCCCAGGATCCTGGGGATCGAGCCCTGTGTCGGGCTCCCTGCTCAGCGGGGAGTCTGCTTCTCCCTCTCCCTCTGCTGCTCCCCGTACGTGTGGTCTCTCTCCCCCTGTCAAATAAATAAATAAAATCTTAAAAAAAAAAAAAGACAGGTACTAATAAGCTTTTGTGGTGGACTCTTAGCATTTCCAGAATAAAAAAAAGTACTTCTTACTATATCTGGGGGGGGTCATTTCTCTGCCTATTTCACACAATCGAGGGTCTGCTTTCTCTAGGACCAGATTCAATAGACACTTCTCTGCTAAAGTGCCGTGCCTAGAGTCCTTTTCCCAGAGTGATTTTCTTTCTAATGGCGGATGAGTCTTTTCATTCTCCCATCCCCCAAAAACCCACTGACATGTTGGCCCACCTTCTTTCTATCCAAACCATCAGTGACTTTCTTATGCCTGGAAGTCTGGATCTTCACGTGAAAATCCAACTATATTATCCGAGGTTCTAGCCTGAAGAGAGGCCCGTTAAATATGCTACAAATAAGCTCAATTTTCGATTAAGTAGGGCAATGCTACGAAGGAATGATTTGCTTCTATGAGCTTTTTTTTTTTTTTAAAGATTTTATCTATCTGACAGAGAGAGAGACACAGTGAGAGCAGGAACACAAGCAGGGGAGTGGGAGAAGGAGAAGCAGGCTTCCCACCGAGCAGGGAGCCCGATGCGGGACTCGATCCCAGGACCCTGGGATCATGACCTGAACCAAAGGCAGATGCTTAATGACTGAGCCACCCAGGCACCCCTTCTATATGCTTCTTATCACTGTTTAATTTGATATTTGATCCGAGATTTTCACCCATGGGTATGACAATCTCTGATATGCATTCCTAAGAAGAAAATTTAGGGGTTGGAGACACTGTTCCTATCAAGGTACCCAGTGCATTTATACTGGATACAATGGTGAATTAGATAGACACCCCCCCCAGGAGCTTCCAACCTCCTTAGAAAGTGGGCGCACATGATCCCGTATGAGGTCATAAGGAGCAGAGATGGAACGTGTGAAACTGGCCTGGACAAGCCCATCCTCCCAATCACAGACTTGACGGTAAAGCCCAGCTGCCGTCAATAACTGGAACACTAACGCACATCAGCCCCTCGACAATCCCTTTGACTTCTCCCAGATAAAACAGCAACGGGTGCAGAGTGTCAGCTAGAAGTGGTCTGATCCTGCCAGCCCCCAGAAAGCTGGCAATCCTCGTCCCTGCTATAAGGCAGGCTTGGACAAGTTCCCAGCATACTCAGTGCGCTCTAGGAGCATATGAGAAAAGACGGGGACAGGGTGAGTCATGAGAGGAAAATGTAAAGACCACAGTCTGCAGAGAACTTCCTCTGGAGCCCAAATAGAGCAATTTCAAGTTGCCTTTCTTTGGCGTTGGTTCTGAGGTCAGCTGGGGGCTAAAGCACAGTGAAGGCCCTTTGGCTTGGCTTCATGGCAGATCCCACAGTGCCTTGGGGGTGACATCCAATGTTTCTTGGAGGAGGCTGCCTACTCCGCCTGCCCTAAGCCCCACATACCTTGTCCATAGAAGAGCAGTGCCATAAATGTCTGTTGGTTTTGTTGTTTGGGTGGAGAACTTATTGACGAGCTAAATCTGAAATGTAGCCATAAACGTAGAAGGGTCACAAGCCCTTTGGCCATTTCCAAATGATGACTTGGGCCGGGCTGGCAACATCAGAATCATCTGAGAGAACTTTCAAAACTAGTCTGGTTCCCTAGTGGGAATTCTGCTTCAGGAGGTCTGGAGTGAGGCCCTAGTATGTGCATTTTAAAAGTGATTCTGGGGGTGCCTGGGTGGCTCAGTCATTAAGCCGTCTGCCTTTGGCTCAGGTCATGATCCCAGGGTCGAGCCCCACATCAGGCTCCCTGCTTAGCGGGAAGCCTGCTTCTCCCTCTCCCACTCCCCCTACTTGTGCTCCCTCTCTGTCAAATAAATAAAAAAATCTTAGGGCACCTGGGTGGCTCAGTGGGTTAAAGCCTCTGCTTTCGGCTCAGGTCATGATCTCAGGGTCCTGGGATCGAGGCCCATATCGGGCTCTCTGCTCGGCAGGGAGCCTGCTTCTTCCTCTCTCTCTGCCTACTTGTGATCTCTCTCTCTCTCTGTGTCAAATAAAGAAAAAATCTTTAAAAAAAAAATAAAAAAAAAAATCTTAAAAAAAAAAAAAAGTGATTCTGATCCCCAGCTAGATTTGGAAACAATGGTCCTTGGGTAGCAAGCCTCCAAGATGGCCCCCGATGGTCTCCACCTTCCGGATTCACACCCTTGGGGAATCTCCCACACTACATGCAGTTGGTCTGTGTTACCAACAGAATATAGCAGAAATGATGGTCTATCGCTTCCAAGATTGGGTTATGAAAGGCTGTGGCCTCCGTGTTTTGCTCCCTTTCTCTCTCTTTTGAATCACGCCCTCTAGAGAAGGACAACGGCTATGTCTTAAGGACATTCAGGCAGGCTATAGAGAAGCAGAGGACCAGAAAGATCCAGCTGATGGCCAGGAGCTAATGCTGGCCAACAGCCACATGAGTCAGCTTGGGACAGGGCCCCCTGCCCCAGGTGACCTCATGAAAGTTTGTGATCAGAGTCAACCAGTTAAGCTGCTCCCGGATTACCGACCCTCAAAAACTAAGTGAGAGCATAAAGGCTATCATTTGAGGCTGCAGAATTTGGAGGGTAATTTGTTACATGGCACTTGATAACTAGTACATTTTCCCAGCCCAATCGGCAAGCTCTGGGCAGAGCACAGAGGGGCTTTCCTGCCCACCCTCTGTAGTTTCCTTTTACACTACTCCCACATTCACCTTGTAGTCCTGTGCAGTACTGACCTACTTACCCTGGTCATGCCTCAGGGCCTCTGTGCCTTCACCCAAGCCATTCTTTGTGTCTGGAATGAACGTCCTTTCCCCACTGGTGGTCTCCCCTTCTCCCACAGCCCCCCGCCCCCCGGACCAAATCAGGTTGGCTTGGGTCCCCTCCTTGGCACTCACATACTCTTCTCGGAATCAGTAGGTGAGAACCGAGTTACACGGAAGAGGAAAACATTCATATGTGGGAGTCATCAAGAGCACAAGACTTGCCTCTATGTGGTTGACCAGTGAATTGTCGAATTTGAAACCAGGAATCCTTTTGTCACTGCACACCACGCCCACATCTTCCGTGTGCTTGCAGTCGGTGATGCCCCAGCCATTGGAGGAACAGGCCGCGAGGGTGGCTTCCCTGCCCGTGCAGTAGATATTGTCCAACCAGATGGGCCCTGAAGGAAGCAAAGAAGAGAGAAACCAAGTGCTGTGTCAAAGTCGGTTTGGGTCTTTGGGGGCACCAATGTCATCCGTAGAGAATCTTTCTCTAATTTTGGCAGTTATTGTGGTCATCAATTGATTGTTGGTATGTTCGAGATACTGGATATCATTCTAGGGCATCTGAGTTCCCTTTCCAGAGTAGACAGCTGATGTGATGTGGGGATGTGCTAGACTGAATGTGATTGGGACAGAAACCAGATTTGTGCCCAGATGTCACGTGGTTCGTAGAATGGGCAGAAATTTTGGATACCAAGCTGGGTTTCATTCTGACAGAGCCACTTAGCTATGTGACCTTGGTCAAAGCCCCTCTTTCTCATCAGACACCTTGATTGCAGGGTTACGGAGAGATTAGAGCTAATCTCTCATGGTGTGTGCCTAGTTCATTGTCGGCCCATTGTTACTCAAACAAGGTAACGAGGATGATGATGGCAATTTTCGTTAGACTGACCATGGTGCAGGCCAGACTCACCTTCCATCTGCAGCAGAGGCTGAACTCTGACCCCTCAGCGAAAGTGGAAGCCATCCTACAACCGAGGGTTTGGAATTTTCAGGCATTTTCATATGTATCACTTCCCCTGACTTCCCTACGCCTCAGGGGATGGTCATTCCCACTTTCCAGACATAGAGCTCTGGCTCAGGGGGGTGGGAGGGCGGCTCATCTTCAAGGCCACCCCCTGAGCCCAGAGCTTGGTCCATTCGGTGCTCTTCTCTCTTCCTGATGCTTCCCAGTCATTGATTCAGAGAAGGCCCTGCTACGCTAACACAGAGAGTCGTCCCCTCATGTTCCAGAAGTCTGGTGAAGGCAGGGCTGGGAGGCCCTGTACAATTCTGCGCGCCTCCTGTGTCTCCACCTGATTTGCACGTCATAGAAAATTCAGTGTGCCAAGTGCTAGACAGTCACAATGAGATGCCACCTCACACCCATTAGAATGGCTATCATCAAAAGGGCAGAAAATACCAAGTGTTGACAAAGTTGAGAGAAACTGGAACCCTTGTGTGCTAATGGTCAGCAGGAATGCAAAATGGTGCAGCCACTACAGAAAAGAGTAATGGCGGTTCCTCCAGAAATGAAAACTGGGAGACACAGGCTTCCGGTTATGGAGTGAAGAAGTCACAGGCACGAAAGGCACAGCACAGGGAATATAGCCAATGGTATTGTAACAGCATCATGTGGTGACAGATGGTAGCCACGCTCGTGGTGAGCACTGCATAACGCACGGACTTTTTGAATGACTACATTGTACACCTGAAACTAATGTAACATGTATGTCAATAAATAAATAAATACTTAAAAAATAAAAGTGGGATTCCCGTATGATCCAGTAATCCCCACTTCTGGGTATTTACCCAGAAGAACTGAAAGTAGGGTGTCAAAGAGATATCTGTGTACCACGTGCGTTATGCCATTCTTCACAATAGCCAAAAGTTGGACAAACTATGGCATACGCATACCTTGAGCCTAGTACTCAGTCTTAAAAGGAAGGAAATTCTAATATAGGCTGCAACATCGATGGACTTTCAGGACATCACGCTCAGTGAGATAAGCTAGTCACAAAATGACAAAAATTGTATAATTCCGCATAGATGAGGTACTTGGAATAGTTAAGTTCATAAAGATAGAAAGTCGAACGGAGGTGGCCAGGGGCCAGGAGAGGGGAGCATGAGGAGTGGTTGTTTAATGGGGACTGAGTTCCAGTTCTTCAAGACAAGAGATGTTCTGCAGACCGGCTGTGTAATAATACTAATGTACTAACACTACTGATTGCACATTGAAAAATGGTGAAGATGGCTTATTTTACGTTAGATGTATTTTGCCACAATTAAAAATAAATTTTTCTAACGTGCTAAAGGGTTTTCAAAGGGTGATTTTTGTCAGTGCCCCTGCAAAATGAAAGGAAGCAAACTCAAGCACCTCCTTTTCGTCAAGGCTCTTTGTCAAGGCTTTTTGTCAAGGCAGGCCTCGACAGGATAATGGAGCCAGATAACCGGGGCTCAGACTCTCTGCTTAGGCCTGGGCATCACGCAACTTGGCCAGCTACTTAACCAAGCCTGTTTCCCATTTCCAGAGTGAAAACAAGGATCCCCAACAAACAGGTCACCATGGCGATCTGATGAGATAATGTATGTGCCTAGTGCATGTTCAAGCCCCTTTCCCTTCCTCCTTCCAACTAATCAGAAAAACAGGGTATCCCATTCTTTCCATGATGCAAGGAAAGCACAGATACAAACACTCCCATTGTAGAGACGAGAAAACCGAGGAGAATCTGAGGTTCTTTGAGGTCAGGGAGGACAGGGGCTAGTCCCCGACTCTGGGGCCCTGCTGAGATGCGTCTGCTGTGACGGATGGCCGGTCAAGGCTCGAACCAGAGCTCCTCGGATGCGTTGTGGGGAACAGGCTAATTGAAAACATCTGGGCTGAGGGTTTCCAACTGGTTTCTCAATTTGGCCTCGCTTCCCAGCCGTCAAGCTCCTCGGAAACATATGTTCCCTAATCAATTGCTGCTTGGACAACAAACCAATGTTTGTCTTACTAAGTACTAGCAACGGAAAAGACCCTCCACATTTGCAGCGGGGCCTCTTTGGAACCCTCTGTGGCAAAGCTGCTGAAGGGACAGAGATGGTGAAAAGAAGCAGTGCCCTTATTCGGTCTGCAACGAGAGAAACCACCCTAGCTTAGGGGAGGGGAAGTGGGACAGCATGCAGCTGAAGGAACCACGAGGAGCGGCAAAGTGGACGTTCTCTGGCCTGCTTCACTCTTTTCTTTTTTTTTTAAAGATTTTATTAATTTATTTGACAGAGAGAGAGAGAGAGAGAGAGATCACAAGTAGGCAGAGAGGCAGGCAGAGAGAGAGGAGGAAGCAGGCTCCCCGCCGAGCAGGGAGCCGGATGCGGGCCTCGATCCCAGGACCCTGAGATCATGACCGGAGCCGAAGGCAGAGGCTTTAACCCACTGAGCCACCCAGGCGCCCTTGCTTCACTCTGATAGGTACATTTGAAATGAGCTCCCTGGAGTGCTAAGGGAACGAACTTCCCCCAAAGAGCTGCTTTCTTAAGTAGCTTTAGCTCAGTGCCAGTGATCCTACTCGGGACATATTCTCACTAGGTATTTCTTTTTTTAAAGATTTTATTCATTTATTTGAGGAAGTGAGTGAGAGAGATTGCACACAAGCAGGGGCAGAAGGAGAGAGAGAAGCACACTCCCCTGTTGAGCAGGGAGCCCGATGCAGTACTTGAATCCAGGACCCTGGGATCATGACCTGAGCCGAAGGCAGACGCTTAATCATGCGAGTCACCCAGGCGCCCCTCACCAGGTATTTTTTCATAGATGGTGGAAATGTACATTTCTCTACAGCCCAAGATAGCATCAGTAGGCATGATATACTAATCTGGCTTGATTCCATGACAATACTTTCCCCTGTACGCTTCCCGCCCATCATCGACACCGTCCTGATCTGGCTCTGGCTCCACCTTCTGGGATGCACGGTGAGCTGGGCACAGCTCAACAGACGTTATCTCGGGGCTGCTAGAAAAGTGGCACTTGGACTGTAGACGCGGCTCTAACTTTGGACACAAAGAGCCAGCCAATCAGAAGCCAAACCTCGTTCTACGCTGTCCGTTCATTCACTCTAAGAAATGCTTCTCCTGATGAAAGATGTATCAACCAATCCACAAACCATTTGGAAGGCAGAGATCACAAATGAAACTCTGAATGCCAGAGTGTTCCCTGCATTGTCAGGACAATTATTCAAGTTGGAAGCTCTGGGGCCCCACTGTGGTCATCTACTGGCTTTGTCACTCTGATCTGAACAGTGCGGGGTGAGGGGCAGTCCAGGGGTGCTGGGGAAGGATCAGATCTGAGCTCAGGTCTGAAGACAAGCCAAGGAGAGCAGGTTCAGGCTGCTGGGAGATCCATCCAGAGGGTGAGAAACAGAGCAGCTGTCCCTTCTAGAACCCTCTGGAAGGGTCCATGAGTTCCCTGAGCTTAGAGGCGCTTTGGGGAAAAGAACTTTTGACAGTCCAGGCTGGAGAATCTGGGAGGGCCTGGGTGCTGCTCTCCTGGGGCTTTCTTACTGCCACCTGTACGTCAGAGGAGAAAGAGATAGTAAGTGCTCAGTCACAGCAGTGCCAGTGACGCACAGAGCCGACCTACAAGTTAAATTCCTTCCCTGGGAGCATGGCCCAGGGCACTGGTCACATTCTCTGGTCCCTATGCCAACGACTGCTTGCCGACTGTTTTCAGCATTGTCCTCAATCAAAATGAATTAATCAGTAATAGTTACTGAGTGCCCAACATGTACCCAGTGCTGAGAATCCTAACCTGATGCTGAAGAATTCAAATACCTTTCTATTTAACAGAGCTCTCATGATGCAAGAACCAACTACCACTTTATACAGACAACATAATCCTCAAAGTCCGGGAGACAGGACAGTTTACAATTTTTCTACCATCTGTTTCTCCCTTCATCTTTTATATTTCTCCTTCCCTGAGTCCTGCTGGTTTCAATATCCACCGAGATGACCGTTCCAGGACTCTCTGGCCTCTTGTTACTATAGCTTCTCTCTGCAGCGTCTTTTCCCGGCCCGACGGAAGCCGCTCTCCTATGGTTGTAGCTTAGACCTCGTCATTACCAACAACGGCACCCCTCCCCAGTGTCCATTTCAACCCTTCTGCTGTGTATCGGCCTCTCCACCACCCCCCAAAAAATGATTCTACACGCTCCTTTTTGTACTGCAATTTCCGCCCTGACCTGTGACCCCAACAGCCCTCCCCACAAGTCCCTCACGTAGTACCGCCCTACTCCAGCCCAGACTCCAGGAGCCACGGTATCAGCTGCTCCCTCACACACTCCCTCTGCTCCCTCGAACTCTCCTCCCGTCAACCTCCTTGGGGGGCAAAGTCTGAGCCAGGTTAACCCACTTCCCCAGCCAACCCATGCCCACACTTGGGCAGGTGAACTGGAATGGGGATAAAACCACACCCATCTAATCTAATGACAGGTAAACTCTAAGTCTGAGTAGAAATAAAATAAAGTAGTCCCTGGAAAAACCCCATAGTCATTGGAACGTATTTGTTATAAAATACCTAGGCTTGAGAGCCTGGGATTGAAAACACAAACCTGTCGTTACCCCTGGATCCCTCAGCCAGCAGAATACATGAAGATGTAGAAGTGTGGAGACATGTCCAGAGGTTTTCGTTTTTCATTTTAAAGTATGCTCCATGCTGGCCGTGGAGCTCAGTGCAGGGTTTGAACACATGACCTGTGATCAAGACCTAAGCTGAGACCAAGAGTCAGAGGCTTAACCGATGAAGTCACCCAGGCGTTCGAGATGCCCAGAGTTTTGTAAAGAACACAGGAAGTGGGCTTTAAAAGCCCAGCATTTGCAGGGCACCTGGGTGGCTTTGTTGGTTGAGGTCTGACTCTCGATTTCGGTTCAGGTCGTGATCTCTGGGTTGTGGGAGAGAGCCCTGTGTTGGGCTCCACACTGGGTGTAGAACCTGCTTGGGATTCTCCCTCTTCCTCTCTCTCTGGCCCTCCCTGCCTCCCCCTCCCTCTGAAAAAAAAAAAAAAAAGGCCAGCATTTGCTAACTCATTTTTGCTGCTTTAATCTCGCCACTGCTAGGGAACCCCAAGTCAGCTTCAGAGAACATTTTACTCTAAGTGTGGTCTCTTGGTCTGGTTGCTTCCACAGGGCATATTCAACTGCATGGAGGTAAGATACATAGGAGATGGGCTCCCTTTTCCCTATAATTTCTAGAATAACAGAAAGCAAGCGTTAGAAAGGACCATAATAATGATCTATTTCAATGACTCCCAAACCTGGCTATACATATGATCACTTGGGAGGCTTCCAAAGGTTAGAGTCCTAGACCCTAGCACAGACCTTAACCCAGAATATTATGGGTTAGCCCTGTCCTCCCCACCTCCCACAAGGACTGAGCTCAGGGGTCTGGGCTCCAACACCTGCCCTCCCTCAAAGCTTTTACCAAGGGGTGCTGGGTGGCTCAGTCGTTAAGCGTCTGCCTTGGGCTCAGGTCATGATCTCAGGGTCCTGGGATTGAGTCCCAAATCTGACTTCCCGCTCAGCGGGAAGCCTGCTTCTCCCTCTCCCACTCACCCTGCTTGTGTTCCCTCTCTCACTGTGTCTCTCTCTCTCTCTCTGTCAAATAAATAAATAAAATCTTTAAAAAAAAGTTTTTACCAAAAGATCTTTTTTCCCCCCAAAATATATTGACTTGAACTTCACAAGGGAAGGAAGAGTAGGCCAACCAAAGTGAAAAACCCAGAGCAACTCTGTTCCTGTCATGGATGAGCCCAGAAGCGCATCTTAGTGTTAACAGTGTGAAGGCTACATCAACAGCATGGTCGGGAGAGTCAGGGAATGTTGGCCTCCAAGGAGTCTTTGTGAGAAAGAGCAAAAGGCACCCCTTCAAGGAAGGGGCGACTGGAAGAAAGGCACCCCGTCCCCTGGCTCACACGGCCCCCAGGCAGAGCGCACGGGGCCACGGGTACAGAAGGACTTCAGCCATTAGTGAGGGTCACCAACCAGTCTGCTCAGGCCAGGAGGAGGCATTTCCAGGATGCAAGACTTCCTGCGCTAACACCGGGAGAGTCCCGGGCAAAGTGGGATGGTTGGACCCCGTGCCTCTTCCGGACGCCCGTCTGTTCCCGCCTTCCAGCCCAAGACCCAGGAGGCCGTCCAGATGCAGGGTTATGGGGGGATTCACACTGGACAGCAGCTGCAGCTTCCTTTACCAGGCTACCAACCGCGCCGGATGGTTCTGGGGTTTCCAGCAACACCAGCACTCAGGTCCAAAGCACCGAGCGTTTACCTTCCCCCTTGCCGTAGGAGGAGCTGGCGGTCCAGGCCTTGGCCTCCACGTATCCCAGCTCCCGGCAGACGACGTGGGCCGCGTGGATGGAGAAGTCATCGTCGCACACGGTGCCCCACTGGCCGTTGTAGTACACCTCCACCCGGCCCTCGCTGTGCTTCCTCTTCTGGCCGGCCAGGCGCAGCTGGATCTTCACCACGTCCGAGGGCACCTGGGGCCGGTGGAACTCAGGGGCCGGCTGCTGGAAGTACTCTGGGTAGTGCGGCCAGCCCTCGTACTGTGCCAGGCTCAGGGACGGGAGCAGCGAGAGCAGGGCCAGACAGCTGCCGAGACGCCAGCGTCCACACCTCTCCATCCCCGTCTTCCGAACAGAGGAGCTGCGCGAGGGGGGCTGGGCAGTGAGGGGCGACAGGCAGGTGCGTCCTGGAAGACAGGGAGGGATGCTCATTACAGGGGTCTGCAAAATGTCCAGCTTAATTAAAGCTCTTCGCCTTCCGGACCCCGACCTCGTCTCTTCTCCCACCTGAGACTCCAGCCGACAGGTCTTTGGCCCACGCACCTTTCCCTGTGTCTGAGCTGTTTTTTCCATTGGGGTTCCTAGCAGGCACAGGGCACATTCACACTTCATCTGAGCAGAGCTCTTTTTAAGATTTCATTTATTTATTTGAGAGAGAGAGAGAGGGCGAGCACAAGCAGGGGGAGTGGGAGAGGGAGGAGCAGGCTCCCAGCTGAGCGGGGAGCCTGATGTGGGGCTCGATCCTGGGACCCTGAGATCATGACCTGAGCTGAAGGCAGAGGCCTAACTGACTGAGCCACCCAGGCGCCCCTTGAGCAGAGTTCTTAAAAAGACCATCTCCAGAGATGTGAGTGAGGTTCAGGGGAGCGAAGGAAAGACAGCATGATGCCCGGGGCTGGCGATAGAGGGGAGCTGCTCCCACTCTTGAGGGGCCTGAGGGGCCTGAGAGGCTGGGGAGGGAGAGCTTGTCAGCACCAGAGGGCACGGCCAAGCTGAGAGGGTTGTGTGTTTGGAGCTGTGGCTTCAGGGAAGGGTCTTAAAGCCAAACGCAGCCACAGGAGCAGGAGGGATAAATACCTGACCCCTCTCTCTCTCCTGCTCTCTTCCCAGTGTCTTCTACTGGGCAAGCCCACCCTGCCACCCGCAGCCAAGCGTGTTGGTGCAGTCTGTACAGGTAGGCCTCCTGGGGCACAGGGGATGGTGGGGAAGGAGGGCAGCAGGTGGAAAGGACAAGCCGAGGGCCCCCAGCACATTCTTCCTCTTCCTCCCCACCTCTGTACAGCTGGTTCCCCAGGGCCCAGACCCGTTCCTGCCTCCTTCATGCCATATCCCTAGTGAAGCAGCCTCTAGGCTTCTCTCCTTCCGAGCTGGGCTCATCATCTCGACATGCTTCTCAACCTTTCCAGACACTTCCATGTCCCCAAGTAGCTCATTCTTCTTTGGCTCCCCCAGAGTGAACATAACAGGTTCATGGACATATTTATTGAACGAGAAGGTGATCTGTGTCCAGGGACTGAGCTTGAGGGCACTACGTGGAAGGAGTCTCGTGTGCTCCCTCCGGGCGTTGCTGTGTGAGATGTCCTCCTTCCTTTAGGACGTCAGCTGACCCGGACAGAAATGGCCTCTTCTGGGTGCAGAGAATAACACCAGGAAGAACACCAGAATAGCATGGGCAGCTGTTCTCTCCGCACACACCTGTGAACCCTCCTAGGGCTCTGCCCTCAGGCTCCAGGCCCTCAGACACACCAGCAGGCTGCCCACCCACACCCCTGATCTCACTACACCGTGCGCTCCGGACCGCAAGACGGGCGAGGCTGCGGAATGAGGGTCAGCGGCAAAGTCTCCTCAAATAGCCCTCGAGCAGGGCCTATCCTTAGCTGAGTGGTGGTTTCTGCAAGCAGCAGCCTCAGACGGTCCCGATGCCAGTGATGTCCCAGGGACAGTTCCGTCCCTTTTCATGGCTTCTGTCCCTGAGGGCACAGGGGGCTGAAACCAGTCTGCTCTTAGCACAGAGAGGAGGCATAAAGCTCTTGGTGGCGAACAGGAGGGGCTGAGTGGCCCGTTATCAGGCAAGGGAGGACCAGACAGCGGAGTAGGGGGGCTACTCTACACTCTAGAGCGAGATGGCTTGGGTTCGGATACTTACTAGCTGTGCAACCTCGGGCAAATACTTGACTTCTCTGGGCCTCTCTGTGTTTCCCATCTATAACATGGGGATAATGCTACTTAGCTCACAGAAGTGTCATGGAGATCAAATGAATGGCACATCACAAGCACTACAGGAGCATTTGCTAAAGAAAAATTTTAATCCTCAAGATTGTAGTCACCATTCCCAGGGGGAGACTACCTCTAAGAATTCCACAGTGAGGATTAGAGTAAGAGATAAATACTTAGGTCATGTGTCCCAGTCCTTCTCTAGTCCAGAGAGAGGGACTACTAGCTTAAAAGGATTACAGGTGTTTCCCAGCAGAGGAAGCAGTCGTGGGATGTGGGGCCCCAGACGCAAAACCGGGACCAGCAGGGGGAAGCTAAAAATATAACACTTTCTATTTTAACCACAAAGGTTTAGGCTGATTGTATTCGGTTCATGGCAGCTCACCGTGGAGAAAGGACAGATAACAGCCCAGAGCTGTCAGGATGGCCAGGCGGTGCCCAGTCCCCCTAGGGGGTGCGGGGCCAAGAGGCCTGGGGACTGTGGAAGGCCCCCCAGTTCCACCAGAGAGCCACGCATCGTCACCCTGTGACTCACAAGCAAGGTCAGAAAGGCACGGGGGTTCCTGCAGTAGCCCCCTTCAGACACAGCCTGGCAAATGAGCAGTGTGGCTCTGATGGGAAGCAGCCTTGTCTCCCCTGCCCTCACTTCGTTCCCACCAGAGCACCCCCGAGGCGTGGTGAAGAAGGCAAGGATCGTGATTCTTCTACAAGGGAGAAAACTCAAGAACCAGAGAGGATTAAGGACTTCACTGGAGTTGCACCTTCGTGCAGGCAAAGCCGGAATTAGAAATCCCAAGCTACCAAGGCATCAACGATCCACCAGCACATGTAAGAAAGGCCCAAATTCTGCCTGGGGCATAGGAGCCCCTACAGTTTGGCCCATATCTACATTCTTGGCTTCCGTTCCAACTCCCATTCTCTCCCCGCTCTCACTGCAGACCTTCACATGTCACCTGTCCAGTCATATGAGCCTCTGCACGGCTGAAGTTTACGCCTAGATCAATGTGTCCCTATTCCCCCCTCCCCGCCGCTTCCCTCCAAATAGTGTATGTCACAAACCCTCCCAGTCTTCAAGGAAACCTTCCCAGATGCCCCTGGAGGGGCGAAAGGTGGGCCACTCCAAGATAGGCTGCTGTAGCAAAGATTATTTTGAGTTAAAAGCAATCAAAACTCAGCAGATTCAGGAAAAGCTCTTCACCTGTCCCCCAACTGCCTTTGAAAAAGAATTTAGATAGAGACCCGCTCCAGGAAGAGAGCGGTCACCATAGACAACTACATTATGATATAAACTGGGTGTGGCAGACAGAGAGGAACCTTAGCAAGACCTGATTGACCCAAGTCCTGTGTGTCCCATTGTTTCTAAGGGGCCCGAATGCCCCCCAACATCCGTTTATCAAACATTTACTCTTTTTCATCTTCCTGTGAACTGCATTCCTTCCTTTGAAGTCCCAGACACCTACCCTCCTTTCTGCAGTTCAGGAAGATACGCGTACTGCATTTTGCCTGCCTTTGGAATATCCATGTCTGTGTAGATTCCCTGTATGTATGAAATGAAATTTGATTTTTCTCCTGTTAATCTGTCTTGTGTCAATGGGACTCTTAGCCGAGCCAGAAAGGCCTTGCAGGGCAGAGGAAATTCTTTCTGTAATCAGAATGAATGTCTTCTCCGATTTCCTTTAAAATAGCATTTTGTTTGCGCTTTACACAATTAACCTTCCCGGGGCGAGTTAATTCCCTGAGATGATAAAGAACTCACACTTTGTACTTGTCCTATGCAAACCAACTAACGCAGAGCCCTGTCCTCCCAACTCCCTCCTTACCAAAATCTCAAACTCTGGGCCACTAGCCCTCTGCCCCGATCACCCCAGGGGCAGGTACCAGATGACTAGAGACAGCCCCTCGACCAAGCCAGTGGAAATTATTTGACCAGCCCATCCTAAACCTGCTTAGCCGGCTTCTTAGGCCTCACTCATCCTTTCCTGCGACAGTCACAGAAAGGCTCTTGCCCGCAGTTTCCCCTCGCTCCCTCTGCCTGTGACCAAGCCTGGTGCTTCCCCGTGTGGTCCTCATCCTGTGTCTTGCCTCCCATTTCTAGGAATCAGTGAGTATTAACTTCTTCCTTCCTAATGGTTTATTTTTTAAGAGAAGCCTTACTCTCTGGATGTGCCTATCTCCACACCCATCTTCTTGGATTCTCCAATCTGTGGGAATGGCCGGAGTTCAACTCTTAAATCTTTCCTAGAAAAATGCTCCTGAATTTTCTGCTTCTTTTGTGGGGCCTTCTGCTTCCTACTCTGGGGGATTGTAAAGTATTAGACCCAGATGCTTCTCTCTTCTTTCAAAAATAACTTTTATGCTTTTTTTTCCTCTGCAAAAGTTATGTAAACTGGTGATAAAAATCTGGATAATGCAAACAAGTAAAAGGAAGAAAATAATCAGCAATATCACAGGTTGAGGGCACCATTACCGACACCGTGCTATGCACCCCACCGGGATGATTTTCTACGTACTTGCTGGTAAAACTGTGTTTCACATTTACCAGTATATTGCGAATACTATGCCACTTTGACTATTCTTTACAAGATTTTTATCGATATACCATAAAATTACATAATCTTATCACGATTTTTTTTTACAGCTATAAACACTGATGAAATGAATATCCTTGTAGCTACAACTCTGCACAGTCTCAGGATACATTCCAAAAAGTAAAATTGCTGGGTCAAAGAGCTGGCAAAAAGTCAACACTTTTGCAAACCGCCCTCCAGAAAAACTGGCAAGTGACACTTCAGCCAGTAGTATGTAGATTTCCTTACAAATTCAAAATTCTAGCTATGACCCTGTTTTCAAACCTTTCTCCATCTGACAAGCAGGAAGGGGTATCTTGTTTTAACTAGCATTTCTTTTGTTACTGGTGAGGTTGAGTGCCCCGCCCCCATTCTTCCTGGACACCGGCTTTTTTCTTTTCTTTTCTTTTTTTTTTTTTTTTAAGATTTTATTTATTCATTTGACACACAGAGAGAGATCACAAGTAGGCAGAGAGAGAGGAGAGAGGAGGAAGCAGGCTCCCCACTGAGCAGAGAGCCCGATGTGGGCCTCGATCCCAGGACCCTGGGATCATGACCTGAGCCGAAGGCAGCGGCTTTAACCCACTGAGCCACCCAGGCGCCCGCTTTTTTCTTTTCTTTCTCCTTTTCCTTTCTCCCTTCCATCCTCCTTTCCTCCCCCCCCTTTTTAAAATTATCTTCTTGCTTTTTATTCCCTTTTCTCTGAATGCTCATCTCTCCCTCCATTTTTCTCAGTTGGCATCCGAACGATCCTCAGGAGGAATAAACGGCCAGGTGAAAACCAACGTCCGAAGCAAAGCCGGGGTGGGCGCAGAGCAGCATGCCCTGAGGTCTCTCCTCACGCTGCCCCTCTTCGAGGGCAGAGGCCTGGCCTGCTCCTCCCAAGCGCCCTGCACTTGAGCTTGGATTCAGCCCCTCCTTGGCCTTGAGAGCCCAGCTGTCCGCAGCAAGGCGGCCCGCTGGGAATCGGTCCCGGGGCGGGGAGAGGGGAGGGTTTCCCCTGTGTCTGGCCCCCGCCGTCAGCCTGCGGCGCCCCGCACCCCTGATACCCCGGGTGGAACGGAGCCGCGTGCGGAGAGGGCGCGGAGAGGCCGGTCGCCAGGGGGTTCGGGTCCCCGGGCGGGCGGGGCACTCGGTCGGGCTGCCCTCCCAGCCCATCAGGGGCCCGGGCCACCCAAGTCTCTCGGGGCAGGCGGCGGCCGCACGAGGCCCGGCGTGGGCGCACACGTGAGCCCGCGGGGGCGC
>LNAC01000330.1:1495576-1575656 GCA_002007465.1 Ailurus styani
ATGCATTTTTTAATACAGTATCAGTTNGACCAGGGTCCCAGGAGGGCGGGAAAGGGGGGGGGACCACGCGCTGCCCCGGCGGCCCAGACTCTCCGGGCCCCGCTACCCGCCGGCCTCTCCGGGAACCAGGTGGGTGAGGCCGGGGTGCGCTGGGCCGTGCCAGGTTCCGTGGGAGCGGGTGTCCCCTCTCAGCGCCCCTTGCCCACGTGTGTGTCAGGGGGAGCCGTTGGGGATCGGGCCCTGGACACGGCCCCCAGGCTTAGCACGGTGCCTGACACACAGGACAGATCCTTATTTTAGCAGATGTGGGTAATGACAGGGTATGGCTGGCTCAGAGTAGACCGGTCCTCATTTCTGGAAGAGGGGAGGGGAAGGGGGGGGGCAGAGACCAGGCCACCGCAGGCCTTCCAGAGGGTGGGTGAGAGTCACAGTTGTACTTATAAACGACAGACCTCACAAAGGGGCTGGATCCAAGCACCAGGCAGAGGTTCTGACATTATAGTTAGGTTGGCAGAGCTAGTACGCCTAGAACACCATTTCCCCTTCTCGAGCATTTTTCTCTGTAAAACAGATACATCGTGCTGACCTGTGAGAGAAATGTATTCAGCCAATGAAAACAGTGGCAAAAGCGGAGGAAAAACTTGATTACCTTACTCCGACTTTTCTCTGGGAGGGGGGAGTGCCATTGCGGCCCAACCTGTCTTCCCCAAACCCAGCTCTCTCCTACAAAGCCATTACTTTCCTCTGCTCTAGATGCCTTGTGTGAATTCCCAGTTGTGAGAAATCAGAGGGTGGGGTAAGAGGCAGCCATCAAAACTCAAACATGAAAGCATTCCTCTGCTTTTGGCCATTGATATAAATAATGTCTCATACTGTACACATGCTTCTTCCAGAAAGGATCATTAGAGCTGGTGAAAAATGCCATTTTTTTATTGAACAATTGCAGGGTTTGGGACTGAATTTTGGTAGCGCCTGCAGTATGGCTCCCTCTGTGGATTCTTCCTCTCAGAGGAGGTGACAGATAAGGGTTCCGGTACAGAAAACACGCCCTCCCGTCTTTTCCTGCAAGAATGGAGGAAGAGCCTGTATGATGTCCTGGTTCCTGCGCTCCATCTCCTTATTCAGTTCCTTTTAGCTCAGGGAATCTTTATAAACTGTACCATGTTAATGAAAAGTAGTATCGTTACACTTGATGAATATTTAACTGAGCACCTATTATGTACCCCGTGTGGAACTACCGCTGGGGGTGAGACATAAGAAATGGGAGGTGCTCACATTCTTGTGGGGTGGCTTCTATCTCCCTACCTGGAATGTAAATTCTGTCCTCATTTTTCCTCCCATTGTCTCTTGGGTCAGTCCTATCTCTCTGGAATGGGAGAATTATAAGAGAATTTACTCAAGTTTTAAATACGTGGGTCCAGAATATGGGAGTGTTAAGAGTCATGGGTGTAAGAGGTCTGTGTGAGTTAGAACAAAATCAGAGATTTTTGCCAGAAAGGACCATGCAGGGCCATTTGAAAGGGAAAGGCCAGGTCTGGGGTCGCTTAGCTAAGGCAGCAAGAGCAGGGAATAATTTGCAGCTCCTGCTTCCCAAATCTAGGACTCCTCCCACTTGAGTACAAAGGTCAGGAGAGGTTATGGGAGGAGGATGGCCTTGAGCAGGGCTGCAAAGAAGAATTAGGAAAAGAAAACATGGAGTAGTGCGGACTAGGGAAAACTACATGATTAAAGCAATAGGTGTGGAAATCAGCAATCCCTACAGGGACAGAAGGAGGTGGCATTTGGAACATAGTGTTTAGAAGGTGCTAGAAAAGAAGGATGGATGGGCAGACCTTCAGAGCAGGAAGGGACTTCAGAGCCAGTCCATCAAGTCAGCAAGTCCATCTCATTTCACTTTACAGATGAAAGAAACGAGGAGCAAGCGTTTACTGGATTGGCCCACGGTCAATGGTTAGTAATTGGCAGAGCCTTTTCTTGACCTTGAGTATCTTGGCTTCCAATTCTGTCTCCTATACTGGGATGACTTTCTTCTGTCTCTGTCTGTCCCCATTTTGTTTCCCAGCTAGGTACTAAGTTGCTGGCTGAGGCCAGCTTGCAGAGGACCTGGAACCATCCCGCCGCCAGGCACCATGACAAGAGCTTGGGCTCTCGGTCTCTTCTGTTGTCTGAGTCCCTGCCACCCCCAGCCTCCATTCCCTCATCTGTGCCACAGAGAGGGTACGCTAGCACAGGGAAGGCAGGCAGATGTCGACTTGCATGCCACATTCACCCGGCTGGTGGTGGCTATCTAGGGAGCTGAGTGGCATCAAGACCTAAGAGGCATGAGGGCTGGCATGGGTTCGTGAGGACTGCCACAGAGCGGGGTGGGAGGGTGGCACCCTGCCTGCTGGGCATTTGCCGTCCTAAGCACTGGATGAATGATCTTAAGAACTTTCTGGTTCTCAGATTTTATGAATCCACCAAGGTCCTAAACGTCTTAGGTGAGACTACTGTTATGGGTTCAGTTGTATTCCCTGCCTTCCTCTGATCAGTCTTTCTAGAGCTGATCCCTCCCTCTCCGAACACTGTCCTGATTCCGCTGCTAGCCTTCAGTATTGCTTCCTTCCTCCCTGGATTTCTCACTAGTCCAGCCAGTGTTCTGCTGCTGAGCCCACTGCAAACACGTGCCCCGCCATCAACCCTCCATGCAGACATCTACTCTGCTCCATGGCTGCTCTGTCTACATTCGCTGATCAGATCAGATGGCTGTCGGATTCCTGATATGCCTCTCCATGGTGGTTTTAAAGCAAGCTCTCTTCTATGATCATAGGTCATAGTGCTATTCAAGTCACGTGGGTGGGAGGGGGCCTTTGGCTTCCTCATCTTGCAATGTGTGGGTCCTCTTGCCTCTCGGCAACCCTTCCTCTGGTATCCGTTGGCACCACTGGTTCCCTGGAGAGGTCCGTTGGGCATCTTGGAATCAGAATACAGATGTCTGAATCCTGCCTTCTCACCACCCCCTTGATTTGGAGACAGTTTACTTTTAGAGCCTGAATTTCCTCTTTAGATTATGGAAATAACTTTCTGTGTGTGAGTGTGTGTGTGTGTGTGTGTGTGTAGATTAAATGAAATAATGTAAAAATTCCTAGCACACAACATAGATTCATTCACATTAGTTTTCTTCTTTCCTTCCTGTCAACTCAGAACCCCCAACTGTGGGGACTCAGCAAATATTTATTGAGTGAGTAAGTAAAATTCCTATTCACATCTTCACACCATACCCAAGTTGCCTTTTTCTTCTGATCTAATTGCACTGGAAAGCAAGGTGATAAATTCATACCCTATGAAATTATCGTCTTTCGGAATGTAACACGTCAAAGAATAAGTTAGTTACTCTTCTGAGGACAGGGCACTTTTACATTGTAGCAGGAACTCCTAGATATGAATTTCAATAGCCGAAGTTTACATTTTGTACAATGTTAGAAGCAAGGGCAACAGGGTGTTTCCTGAGTGGGTGGACCTTCCCCTGCCCTTCAGATCAGTGGCCAGAGGTGCCTGCTTGTGTCTGAAATTCACACGTAGTGAAGCTGGTAGGCAGGCGTTGGGGTGATTTATGGGAGATGAAGATCCCGAGGGATCCTAAAATCTCACCCCCCCAGATCATCCGTGCTGGCATCTAGATGAAAGGCACAGGCAGTAAGGTGGGATCTAGGAGAAGCAGAGGAGGACACAATCCCGCCTCATCACAGCTGATTGCCGGGGCAATGTGCCGACTCACTATCCACACTTGTTAGCCCTCAAAGCTGAGCCCCTAGCCACCTGCTGAACTTGACACCCTAAGAGCCCGTGAAGGTCTGAGGCAGTGAGCCCTACCGACACTTAGAGGGGAGCACAGTGTGTCTGTAGGGTGCACATGGCAGCCCCGCGGGGAGTGGGGACTCTCCTCCAAGCAGCCGGCTCCAGCTACTTCCGCCTTCCCGCTTCCGTCCAACTACGCCGTCAGCGGCGCTCCGGAAGCTGGAGGGGGCTGGGCATCGTTGCAAGGCAAGCATATTCCAGTCCTTCTCCGAGGCCATTTCCAAACAGATGCCAACCGTAGGAAGGCAGGCAGAACGAAAGCTTACGGGGCAGCTCAACAGGCTCCATCTTTCAGCAGAACATGATACTAGAAGGTGCCGAGAAGTACATGTGCTTTGCCTTTGGGGCTCTGGTCATTTTGCTGTGCAAAGATTGTGGTGAGCAATTCCACACTCGTCCCCCACCAGGGACATGTAAAATTTTCTTGTTCTCTGCCTGTTCTATGTACCTATTTGCCCTCCTCCCCACCTTCTTCTAAAAGCACGATGTCTGCTTTTATACAGAAACCAGGACACTACACAGGCTGGTGTTGAAGGTGGGATTCTGTTACAGAAAAAGCTGGTTGTTTTTTTTTTAAATAAACGAACACTGTGTTTATTGATCACTCATCCTGTATCAATTACCATGTGAAAAGTGCCTTATAGGTATGGACCAGTTTAATTCTCTGGACCAGAGCTTCCCAGTAGAAACATAATGTGAGGCACTTATGTGATTAAAAATTTTCTGGTAGCCACATTAAAAAAAATAAAATGAAATAGGTGAAATTAATGTTAATGATATATTCTATTTAAATCAAATATACCCCAAATATTATCATTCCAGTATGGAATCAATGTAAAATTATTAGTGAGAAACTTCACACTCTTTTCTTGTACTAAGTCTTTGAAATCTGATGAGTACTTTACATTCACAGCACATCTCAGTTGGGTCGAGCACATTTTAGGTGCTCGGTGGCCCCACTTGGGGGCCCCACTTGGTGGTGGTCGCCATATTGGATGGCACAGCTCCAGGAAGCCCTCTGAGGCAGTGTGATCAGCATCCCTACTTCCCCCAGGAAAAACCAAGGGACAGAAAGGCTACGTGATTTTCCTAAGGTCACAAAGCTAAAAGGTGATCAAGCTGGGATTTGCATCCAGGCAGCCAGATATCAGAGCTGATAAGTTTATTCACTAAGTTTATTCACTAATCGTTGTTATCTCTGTGGCGGAGACAAGCGCACTCCAGTACACCCGGCCTTGCCCAGGGACCAGTTTGCTCTAGAAGACTGCTTTTGGGCTAAAGAATTTGAGATTCACTAAGAAATGTACAGGCTCCGAATGATGACAAGCAAAAGCAAAGGAAATCTTGAATTTTAATTTTAATAAAACAAACAGAAGAGCACTATGTCTCTTACCTTTCCTGGCACCTAATCATAAACAAATATGGTAAATTTTTCCTTTATCTTTCTGGACTTTTTTTTTTTTTTTAAGATTTTACTTATTTAGTTGACAGACAGTGCACAAGTAGGGGGAGTGGCAGGCAGAGGGAGAAGGAGTAGCAGGCTTCCAGAAGAGCGGGAGCCTGACACGGGGCTCAATCCCAGGACCCTTTGATCATGACGAGTGGAAGGCAGATGAGTAACCAACTGAGCCACCCAGGCGCCCCTACCTTTTTGGACATTTGATGACATTTAGATGGATGGAAGACACATTCCTCCTCCTCACCCCTGCTCTATCAGTCCTGGTCAGAAATTTTATTCTGCTAAAGACATCAAAAAAAAAAAAATGGTGGAGACACCTGATCAAATGTGGTATCTGCTGGGGGAGTTTTTGGCAACAGGAAGATCTCTTTTCAGCATTCACCTTTGAAGACCTCCCAGGTTATCGATGGCCCATTAAGGGTCTACGCCAGTGAGGACGCACCACCACCCAACATGGAAATTCCAGAAGCCTCCTCTACCCGGAACACAGGCCAGCTAGGTCTGTGGAACATTTCTGCAGCCTGCTCACACATACCAAAAATCGAGCTTAAGAGGGTTTCAGCAACCCTCTCCAGGCAAGCTGAGAAAAGTTCACAAGGGGGAAGCTCACCATGGAGAGAATTCTGTTAAAACCTCATCTGACTGACGTCTAGGAGCTAATGTAGCAGATGATCTTCATTATTCACACAGCTTAGCCCCAGGGGTGGGCCATCAGCAGAGGGTTCAAGGCAAGATGCCCATGAACTGCAGTCTGTGATTAGCATAAACGAGAGCCAGGGCATGCCAGAAAAAAGTTGGCGATGGCCACGGCTTATCAGAAAGTGGTAAATTATCTCTCCTAATATTTTCTCCCTTGGCTCTCAGCTAAGCAGTTGAGGACAGTCTTACACTGAATTCAACCCGCTGGAGGATACAACTTTCACACAATGGGTTCTAGTATAAGGGGGTATCTGGGAGCGATAGGGAAAGAATTCCTTTACATCACTGGGATTGAAGGTCCCAGGCATTCCCGACAAACATCACCCAGGCTCAGCTCGCCTTCCTTAAGGGCCATGAGCAGGTCCTGTGCGCAGTGGGCCAGACAGCCTGCTCATTCTCCCCCATGAGGAACGGCCTGGATGCACTCGCACCTCTCTGTGGTCAGTACGAAGCATGGAATAATAGGTTAGAGGCATGCAGAACAGGCTTCAAATCTCATATCCACCTCCTAGCTCTGTGACCTCAGGCACACTTAGATTTTCCAAGTCTCTGCATTTCATCTGTAAAACAGAAGCGATGTGTACATAACGGCAACTTTTTAAAAGGAAAACCAGAAACACCTACTTTTCAGGATTGTTATAAAGTCAAAGATCATATTTCTTAAGTTCCTGATCCAAGTAGGTGGTCAAAAATACCAGGTAGAGTATTTTGGTTCAAATAGGTGCCGCCTGCTAGATTCGGGTCAGGTGGTGTTAAGTGCCAACCACAAGGTGCTAAGCTGCATTATGGAAATGGTTGTATTTAATTTTGATCTTCAAGTTTAGGGGAACTGGTAACTCCCAAGGATCCTCCTGGATCCAGCTCTTGGAACAACTCAGCTGAAAACCAGAAATATACATTTGCTCCAAAGAATCTATGATACCGGAGAAAAGCTTAATTACCTAAATCTGCAGGTGTCTTCACATGTGCCATATAACCTAGGTAGGTGATACCTTGTGTGAAGTTCAACAGGAAGGTGGGCTCTAGGGAGTCAGTGCTGTCTACAAGTTAAGACTTTTAAGTAGGGTCTAAGTCATCCAATGCTTCTTGGTCTTGCTGGGGCTGAGGGCACGGTCAGAGGGAGAGAAAGGGTTTCAAAACCTGGATCTTGTTCAAGTTTCTCATCTGATCATGAACAGAGCTTCTTCAATGGTCTGATAAACATCATTCTTTGAGGATATCTTTAGCTTCAAAGCATATGTCACCTGAGGAACTTTCCAGTACATTCTAGAGACACTGATTTCTAGGATTCCAAGAGTGGCATTGTTCTCATAATAGATAAATATTTCAAACTCTTTTACTTAATTTTAACCAAGCAGGGCTCCAAAAGACAAAGGAGAAAAGGTACAACTGGAATTTCCAGGGTCCTTTGCTTAGGCTACTATTTTGACAGCTCAATCATTCTGCCTAGCAAAGATTATGAAAAGCCTACTCCAAAGAAATCTCTGAGTTTCAAGGAGCTTTGGGGCTACTCAAATGTTTTTCTTCCCCTAGAAGCAATCCCGTCTGAATCACTCCATCACCTACCTGACAAGGGTATTCTGTGCTATAGAACTTGCCTGCCTAGAAATATTTTCTGAGAAGTCAAGTGGCTATTGACTTTCCTAGTGCAGCCTTGAACAATATGACAAACCATGGCCTCTTACCACGGATGTCTCGCTTTGTGACACCCAGTCAGAAAATGTCCCATGGGACCAGCTGATTTCCAGTCAGTAACAAAGGCATGTGCAGATTGGGGGGCGGGGGGGGGCACACTGTAAACTCATTCACTATGTGTATGGAGTGCATTTAGCAGAAAGCACTGCTCTTACACAAGCTGATCCTCTCAATGGTGCTCCCTCTGCCTGTTCACCAATAGGACTGTCTGGGGTTTGCATGATTGGCCCTGGTATTTCTAGGCCGTTCCTGAGTAGGCAAAGGAAACGAATCATTCCTGCAAGCCCTGGCTCCTCATCTTGTCCTCCGCAGCTCCCAGGAAGAGTCCCATAAACAAGGGTACCTACCGGTCCCCTGCCAGGAGCAGTGGCCCATGATGCAAAAGGCACTTGTTCAGTGTTTGCTGAACAGGGGAGCACAGAACTCAGCAGAATTCTTTCGCCCAGAAGGAATGCTCCGCTGAACATCGCTGCCAGATGTCGGCATTCAGATAGGGGGTCATGGGGTGGGGTGGGGGCTGTCTCCTTCATCAGACCCTCATCGCTAGGGATTCCTGCTGGATCAGCAGGAGCGATGAATGGTCCCCATTCACGGCCCAGGGCGCACTGTGGGGAGGCGACCCCAGCTGTGGTGCCGGAGCTGCTTCTGGCCCCACACGGAACACATGCCTTTGTGAAAGGAGGCTGCCTTTGGTGAATGGGCTGTGCTCCGAGAGTGAGGGAAGCGGTGGGGGACGGTGGGGCCTTTCTGAACCACCTCAGACAAGAATGCAGACTTTGACACCAGGCTAGGCCAGGGCTGGTCCATTTGGCCCCTGGCCAAAGATTCCACCACCTCCGTCCTGTCTATTTCTGGCCACGGAGCAGGAATGTTCAGGGCACAGGGAAATGGTGAGAAGGGAAGCATATAAATCTGAATTTTTTTTTTCCATCTTCCAGAAAGAGGCCTCTGTCAGGCAGAATTTGTTGTGATCCACTGGGGTTCTCCACAGTCCACCTCTGGCTCTGGGTGGACTCTCATTTTAACCAGGCTCTTTCCTGGGGAGGCTGAAGGTACAATTTTCAACTCTTAAAGGGTGCCTAATGGAGACTCTCGAACCGGATCAGAAACAGAAAGCCAAATACACGTAGCGTCTGTAGAAGACATTTTATCTCTATAGCTCATAGCCCATAGAGAGAGGCAGAGACCATCCAAACTCAGGGCTGTTGCTTGAAGGTGGTATTTTATAATAGCGGCGGGAACCGCGCGAGGCCAAGAGGACCCTCAGGTCCAAATGAACCATCCCTAGCCCCTAAAAAAAGGAAGACCTAGTTTGACATGGGAGAACATACAACAGTTGAATGAACAGGGTGCTGGCCTCTGAGAGTGGTCTCAGATTCAGATCTGGCTTCTGCAAATAGGGAAGGGCCCTACCATCTCGGTGAGCTGCATGGGAGGTCACGGAGGGCCCAGCACGGTGATCGGCTCGTGGCAATGCTCAGTGAGTGGTGACTATTATAATTATATAAAATCACCAAGAACCTGGAAAAAAATCCCAGGAGGGGGGTCGCTTCACCCATCAACCACTCTTAACGCCCCACTTGCATAACAGGTTTTAACCACCTCCCACCGCCCCCCACTCTACACATGCACTGTTTCCCAGAGCTAAGGATCAGTAGCCAAACTGGTCCGAGTTTCTGCAGCTTTTAGAAGGGGAGGAGAACAGAAGCCAGAGCCCAGAATGGTGTGCAGACTTGGTCAGCAATCCAATCACTGCAAATATGGGATGTTTTTGTTTTTCGTTTTTTTTGTTTTGTTTTGCTAAATTTGTTTCTTAGTTCTAACATATTTTTGTAGACACTTTAGAATTTTCTACATATAAGATAGGATGCCTGGGTGGCTCAGTTGTTAAGCGCCTGCTTTCGCCTCAGGTCATGATCTCAGGGTCCTCAGATCAAGTCCCACATTGGGCTCCTTGCTCAGCAGGGAGTCTGCTTCTCCTTCTACCCCTCCCCCTATCCTCTCTCTCTCTCTCTCTCTCTCTCTCAGATAAACAAATAAAATCTTAAAAAAAAAAAAGGATTTTCTACATATAAGATAATGTTTGAAAACCAAAATAGTTTTACTTCTTTTTGTTTCTTTTTTTCCCCCAGAAAACTTGAAAATTGTTGTGTTTTTAGGGCAGGAATTGTCGTTGGGGAAGGGACCCACTATAGGCAAATTCTTGGAGGGTTGGTCCAGGCTCAGACAGGCAGGAAGGGGCTCTGCAGAGCCAGTAAGAAGAGTACACTGGGTTAGTGGGAGTGTACAAACCAGTTTTTTAAAGAGATGGCCCTTCAAAAGTGGCCAAGGAGGCACCCCCTACTTAGCTTCCCTCACAGCTCAGGTAAGGCAAGTCCCAGCAGGGCTCACTCTTGGCTATGTCCACTTCTGTGTTCTCCCGGAGCTTCCAGGCCAATCTCTCATTCACGTGATACACCCTCTGCCAACAGTCAACTGTTCAGGCCTGAGACCCTCAGGTGAGACTTAGACCCCGTGGGGCCAGCAAAGGAAGGAGCAGCTGGTGCAGGGGCCACGGCCACATCTTTGGCTTGTCTGGAAATGTCTGGCTACGCAGAGGAGGGGGAGTAGGAGTGCTGTTCTCAAGTTTGTTAAGAGCCTGTGATCTGGGATTCTGCTGTCCACAAAAGCACTGGCTCCCTTCCAGAAGCCCAGGGAATAACAGCAGCAGGCACCAGCCGCCACATCACCAACACTGGCTGGGCTCAGCTGCACAGTGCCAGCTGGTTCTGTGTCACTGATGATCATTCCTGGAGAGAATGGCATCTGTTAAGTCGTGGCATATACACACAGACCTACAAGTTCCTGCCCTTACTGACGAAGGCAGACTGGCTCAGCTACCTTTGGACGGGATCAGTGTCAGTGGTGCTGATCATAAGTCTTTTCTGGGCCTCCTTCTGGGAGTGATTCTAACAGTCTCACTGCATTTCCAACCATGACGTGGCTCCCACTGGCCGTTACAGAATGCCTCTACTCTCTTTAGCAGAACGCACACCCACAATCCTGAGCTCTAGCCACACTGATTGAGGGCACGGGGTTCCCAGAAGACACCTGCTTCCATACTTCCCTGCCACTTGCTGTTCCCTGTTCTAGAATTCCACATACCCACCTCCTGAACACCTATTACTCTTTGTTTAGGAATCTACCCACATGTATGTATATATATAAAAAAAATCTTAAGGAACCAATAAAAGACTGTTAGAACTGATAAGAGTTCAACAAAGTTACCAGATACAAGATCAATATACAAAAGTTAACTGTTTCTATTCGCCTTTAAAGAACAATACAAAATTGTAGTTACAAAACTAATTCCATCTGCAATAGCATCAAAAAGAATAAAATATTTAGAAATAAACTTAACAAAAGACATGCAAAATTTATCCTCAGAAAGCTACAAAACATTGTTGAAAGAAATTAAAGATCTAAATAAATGGAAAAACATCCCACGTTCATGGATTGGAAGACTTGATATCTGTCATTAAGATGAAAATACAAATTGATCTACAGATTCATCAAAGTCCTTATTAGTAACCCAAATGACTTTTTCATGGAAATTGAAAAGCTGATTCTAAAATTTTTGTGGAATTTTAAGGGATCCGGAATAGCCAAGACAATTCTGAGAAAGGAGAACAAAGTGGGAAGTCTCACATTTCCCACTTTCAAAAGGTAATACAAAGCAATAGTTATCAAGACAGTGTGGTACTGGCACAAGGACAGACCTATAGATCAATGGAATAGAACTGAGAGTCTAGTAATAAACTCACACATTTATGATTAATTCATTTGGACAAGGGTACAAAGACCATTCAATGGAGAAAAAATAGTCTTTGTAAAAAAAAATGGTGCTGGAATAACTGGACAGCCACATGTAAGAGAAAAAAGGTGGGGAGCGCCTGGGTGGCTCAGTCATTAAGCATCTGCCTTGGGCTCAGGTAATGATCCCAGGGTCCTGGGATTGAGCCCAGCCTCAGGCTTCTTGAGGGAGACTGCTTCTCCCTCTGTAGCTCCCCCTGCTTGTGCACTCTCTCTCTCTCCCTCTCTCTCTGTCAACTAAATAAAAAATAAAATCTTAAAAAAAGAGAGAGAGAAAGAAGTTGGACTCCTCCTTCACACTATTCATAAAAATTAATTTAAAATGGATCAAACACCTATATATAAAAGCTGAACTATAAACCTAGCAGACGAAAACAGAGGGGTAAATCTTCATGACTTTGGACTTGGCAATGGTTTCTTAAATATGACACCAAAAGCACAGGCAACACATTAAAAATATATATTGTACTTCATCAAGATTTAAAACTTTCGTGCATCAAAAGGCACTATTAAGATGTTTCATGAACTAGGGCAGCAGTGGTAGGGGTAGAAAAAGGCATACTGATCAAGCGTTTGTTGTGGTGTTTGCTTATCTGTCTCCCTTTCAAGACTGTGAACCCCCTAGAGGGCATATAATCTCGATCTGCTGGGTCCATTATAGAATCAATGCTGAGTAAATGTGATGCTAACCGAGAAACAAAGAGACACTATCAAGGTGAAAAGACAACACACAGAATGGGAGAAAACATTTGTAAGTCATGTGTCTGAAAGGGCTCTAGTATTCAGAACATGTAAAAGTCCCTATGATTCAATAAGAATAAGATAAGCAGCCCAATTTAAAAGTAGGCACAGGACTTGAAGAGACATTTCCCTAAAGAAGATATGCAAATACTCAATGACACCTGAAAAGATGTTCAGCATCATGAGTCACCAGGAAAAACACAAGATCGAAACTTTAACGAAATACTGCTTGGCACGCATTAGGATGGCTAGGATTTTTGTTAAACGGGGAAAAGGTAGATGTTGGTGAAGATGTGGAGAAATTGGAACCTCCATATGTTGCGGGTGGGAACATAAAATGGTGCAGCCGTTGGGGAGAACAGTTTGGCAATTTCTCAAAAAGATAAACATAGAATTGCCATATGACCCAGCAATTCCGCTCCTATTTATACAGCCAAGAGAACTGGAAACAGATGTTCAAACAAAAACTTGCATGCAAATGTTCATAGCAGCACTATTCATAATAGCCAAAAGGTGGAAACAACCCAAATGCCCATCAACAGTGAACAGATAAAGTGGGGTCTATCCACACACTGGTCTATTATTTGGTGGTAAAAAGGTATGAAGTATGCACACATATCACAACATTAATAAGGGTTTAAAACATTATGTGAAGTAAAAGAAGCCATATGTATGATTCTATTTGTATGAAATATCCAGAATTAGCACATACAGGCAGAAAGCAGACTAGCAGGAGTGGGGGAGCAGAGTGGGAGAAGAAGCGGGTGATCGGTGAAGAGCACAGGTTCCTCTTTCTGGCAATGAGATGCTCTAAAATTGACCGTGGTGATGGGTGCCCATATCTGTGAAAACACTAACATCCAGTGACTTGAACACTTTAAATGGATGAAGTGTATGGTATGTGAATTACATCTCAATTATGCTGTTAAAAAATCAACTTAAAAGACACTTCATGTTAGTAGTATATATTTATGAAGCATCTGTTTCATGACAAATGCTGTCAGGCACTGGGAATTCAAAGATGTATCTGCCGTGGGTTCTGCCCTCAAGGAATTCACACTGTACTTAGGGAAGCAATAAGAGTGCAGAAATAGGTACCGAAACGAAACGGGGAGGCAGCGATCACACGTGGGGATGAGGAGCAGGGAGAGCCTCAGACAGCTGACACTGAGCATGTTTTGGAGGAAAGTTTGAGTTTGACAAGACAGGGGATGGAGAGATCATTCCAGGCAGCAGGCAGGGCGGGTCTGAAATAACGTAGGGTATTTTGGGAGCTGCGTGCGGTTCCCATTGCCAGATGAAAAGTAAAAGCACTGGGTGTGGTGAGAAGTGGAAGAGGTGAGGGAGGAGAAGCAGGCAGAAGGCCGGCCGAGAGGGAACTTGAATGTCATGCTAAGAAATGCCAAGTTTTCCTTTGGGGGATATGGAGCCAATGAATGGTAAGCCGGAGGGTGATGGGGGCAGATTTGTGACTTAGAGCAGGAGTCAGCAAATTGTAGCCCATGGGCCAAATCTATAAATAAAGCTTTTAGAAATAAAATGTTATCTGGCACACAGCCATAATGATTTCTTTACTTGCTATCTGTGGCTATTTTCCCACCAAAACAGTAGGGTTGACCAACAGCAACACAGCACACAGGGACTATAAATTCTAAAATATTTGCTATCCATCCCCAGAGAAAAAGTTTACCACCCCCTGCTCTGGAAAGGTCCCTGGGCTATTGCATAAAAGATGGTTTTGCATGGGTTAAGACCTAGGGAAAGGAAGTCAATGAGGAGACCAGCAACTCTCCTGCCACTGGGTAATGTTATGATGGTGTAACAGATGGCTTAGGGGGTTGGTTGTGGGGTGGAGAGATGGGCATGGCTTTATGGGGAAGGAAAAACACCTGGAGAGTATCAATTCAAGAAAATCAACAGTGCCTGATTTTCTGAAAATGATTAAAGACCAATGTGTAAGTATTAGGGTTTTTTTTTCTTCATCACTAAAATGGTCTCTAAACATCATTTTTAGCAGAATGCTCTCTAACAGAACACCCGAATTCAATGCAGCTTAAAAGTATTTTAAATTTTTTTTAAGTAATCTCTATGCCAAACTTGGGGCTTGAACTCATGACCCCGCTATCCAGAGGTGATGTTCTACTAACTTAGCCAGCCAGGTACCCCCAGCTTAAAAGTCTTTAAAAAAAAAAATTATTCTTACCCCTCGGTTATAAGCATGCCAGAGCAATTCTAGGTAACCGGATGGATAATCTTCCTCTTTTCATGTGTTGCATCAAGCCCAAAGTCCACAAATTCTTTGGCGGTGCTCTAAGGCTGCTGTTGGCACTAGGTGGGCACCAAGGGGTTGGCTGCCAGCCATCAGAATATTATTCTTGACTGACGATTTCATTTTAAATACACATGTCAAATATCATGCCTTATTCATCTTGGTGTCTCCTACGGTGACTGGCAGAGGGTCTGGTACATAGAAGGCCACTAATAAATCATTTTAGTTAAGAAGAGAGAAAGGACCGGGTGGGGAGGGAAGGAGGAAGGAAGGAAAGGAAGAAAGGAAGGCAGAACACAGCCACACAATTTTCCCTCAAGGCTTAAAACTCAGGCTCCAGCAGCAGCAGATAAAAGGGCTGTTCTCCAGGTGGGGGTGAGCCCCCTTCTTCCAGGGAGAGCCTAGGAGGACCATCCCTAGTGGTCATTTGTTCACACAGCTGTAACTACAAACCCCAAGTATGCGGTACTATCTTCCCCTAAGGAAAGAAGTTGCTTAAATCTCACAACTCATCTTGGGGCCTTTCACATTATAAACTGCATTTTTCAAACATCTCTTCCAAACTGCCTCATGGTAGAGAAAATGAGCATCCAGTCTCCAGCCCGGAGGCTCTAGTTGAAGCCGGCATGTAGGACATGTAACTGACATGTAACTGACATGGAATTGACATCTCCTGCCTCTCTATAAATCCCTGCACTCTGGGTAACCTTCTGCTCTTGATCTAGGTGGTAGTTACCAGGGAGGATTCATTTTGCAAAAATTCATCCAGAATAGGTATCGGTACACCTATGTTCAGAGCAGCCTTATTCCCAATAATCCAAAGGCGAAAGCAACTCAAGTGTCTGTTGATGGATGAACAGAGATACAAAATGTGGCCTATCCACACAGTGGAATACTGGTCCCTTAAAAAGGAAGGAAATTCTGACACATGTTATAATGTAGATGAATCTTGAGGATACATATATTAAGTGAAATAAGCCAGTCACCAGAAGACAAAGTACCATATGATTCTCCTTATATGAGGTACCTATATGTCAAATTTAGAAAGACAGAAAGTAGAATGATGGTTTTCAGGGGCTGGGAGGTGGGGGATAGGGAGTGTTTAATAGGGACAGAGTTTCAGTTTGAGAAGATGAAAAAGTTGAATGTACTTAATGCCATTGAATTGTCCACTTAAACATGGTTAAAATGGTGAGCTTTTACTTATGTCTGTTTTACCATAATAAAAACAAAAACAAAAGTTTATACATGTGTATGCTTAGGATGGGTGCCATTTTACCTACATATGCTGTTCTCTGCGTGTGTGGGGGGAGTTGACTTTAAAAATGTACCCCATTTTATATTTGTATTTGATTTAGAAAGATATTTAGGAAAAGATCTCACTAGATCTTTGGGTCATGCTGGCACTCTGGAGAGATATCCATCCCACAGCTGCAGTGATACCCCAGGACAAAGGCTGGGGGTCGGGGAGTTCATGGCTCCAAGTTCAAGAACAGTATAAAGAAACTGACCAAAGTACATTATTGAAAAGTCATCAACGTTAAGTTCTGTTCTCATAAATCGTGTGCTTTATAGGCAAGCAGCGTTATTTTCCTATAAGATACTTAAACCATTGTGTTGGGGACGCATCAAGGACATATGGTAGTTTGCCCAAAACCTCCACAGGGCCTTGTGTAACAGAGTCTGACAATGAAAAAACTAAAAAAATGGGTCATCATTTTGTCTTGATACTACAAGACAAAGTTCAAGATACTCCAAATAAAGGGATCAAAGCCTTGGGCAAGAAGAAATTAACTGTGACCCTAATTACATCCTCAGTTCGTTCTCACTCTGCACCCACGCTTGCCACATGAAACTTGCCTGGGTGTGCTGTTTTTGCCAAGAGAAGTGCGAAAGATTTTTTTTGAAATCTGGATGGAAATCTCATCGAAACGGTCACCCTCATGCTTTATGCCCCTCGAAAGGATGGTCCTGGTGCCTGAAGGCTTCTCAGACACAGGCGGCGAGGGGAAGCCCAGCCAGCACACCTGGCCAGCTTGTGTTCCCCACCAAGCACACGCCATGCCTGACAGCAGGAGTACAGCTGGAATGACTAACATAAGAAGGTCTGAAGGCTCACTTCAAACCTGGACCGGTTTCTGGACAGAAGCTAACCAGCACATCACTGCGAATGTGCGTCTGTGGAATCTGCTTGGCCCTTCCTTTTCTGGCCCACGGAGGCCAGTCCTGCCGGTTCTGTGGGCCTGGAGCAGGGCAGGCTGCGGCCACCCATCTGAGACCTCGTGGCCCATGCAGGGTCCACAGCGCAGGGTGTCTGGGTGACACGGCCATGCAGACTGACCGTGAAGACCCTTCCCCAGAGGGCAATGAGCAATAGTCATCACAAGCTGTTCCGAATCCAGGCAGCCCCAGGAGTGAGGAACTATACCTCCCAATGCTCCTGAAGCTGTAAAAGGAAGTTAGCCACTTGCCACCGCTGACATGGAATCACCAAGAAATTCTACCTCCACGGAGCGCGCCTATCAGCTGAGCAGGAAGAGAACCGATGGCTGCCAGAAGACAGTGTGATTCCAGGTTAACACTGTGCCCCAAGGAGTCCCTACAGTTGAATAATGGGATTGAAGCCGCCAGTTTCTCTGTCCCTGATTGGCTGTTCTACGGAAGGTCTGCTCATCTGAGGTGTATTTCAGGGCAATGGACCTAGCAGCGAAAATCTAGGCGTGAAGACATAAGAGAGTCCATTTTCCCACACAGCCGGCCAAGGAAGGAGAATTCCAATTCATGAGTCTCACTAATAAGATGTAAAAATGATGTATCACCTCACCTCAAAGCAAATAAACACAAGTAATGAAAAGGCTAAAAGTACAAAATTCTGGGGTTCTGCATCCTCATCGGACAGTGGCAGAATAAACAAAGTCGTCCATGAATGAAGGACTTCAGAGGGAAGCATATTCTGTGTCATCGGATTTGGGAATCTCCCACGAAAGATACCAGCTCCCAGCATACTCAGCGGATGCCTCAGGAGGGGCAACTGTTCTCAGTGAGATTTCTTTCTGGGTCCTTGGTCTTGTTCCACTTGTTTCACTCTATCCCACTCCCAGATCCAGGAGCCCGAAAATGGGTGGAAATGCTGCTTCCTAGTTCAGAGAGGGCCACCCCGAGCCCTCAAGAGGGATGCTGCTTTCCTACAATTTTGTAATAAGCTGGGAAATAAACATAGGCTTCCCGACTTTGTAGCTGATTTACCTCAACTGCCAAATGGCCAATTACTAAATATTTACACAGGGATTTCTTATAGCAGGTGTATAGGAAGTGATACGCTCAGGATGAAGCCAGAGCCAAGATGAACACGTGGAGGGACAACACTGAGAAACAGAACCACCATGGCCCAGGAAGGAGGAGGCTGGGTCAGGTTCTGGCTCCTCCAGTCACGGGCTGTGCCCTCCGGACAGCTTATATCTTTGCCAGTTTACTCAGCAGTAAAATGAATCAGGACCCATCTCACTCTTTAGTGGGGCATCGTCAAAACCAAATGACACAGGGGATAGAAACGCAGTTTGAAAGGAATAACATGTGATAGGAACATGAATTATAAAAACCAACAGAACTCAGATCAACTTTACAAAGGCATTTAGGGGGTAAACTGGGAAATTTTTGCATATGGGTTGGGTATGAGATGAGGGTAAAGAATCATCGTTAATTTTCCCAGGTGTAAAAATGGCATCATGGTTATTTAATATTTTTCAAGATCACACTGAAATACATAGGGGATGATGATCAAATCTGAAATCTGGCATTTGCTTTAAAATACTTCAATGAGAAAAGAAGAAGCAAAGGGATAGTTGGAAGCAACTGTGGCAAAATACTGAGAATGTGAAGCTGGGTGAGAAGCCATGGGGGCCTTCTCTCTACTTGTGTGCATATTTGAAATTTTTCAGAATATAAAATAATTTTTAAATACACACTGCAGAACCTGGGGGGATATCACAAAGCTTCACCGGTGGTCATCCCCAGAGCACAGAAAATCTGCTTCCCACCCAAGAAAGACCCTTCCACACTGGTCATCCAGAGGTCAGAGAACAAGGACGTGGCAAAACGCCAGGAGAAGCCAGGCCAGGAACCCAGCTGGAAAGGAGACAGACGGAAGCCTCTTTGCAGAATTTTCCTGTCTGCCGTGCACCAAAATGTCAGCAAACCTGTAATGTCAAGTCCATACTTTGTCTTCAGACCTAAGTTTCATCTTCACTTTAGACCAAGTCACTTTTTAACACAAAGTCAGGGAGACAAACAGACTCATGCATACACACACCACCGAGACTGGATCTTTCTGGGCCCCAGGGGCCCATGGGGGGCATGCACTTTGCCACGGGTTAATGGTCCTTCCTGGGGCAGATACTAGGGACCACGAAGGAGAACAGGACAAAAGGGAGAGGGAAATGAATGAGTTAGCTGAGGCAGGGTCCAGTGAGTCCGTCATTCATCTGGGCAGTGACCAGGGAAATGAACGCTTCCCCTTCCTCTTAAGCCCCATCCCTGAGCATTTTAAGTACAGAACACACCATAAATAACTAAATAATTCCAGCAAGGGTGACATATGGGCTCTGGGGGTTCCTGGAAAGACAAGCTCGCGGTGGCATAAGGGAGGAGCCGGAGTAAGGGAAGGGGGTTCGAGGCCCCACACTGACCAGCTCAGGGGCTTTGAGCCTCAGTGCTTTTCCTCCTCTTCAAAAAGAAACGATTGGACTGATTATAAGAACCCCGCAGTTCAAAGATTTTAGGGGGCGAAATTAATTGGGGGCGTGTTTCTGCCTTTCAAGCTCGCCGTTCTTCTTGCCTGGACGTGAGGTTTCCGAGCGGACGGAATGGTTCAGTGCCCCCGCCCCCGCCCCTCACCCCACCCGCGCTGTTTTTTGGTGGTCTTCGCTTGTTCCTTCCAATCATTTCTTTTCCGGCGCCGATCTCCGGCGACACCTCCAGCAGCCTGCTACGTTAGAAGGCTCCCAAATTTGGGCTTGGGGGGAGGGTGTGCAGAGAGCAGTGGCCAAAGCGCCTGCGTACAATGTGCAGGCTCCGAGGACCGCAGTGTCCGTACTAGACTAAGCTCTGCTCTGCTCCCGGGGCGACCTTGCACGCGCGATTCGCGGGGGGAGCCTGGGCCGGTTCCTTCCTACTCCAGGGCCTCTCTGTGATAACGGCGGGAGAGGTCCCCTGGTCCCCGGCCGAGCCAAGGCGACGCGGGAGGGAATACCTCGCGTGCGGATCGCGCCTGTCCTCGCACAGGGCTCGGGACGCTCGGGCGCTCAGCCGAGCCTTTCTAGCACGCGGGGGAGACAGCCCAGTTCCGAGGAGGTGGCCACCAAAGCACCAGGCACAACCCCAATGGCCCCGCTCTGCCCCAGGGCAGCCCAGTGCGCTCGGTATCCCCAAAGCCGCAGCACCCGGGACACCCCAAGGCGCCCCCCGCTCCCCACCTTCGCAAAAGCCCTAACTCCGCGTATCCCTGGTCCCACGCCGCACACCCCTGGGCACCTAGAGCGCAAGAGCCTCGACTGGCTCCGTCCGGCCAGGTCGCGGCCGCCCCCCAGCAAGCAAGGAACCGAGCGCCCTGCTCCCCCGGGCGCGCCGGCTGCATCGCCCCGTCCGGCTCAGGAGAGGTGGGGCTGGGCGGGTCCGCCCGAGTCGGAAAGGGTACCCGGTTAGCCTGCGGGTCCGAGCATCTATCCCAGCAAGCAGTCTTCGCTCGGAGTGCCCGCCGCGCACGTCCCGGGAACCCCGAGCACCGCCGCGGGCCAGCTCCGCACCGAGTGGAGTCGGAGACTCCACCGGGACGCTCCCGCTTCCCTGCCTACCGCCGTGGGGAGGGGAGGGGAGGGGCGGGGAGCGCTCTTACTTGGCAGCCGGGGCCGGCCCTTCCCACGGCAGCCCCTCTCCGCGCCGGTCGCCGCCGACCCCCTTTCCCGAGCACAGGGGGCGAGCCGACTTCTCAGGCCGCTGGAGAGAGCGGGCTCCGAGCTGCGCACGCCGCGGGCTGGAGTCGCTCCTTTACGCTTTTCCCGGTACTTTTAACGCGAGTCGGAAGGCAAACCCCTCCCCGGGCCCACCCCCTTCCCGGGAGGCGGCGGCCGCGGCAGGCCCGGCCTCCAGCCCCTTTTGTTGTAATTCGAGAGCTGCCCTTCCGAGGGCCGGGGCGGGCGGCGCGGGGGAGGCTGCGCGCCAGAGGAGCAGCCCTTCCCAGGCTCCTCGCGCCCAGGTTTCCGGAGCCCGAGAAGCTAGGGAGCGGGCCTTTCCTCTGGGGAGATTCCTCTACCCACCCCACCCTCGATAGCGCCGGAATTTAACTCTTCGATGCCCTTAGGCACCGGCGTTAGGGTCCGCGCCTGATCCGATTTGGACTCCGGAGAACTCGACGCTGCCTGGCGCATAATAGACGCTCAATAAAAACTGATCAGTGAAGAAGTTCAGAAACGATCATCCATCTCGCCTGGCTTTCTCTTCTACGAGGAAAGCAGATTCTGAACGTGAAAGCAAACAGCCCCCTTTTCTTGCAGCAGGTCAGGTCTAGGGCCTTTGAACAAGCCTCCCTCTCTGAGGATTGGTTTTCTCCTTTGTAATTAAAGGCTTTGTATTCAGTGACCTCTATGGTCCTTCCCTGCATGGCTGGGGCAGGATTCATAGGTCAGGATGCAGCTAAGGGGCGCGCTTGGCAAAGAGGGACACTTCATGACCGGCTCAGAAGCTCACACTGGGGCCAAAGTGAAGGACATCTTCCCAGCTGGGGAAACCCTCTGTGCAGATTCCCAGAGTTCCTCAAGCAAGAGCAAAGCTTGGCCAGGCAGGAGGCAGCCAGCTGGAAAACAAGACCCCAGCCTGTGGGCCTCTGGGCAGGCCATACCCAGAAGGGGACTGGCAACAGATGTCTGGTACATTACAGGGGGCGATCCTCCTCCTGCTCCTTCCTTAGTCTCCTCCTCCCACCCACCTCCTCCCTAGCAAGTCCACAGCACCCGCAGTGACAGGTGGTGACTCCCAAACTCACCTTCAGCTCAGACCTCTCTCTTCACCGTGGATTTGTAAACCCACTGGCCTCCGGGACATCCTCTCCTGGCCCTCTGGACATTTCCCATGGTGGCCGCAGCTGACTTAGCATGCTATCCCAAACTTGGTCCCTAACACAGCCCATCCCAACCCCTGTGAGCTCTGCCAGGCAGAAAAAGGGGCTCCTCACGCTCCTCCTTCTTACCCTCCCCTTGAGTCAATCCTCTGGTCTGGTAGGCATGGAGGGAGGGGGGCAGGAGGGAGATGGGTGTGGTTATTGAAGGGCAGCAGGAGTCCTGCTGGGCCGTAATTGTTCAGTATCTGGACTGTGGTGGTGGATACAGAACCTACACAGGGGATAAAATTGCATAGAACTTAATAAACCTGTACGAGGGAAACTGGGAGAATCTGAATAAGATCAGTGGATTAACAAAAAAAGATCAGTGGATCCTATCAATGTCAATAGCCTGGTTGTGATACTGCCCTGTGGTTTTGCAAAATGTCGCTATTCGGGGAAACTGGGCAAAACTTACCAGGCATCTCTCTGTATTATTTCTTACAACTGCCCATGAATCTACAATTATCTCAATAAAATTTTTGACTGACCAAAAGAAAAAAACAAAAAACACACACCCACAGGAGCTCCAGGGCCCTCAGGATGCAGTTTGATCCTCTTGACAGTTGAGGAGCCACCCCACCCCCACCCCCTGCCAAGCCATTTCCAGCCTGCCCATCTCTCAGTCACATTCTTTCCTCTCCTCCAGGGGCTCTACTTGCTGCTCAGCATGCCTGCTGTTTCACACCCCAGGGCCTTTGCATATGCCATTCCCTTGCCTTGTCTGCCTAGCAATGACTAGTTCTTTGAGATCTCACTCAGGCTGCAGTCAGCACTCTACACAGTGCCTGCACATAGCGGATGCTCAGTAAATGCCAGTGAAACCGAGCTCTCTCCTCTCCCCTCACCTTTTTCTCTGATCCCTCCACTTCTGATCCTACTCTTCATGCTAAAGCATTAACCCATACAGTATAAAACGGAAGGAAGCTAGCTTGGCATAAAATGAAAGAAAGCTAGCTTTGTAAACAAAGTGTTGTTCCCTGATTGTGAAAAAAGGTAAACTCCTTGTGGATCATGTAGAAAATATGAAAAAGTATAAAAAAGAGACTTGTCACCCTCACGTCCTATCACCCATAGATAAACACCTAACACTGGGGAGTGTTTCCTTCAGGATATTTTAAAAATCAAATGTAGATACAGTTTTCGTACACAGCATTTTTTTTACCGTGTTGTTTTTTGTGCACTTTTCAATGTACTTTTTAATGGTTTCAGACTCTTCCAGTGTCTAAAACTGCCATATTCGGTGGCATCATTTCTCTATTGTTAGACATCAAGTTATTTACAACTTTTTACTAGTTTAAATTTGTACCAGAACAGTTGTCCTTGGGAAAGGAATATTTTTTGGGCAGCTACTATGTGGTTCCTGCTAACTGTTACAGATGAGAATGTGGAGGCTCAGAGAGCCTGTGGAATTTCCGCAGACTCAGACTCGTAGTACTGATAAGTGGTCAAGCTGTGATCATTAAAGGGTACTTAACCCCTCCTACAAGTACTCAGCAGCCTCACACCCGAGGTCTCTACAAATCCACCTGTGCCTCACCATGCCCCCACACCCAGGAGAAAATGAGTATTTGAAGCTTGCACGGAGTGGACGCAGAGCGCATGAATGCATTTTCAGGAAGGCTGTAGACCTCTGTTCTAAATGAAACAAAATGCTCTATGTCATATGTCATCCATACAGTCCACATGTGCCCCTCTCCACCCCCCATCTCCCAGGTGGATTCAGAGCCACACAATGGACTCAGAGCATGCGACCTCAGTCGGAATACCCGGATTCGCATCCCGACTCCAACACTTCCTGCCTGAACAGTGACTCTCTTTGCCTGGCTGGCTTCATCTGTAAAAAGCATCTCACTCAAACTGCTTCTAGAGGAGCGAAAGGAGCAAATACCTGAGGGGTGTAGAACAGTCCTTGCCACATGGGATTGCGCCTAAGGTGCTGTTTGGCATCTGCTCCCACAGGGCTGCGGGGAGGAAGGCAGGGTGCTGCTGTGGACTCTGTGGGAGCTGGACCTGCAGACTTCCAGCAGTGAGAGGGAAGGAAGCCACCGGCACCTGCCTGCCACCTTGGAGGGTCCACAGGGATTGCATCCCCCGCGACCTGGTGGCTGAGTCCAAGGGTGTGGACTGTTCTCTCTCTTTTTCCTTGGCTCTTGAGCTCGGTGGTCAAATCACCATGCATCTGGGTATGTCCCAAGAAGGACAACTGGGGTCTCAGTGGAGGCCCAGCTGATATCCTCAACAATCTTTGCCCTTAGGGGGCTGACACACCCGAGTGGGGAGACACACAAGACCCAAACTGACAAGTAGGAACAATGCGATGGGGGAGAAGCCGGTGGCATGTACTATGGAGAAGAGCGAAGTGGAGGGACGTATGGGATGCTATTTCAACAGCTTGGCCGGGAAGACCCTGTCTGACGAGGGGGCATTTGGGGCTGGAAAGACTCACCTTCCTTTAGGCTCCACTGCGCTCACCTCATGGTGTTTATGTATTTGATTTCTCCTGTTGTAGAACTATCACAAGCTCCCGTGCACAGAAAGCAAGTGTCTAGAGCGGACTTCGCCTCTGTAGCCACCTGGGGAGCCAGCAGCGGGCCCTGCACATATCACCAGCATCCGTGTTTGTTTGTTTGTTTGTTTAAAGATTTTATTTATTTATTTGACAAAGAGATACAGCAAGAGAGGGAACACAAGCAGGGGGAGTGGGAGAGGAAGAAGCAGGCTTCCCGCAGAACAGGGAGCCCGATGTGGGGCTCGATCCAAGGACCCTGGGATCATGACCTGAGCGGAAGGCAGACGCTTAATGACTGAGCCACCCAGGCTCCCCGCATCTGTGTTTGTTGAAGTGAATAGATTGAACCTAAATATTTGAAAGCCTGTATGACTAACAAATCATTGTAGTCAGCATTATTAATGATTACAGTAAGCAGAATGAAAAAAACTAGCAGTTTAAATCTATGCCTTCAAAGAAGAGGCTCCAGCTTGCCTACTTGTTAAGTTAAAAGGGGAACCTAGCAACCAAACAAACACGGGTTCCTTTGGGAAAGTGATTCGGAAATGCACGGTCACGGCTAGGGTGGTGGTGGGCTCGTGCTCGCAGAGGGGATTGCAGTTAAAGGAGTCAGGTCGGTCAAATATTTCAAATATTCCAGTGTCCTATGTTGGCCAGATATCGGACCCAACTGGCTGACTTTCTCAGATTCAGCGATTGTAGTGTGATCACAACCGCTTTTAGCGGGTGTGGATGCTTTGTAGGAAGAGCTTGGGGGGAAATTCTCGCTTCCTCCTGGCCGGCAGCATCCCCTAGTGTCCATGTCTCGCACGGCGCTGAGCGCCTGCGCTCTTCAGGCCGAGGTTCTAACATCTATCTCTGTTCCAGCCGCCCTTGCCCTTTACCGGATCACATCGCGGTGCGTGAGCAGCTGAGCCGCAGAGCCGCGAGTTGATCCAGATCGAGGTCTTGTGACCCCGAGGGGAACCACAAATCTACTCAGCACAATTGTAAACTGCACGTGTGTGCAGGTCAAGAGCGCTTAGGCTGCCTCCACCTTTTCTCCAGAGAGCGTGTGTTTTTATATGGTAAAAGTATAATTTCATCCGTATAACCTTATTTTCTAGGATGTGTAATCATTCTTTGTCACACACCTGGGGCTAAGCTTCCTCCATCTCTCTCCTTTTCCTTTTCTTTATTATTAGTCATTATAACAACATGTTTGAAGGTGCAAAACAATTTATTCGGGACCCCAAAGATTTTCAAAGCCCTCTCCAATGAACAAAGCAGAGCAAGGCAATCCTTTACAATCTTCAAAGAGGGAAATTAAATCTAGAAAAGGGAAAATCCATTTTTCCACAGCTACCTGGCCATTTATGTCCAGAACTTGAGTGGGCAGCCATTTGGCTCCTTGGATAACGTCTGGTGCTTGCAGCCCATTTGGGGCCCTGTTTGGCCTGATGTGGCCTGGTCCTCCCCTCCCTTGCAGACTGACCAGGTATAGTTTAAAGGGTCTACATAAAAACATGCATTCTTCTGGCAGTTGCTGTGTCTGAAATCCTGTCATTAGAAATCAGTCTCTTATGAATAACGTCCTGATACATGCAACAGTATGGTTGAATCTCAAAAATTTCCTGTTGAGCCCTCCCTAAACAAGGCGGCCACCAAAGAGTAAGATACCACGTGATCCCATTCATAGAAAATTCTGGAAAAGTCAACACTGAACTACTGTGACAGAAAGCAGATTGGTGGTGGTCTGAGGCATGGAGATGGGCATGGGGTTTGCCTGGGAACAAGCAGGAGAGGACAAAGTTTTTGGGGTGATGGGAATGACCTACTTCTTGATTGTGTTGGTGTTTACACTGGTCTACGCCTTCTTCCAAAACTTGTGAAACTGAACACTTAAACTGGTTGAATTTTATTTTAGAGACATTATTCCAGACTAAGTGTTGTTTGAAACTTTGTCCTTTCTTCTGGGGATCCTCCCCATTCTGATGTCCTCTTTTAAAATGCAAGCAGTTTGGAGAAGAGCCACCCAAGGTGACGTGTGGGAAGGAGCCCAGCAGCTGGAGCCGGCTGTGTGGGTCTGAATCCTAACTCCCCTGCTTACGGAGTCGGAGTCGGAGTCAGAGTCAGAGTCAGAGTCGGGTGAACTGAGCATGTCATTTAACCCCTCTGGGCCTCGGTTTCTTCACTTATCAAAAGCCTCCGAATTTTCCTGCACAGAATCCTTGTGTGGCTGAAAGGAGTTCATGAACGTGAAGTACCTGGAGTAAAGTGTCTGGCGCATGGGCACCACCAGCTAGTTTTAAAGAGATTTACACAGCTGTACGTGTCACGTTAAGTTGTCTTCTTTTTTCTAGTTACTGTGTTTTTTAGAGTAGTGTGAGGTTTACAGAAAAATTGAGCAGCCAATACAGAAAGCTCCCACCATCCAGCCTTCACACAGTGAATTCCCCCTCTTATTAACATCTTGATTAGGATGGTATATTTGTTATAATTGATGAACCATATCAACACATTATTATGTGTCCATAGTTTACATTAAGGCCCCATCTTTGTGTTGTACATTCTGTGGATTTTGACAAATGTATAATGACATGTATTAACCATTATATTATACAGAAGAGTTTCACTGCCCTAAAAATCCTCCCTGCTCTGCCCGTTCTTCCCCCTGTCCCCCCAACCCCCAGCAACCACTGATCCTTGTACTCTCTCCATGGTTCTGCCTTCTTCAGAATGTCATAGAGTTGGAATCCTATAGCATGTCAGCTTTTCAGGTTGTCCTCTTTCACGTGGTGATCTGTGTTTAAGTTTCTCCCATGTGTTTTCATGGCTTGATAGCCCTTTTCTTTTTATTGCTGAATAGTATTCCATTGTCTGGATGTACCACAGTTTTTCTAATTCATTCACCTCCTGAAGAACATCTTGGTTGCTTCCAAGTTTTGGCAATTATGCGTAAAGCTGTTATAAACATTTGTGTATGGTCATAACTTTTCAACTCACCTGGGCAAGTACCAGTGGGTGCAACTGCTGGATCACATGGCTAGGCTATGTTTAGTTTAAATGGTAGAGCCCTACAATGGAATATTATGCGGCCCTAAAAGGAAGGAAATTCTGACACGTGCTAAAATGTGGGTGAACCCTGAGGACATGATGCTAACTGGAATAAGCCAGACACAAAAGGAAAGATACTGTATGATTCCACTTATATAAGGAACTTTTAGAGTAGTCAAAATCCTAGAGACAGAATGTAGAATGGTGGTTGCCAAGGGCTGAGGAGAATGGGAGTGGGAAGGTGTTGTTCAGTGGAGACAGAGTTTCAGTTTTATTAAGATGAAGGAGACAGAGTTACAAGATAGTATAGAGAGTTCCAGAGTTGGGTGGTGCTTATCGTTGTACAACATTATGAATGTATTTAATACCACTGAACTGTACACTTAAAAATGGTTAAGATGGTAAATTTTATATTATATGTATTTTACCATAGTAAAAACCATGGGGAAAAAGGCCATATAAATCAGAGAAATTGTTGGGGGGGAAAGAGTATGCTTTGTTTTCTAAGAAACTGTCAAACTGTTTTTCAGAGTGGCTGTTCCGCCAGTGATGAATGAGAGCCCCCATGGCTCCATGTGCTCACCAGCATTTGACCTTGGCTATTCCAGTAGATCTGTAGTGGTGTCTCACTGTTGTTTTAATTTGCATTTTCCTGATGACATGTGATCATCATGAAAATCCACGTGGAGGATCTTTTCTTAGGCTTATTTGCATCTGCTCACCTTTTTTTTTTTTTTTTGCTGAGCTGTCTTTTCAGGTATTTTCTCCATGTTTTAATGGGGTTATTTGTTTCCTTATTGTTGAGTTTTGAATTCTTTGTATATTTTATATAGCCCTTTATGTGTTTTGCAAAGATTTTCCTCCCAGTCTGTGGTTGGGAGTTTTCACCAAGCACCCGGAGCGTCATCATACTTCCCCTCTCTGTGTGTGTGTGGGGGTGGTGGTGGGGGTGGGGGGGTGTATATAGCAGATAGGATTTGGAAGGGGGTGGGGACTAGGATTAAATAAAACATGACACAGTCCTCAAGAGGCTTCTGTTATGATTTAGGAAAGAAGATCACATAGAAATTAAATAACAAGACAGAAGGGTAAGCAATTCAGTACAAAGAGGTTGCGTCATGCAGTGTGCAGAGATTAGAGGGACCGGAGAGTCCCAGGGGCCGTACGGTGTCTGCGGAGTGTGATGGGTGGCAGTGGAGGATAAGAAGCATGTAGGGACTAGATAGGCAGGGAAGAAGGGGGCAATGCCTGCCAGGCTGGGCGAGGTAGGAGTGGCAGGAGGAAGACACGCGCCTGGGAAAGCAGCTTAATCCTTGCTCAGGAAGAGCTGTGGGACATCTTGGAGCAGGTTGGATGTGGCTGGGCACAGAGTGGACCCTGGAGATTTGCCAAAGGCCCGGAACATGGGGTGACAGGTTCTGAAGACAGGCTTCACCCACATTATAGTTTCGCTGCTCTCCTCACTTCCCACTTGACTGCTTCTCCAGGAAAGCCTCCAGCTGGGAGGGGGGGGGAGACTCTTACCTGGCATGGTCATTTAGAGGGGAAAAAAAAAGTTCCAAATCTCATTCCCAGACACCTGGCTTCTGCCCGTCTGACCACCTTGTCTCAAAGATGCAGCTAAAACAGGGAGGGGGAGCACCAGAGAAAAAAGGGAGCTTTTCTGCCGAGCGATGGGCTGGCACCTGGCAGGGCCCCCACTCCGGCCTGCAGCCCAGCAAAGCCTTGCCGCCTCCCAGAAAGCATTCGAGTGGCCAGGCCAGGTCACTTGGGGTTGGCTGAGGACACAGCCTGACTCCATTCCATTCCAGCCGCTGGCATTTACGAGGCTCCAGCGTGCCTAGACCCAGCTCGGCACCCGAGCGGAGAGAGGGGAGGTATGAATCCTACTCTGCCTGCCAGCCCCTTGCTCCCGGGGAAGAAGACCCAGCACCAGCCCTTGCAGGGGTGCTGTCTTGTTTTAAATATCTGGAGAGGATGGGAGGTTCAGAAGAAGGCACGGTTCAGGAGAAAGTACTCAAGCCCCAACAGGGCCAGTCACCAAAATGGCAAGAACACGGCTGTGGACTGAACTGTGTCCCCCTAAATTCACATGCTGAAGCCCTCCCTGCCCCCACCCCCAGGGTGATGGCTTTTGGACAAGGCTTTGGGAGGTCATGAGGGTGGGGCCCTCGCAGTGGGGTGTGTGGCTTTGTGAAAAGGGGGGAGATAGATCAAAGCACGTGCTCTCTCTCTCTTCCCATCAGGTGAGGACACAGCTGTCTGCAGGCGGGCGGGAAACAGGCTCCTGCCAGAAATGGCAGGCACCTTGAGCTTGGCTTGTAGGCTCCAGAACTGTGCGAGATAAATGCCTGCTGTTGAAGCTGCCCAGGTGTGGTATTTTGTTGCAGAGCTGACTCACACAAACATGCTCGGGTGCTTCCTTCCCAGACCTCTGCCACCGCGGACCATGGGCAACATGGTGACCCTGGGACTTTGGCTTCTCTGTCCTCTGGCTTCACTGTTACTCCCCTCCTACACACAGGCTCGCTCCCTGAGCCCCCATCGCCTCTCCTCCAATGCCCAAGCGCAGCATCAATTAAGATGCTCCAAATACGTGAACAACGTCACGTCTCTCCAACAGCCCCTCCCCCCGGCTACTGCTCTAACTCTCCTCCAGGTGACTGCCCATTGCACACTTGGCCCTGATGCTCTAGGCCGGCAGGGCTTCTCAAAGTGTGCTCCGGGGACCACTGGGGGTTACCAAGGCCCTTGCAAGGAGTCCATGAGGTGAAATGATTTTTATAAAACTAAGACCTTATTTTCCTTCTTATTCTCATTTTTCTGGAGCTCATTTCTCCATAGTCCAGGAGCCACGGGCGCCCCTTCTTCCAGACTGATGAACCCATGTTCTGGAACGCTACCAGAATGTCAGGCAAGTTGGATTCAGGTTTCAGGTTTTCTCTTCAGGAAGTGAGGGGTTGAATTAGATAATGAAGGCTCCTCCTAGCTATAAAAATGGCATCGCTCTATTTTTTTTTTTGAATCTTGGTGTTCTTTCTTGTACATTGAGATATAATTGTGTCTTCCCCCACCTACCTCCTAGGGCTATTGAGAAGGCAAAAGAGATTAAACGGGCATGTGCTCTAGACAACGGAAGTAGCTCCTTAATTATTGGGTGTGACTATGAAGAATGGGGCAGCCCAGGAAACATCAGTCAAGTCAGAGGCCCGTCCCTAGCTACCAGCCTCCTTGGTTGCTAGGAGACCATGGCAAGGAGGTTCAAGCCAATGCAGCCTGTCTCTCCCAACAGCTTCTACTTGGAATCATCGGAATCATTTTTTCTTAAAGGATCCCTGGAGGTCTTGAGCTGTAGTAAGAAACAAAACAAACAAAACCCCATTCTCTGCGGTTCAACATAAATAACTTTTGGCCCTTCAGTCTCATTCTCCTGGTTTTCCTTATTAGCCCATTATCTATCTGTCTGTCGGTCTGTCATCTCAAGACTTTTAAAACTATGGAATATAACCTACACACACAGATGCATAATAAATAAATATGAGCATAATGAACTAATATAAAGCAAACATCTATCTAATTATTGTCCGGGTCAAGAATTAGAATATTATTGGCATCCTAGAAACATCCCACGATACACAAGCCCCTTCCCCAAACTGAAAGTAAACACACACTCTCCCTCTTTTTTAAAGATTTTATTTATTTATTTGACAGAGAGAGAGAGAGAGAGATCACGATACACAAGCCCCTTCCCCAAACTGAAAGTAAACACACACTCTCCCTCTTTTTTAAAGATTTTATTTATTTATTTGACAGAGAGAGAGAGAGAGAGATCACAAGTAGGCAGAGAGGCAGGCGGAGAGAGAGGGGGAAGCAGGCTCCCTGCTGAGCAGAGAGCCCGATGAGGGGCTCGATCCCAGGACCCTGAGATCATGACCTGAGCTGAAGGCAGAGGCTTAACCCACTGAGCCACCCAGGCACCCTCTCTCTCTCTTTTTTAATGGTAATGACTTTCCTGCCAGTGTCCCCCTGGTCTCTTACTGTCGGAGGCTCCAGGGCTCAGGGTGGATTGTACCCTCCAGGCCCCTGGCTTTAACTACTTCTAGATGCTGCCAATTCCGAGAAGTGGACCTCTGGCCTGCTCCTCTCCAAAACCCTTCAGACTCTTAGTGTGATATCTAAGTGATACCTCAGACTCCACTTATGATCCTCTCCCCCAAATCTGCCCATATCGGAAAGGGTAAGGCTATCCTTCCTGCTGACTCGTTCACTTCTAACCCCCCCGATTCACTCCAAATCACTGGATCTCCAGAACCCCGACCACTCCTCACCTCCTGTACTCATCGTCTCTCATTTAGATGACTGACATAGCCCAATCGATCCCTTTGCCTCTATCTTTGCCTCAACAGTTGGTTTCAAACCCACAGGCCAAGTAATACTTTTAAAGCATCCGTCAAATTCTGTCTCTGTTCTGACATCACCTTGTGATAGCCTCCCATCACACTGAGAGTGAAGGCCAAAGTTCTTACCACTAGTCCATGAACTCCTATACACTCTGCCCACCGACCGCGTGCCTCACTGACCTCATCTCCCCTTTACTATCTCTGTTTCAGTTCCACCGCCTTCTCTGCTGTTCTTCAGATGCCCCAGGTCTGTTCCTGCCCTAGGGCCTTTGCACAGGTTCCCGTCATACTGAAACTCTCTTTCCCAGGGTGTCCTTGGGCTTCTTCCCTTGCCTCCTTCAAGATTTTGCTCTAGTGCCATGTTCTCTGGAAGAACATTCTTGACCATAATATTTTAACTTCCAAACCCCCTTCCTGACTTTGGCATTTCCTGGTTACTGTCTCAGCTTTATATTTTTCCATGGAGCCCTCGAACCTTCTAGCATACCATATACATTATTCATTCATTTCCTTTTCCACTGGCGTGTGAGCTCCACAGGGGCAGACCTTGCTTTCTTTTTCTTTCTCTTAATTTGTTTTCTTTTCTCACCGCTATTTCAAGTGCCTAAAACAATACTTGTGGGATGAATGAACATGTTTCTCTGAGGCCAGGGAAGCCGGAGGAGTTGGTGCCAATGCGGTCATGCCTCCCGCTTGGCACCTCACCTCAGTGCTCTCAGTCACAATCACCTCCAGACGTCTCAGAAAATCAGAAGCTCACACCTCTCTAGGTTTTCATGATGATTCTACAGACATATTCATGTCTTCCTTACAAAGTTGGAGAAAGTTATGTCCATTCGGCTGAGGGAAAACTGAGGTACAAGAGAGTGAGAATGCTGTTCAGAGTTTGGCTGTGTTGCGGTAGCTGTGGATTTCTTCAAAGTACGCGTGTGTGTGTTGGGGCTGGGAGTTGTATAAGAAAGAATTTGTCTGGTCTTTGTCCTTGGTTCTGGAGAGTAAGCCTCCAAAACCTGTGGAATGTCCCCTGGACTCTGTGGCACCAGGGGGAAATTGCAAAGGTTTAGAGGCTTACTTTTTATCAGCCCTTCTCCCCCTGTGTTGGCTTCATTTCTCTCATGGCAAAAAATTCTTTGTGAGTCTAGGGAAGATGGTGAATTTTTTATTTCAGTTACTGTAATTTTAGGCTCTAGAATTTTCTTTTCTTTTGTTTTTGTTTTTAATTTTTCTCTCCCTTTGTTAATATTTCCACTTTGTTCATACATTGGTTTCTTGACCATCTCCACATCTTCCTTTAGTTCTTTGAGCATCTTTAAGACAGCTGTTTTAAAGTCTTTGCCTAGTAGGTCTGATGTCAGACCTTTCTCAGGGAAAGTTTCTGTTGATGTATTTTTTTCCTCTGAATGGGCCATACTTTGCTGTTTCTTTGTATGCCTTCTGATTTTTTTTGTTGTTGTTGAAAACTGGACATTTCAATCCAATAATGTCTGGAACTCAGGGAACTCTGGGAATCAGACCTTCACCTTTCTCTTGTGTTTGCTGGGGATTTTTATTATTGTTACTGTTTATTGGTTTTTTGATTGTTGTAGGCTGCCTCTGGGCCAACGATCCTCCTGAGATATAAACTGAAGGTCTTCTCAGGTCTTTTCTGGGTGGGCCCTTCCCCTGGGCCCATGGGGGTCACTTCCCAATTTTCTTCAGGAATACACTGTATCTTATCTTATTTATTTACTTATTTATCTTAATTTCAAAGATTTTATTTATTTAAGAGAGAGAGAGAGAGCACAGCAGGGGGAGTGGCAGGCAGAGGGAGAGGGAGAAGCAGGCTCCCTGCTGAGCAGGGGGCCCGACATCGGGCTCGATCCCAGGACCCTGAGATCATGACCTGATCCAAAGGCAGCCGCTTAACCCACTGAGCCACCCAGGTGCCCCTTTATTTTTTTAGAGATTTTATTTATTTACTTGAGAGAGAGAGAGAGAGAGCGAGCAAGAGAGAACATGAACTAGGGGAGAGGCAGATGGAGAGCAGACTCCCCACTGAGAAGGAAATCCGATGTGGGGGATCAATCCCAGGACTTAAGTGACTGAGCCATCCAGGTGTGTCTATTTATTTATTTTTTTCATTGGCAGCTGTTAATGATAGGCCACCAAGGACAGAAGCTCACTAAGATGGAGAAATTTCTATTCATTCAAGCTTCAGGTGGAGGGAGGTGTAGTTTGGGAATACCAAAACTGCTTGGTGGGCTCCCTCACATCAGAGGAGCCGCAGGGGAGCGGCTGGGGTCACAGTTCCCCAGAGGCCGCCTGAGGTGGGGAGGGGTGTGCTTCAAGTGCAGGCTTTGGAGGGCATACAGTGTGAGAGGGTGGTTTTGTAGCGATGGAACAGAGCTGTAGGCTCTCTCCCTGGGGGTAACCCAATGTCTCTGGAAGAAGCTCTGATCCATGAAAATGCTAGGGGACACTGGATTTCTTGATAAGAACTTTGAAGGTCATGCCTTGGCGTCTGGGTATGGTGGGGAATGGATCAGAAGCTCTACAGAAGACCATAGGAAGGCACTCCAGAAAGGGCAGATGTGAGAAATCTTCACCACTGTAGCTTAGTTTCCCCCAAAGGGACAGGAGGAATCCTAGTGGGTCCCTGTGCTGCAATTTATTGGCACACTGAGCTCATTATAACAGTCTGAACTTTATGGAGGTAGATAAAGAGATTAGTCCTCTTCCCTCAAAATCCTTCCCTGAAATAAACAGTGCAAAATTTGTGTACCCTTCCACTTGTGTGCTTTAATTTGGACTCCAGGCGCCCGGAGTCAAATTCTTCATAAGCCCGGTTCATGACAGGCCTTGGTCATACCACGTCATGCCATGACATACATCCTTGATCCATTGTGCATGGCCAGGTTTCTTTTGTTTCATTTGTTTATTTATTTGTTTGTTTATTAATACATGGAACAATCCTGAGTACAACATCCAGCCAAAAAACTGGAGCATTATCAATAGGTTACATTTACCTACACACCCCTCTCCTATTGTCACGCTCTATACCTCCACAGAGGCACCTGCTCCCCTGAAGTCTGTATTTGTCCGTTTACAACTTTTGTTTTGCTTGTTCAATATCTATCTATCTGTCTCTCTTTCATTTTGGTTGATTTTTGTGTTTCTCAACAGTGTACACTACTGTATGCAGTCTTCTGGAACTTCCTTTTTTCATTCGATTTTATGTTATTGACATTCATCCTGTTGAGTGTAGTTATTTATTCTCACTGTAGTATAATATTCAATTACATGGCTACACCACAGTTTATTTTTCTAGCCTTTCAATGGGTCTGAATTGTTTCTAGTTTAATACAATGAAAAAACAGTGCATCGGGAACATTCTTGTGCCTATCTTCAGTGTGTATAGAGACCTAGCCTGTTATTTTTGGGTCCTAGATTGTGGAAATATCAACTTTCTATAATAATATCCGGATGTTAACCAATTTCCCTCCCACCAGCAAGTTAGAAATAATCCACTTCTTTACCAAAATCTATGAGGCATCTTAAATTTTGTCATTTGAATGAGGGTAGAATGGTGTCTCATTGTGATCTTGATTTGCATTTCCCTGCTTGCTAGTGAGGCTGAGTATTTCTCCATATGTTTGTTGGCCAGATGGGTTTTTCTCTTGAACCTATTTATTTTTCCCTTTGGGCTGTTGGGCCCATATTTTCTCTGAGCTGTATGTCATTTTTGAGATGTCCCATGTTCATGAATTAAGAGGATTAATCTCATAAAGATGCTAATTCTCCCCAAGTTGCTCTGTAAGTTTATTTCAACTTAGGTAAAAAATTCTACCAGGGACTTTACAAGATGACATGAAAAAGCAACAGATTGAGCATAGTGCAGATACCTTTAAAGAAAATGAACGACCTGGAAAGAATTGTCTCACCAGATTTCAAGGTGTACTGTAATGTAAAGTACATTTATTATTATTAAGGAATTGTGGTATTGGCATAGGAGTAGACCAATTGACAAGGAAACAGAACAGAGAGCCTGCAAAACAATCCCAGTCATGTATAGATTTTTGATTTGTGACAAGACTCAAGGCAGATGACTGAGGGAAAGGGAACTGTTGAACAAGTATAGCAGGGAAATGTAGTTATCTATATACATGAAAGATATGGACTCAGATTCCCAGGTATCACCATACACAAAAGCAATCCCTGGGTATTAATAACATAAATGTCAAAGTCAAAGGTTAAAAAATTTAGAAGACAGAAAAGGGGGATTACCCTTCTAACCTTGGGGTGAGAAAAATTTCTTAAACTGAAAACTGAAAGCCGAAACCCCAAAATAAATGATACATTTTATTGTGTTAAAATTAACAACCTCTATCCACCAAGATACAACTTGAAGAAAGTGAGACTACAAGTTACAGACGAGAAGATATTTGTAACAAATATAGCCCCCAAATGTTAATATTAATAACTTTACTGCTCGATCTATTATACAGATATATAAAAATAGATAACATATTTTTGAAATCATTTAGCAATATATGAATTATCAGAAACTTGCTCATCTACTTAAAAAGTGTATCAAAGACAGCTTTCTAAGGTCTAAATAATACATCTAGACCTAACTCACTCCTTTTAATAACTGTAATATTTTGTAGCATGGAGGTTTCATGGTTTATTTGTTCCACTGCGGAAGAACATTCAGATGATTCCATTTCTGTGATCACAAGCAATTCTGTGTTTAGGATTGTTTGCTATGGAGACAGATTGCCTAGGTTGGAATCTAGTTTTGCCCTAGCTATGCGCTTTACCAAGCTGCTAGACTTAAGTTTCATTCCTTATGTGAAATATGGGGAGAGTCGTAACTTGCTTTGTGGGATTGTTGTAGGGTTATTAAATGAGGTTGTGCACATAAGGAGGAGTGTAGAGCCATGCCTGTCTACATCATGGAAGCTCAGGAATGTCAGGTACATATATCCTGAAATGTACACATATTTTTTAAATTAACATATAACATATTATTTGTTTCAGGGGTACAGGTCTGTGATTCAACAGTCTTACACAATTCACAGCACTCACCATAGCACATACCCTCTCCAATGTCCATCACCCCATACACACATTTTTAAAAAGATTTATTTATTTCAGAGAGAGAGAGAGACAGAGAGAAAGTGCCTGTTTGCATGCACATGTGCACACAGAGGGGTGGAGCAAAGGGAGAGTCTTTTTAAAAAATATTTTACTCATTTATTTGAGAGAGAGGGAGAGGGAGAGCGCAGAAGGAGAAGCAGGCTCTCCACGGAGCTGGGAGCCCAATGTCTTGGGATTGGGATTCAATCCCAAGACCCCGAGATCATGATCTGAGCCAAAGGCAAATGCTTAACCACCCAGGGGCCCCCTGAATTGTGTTTTCTAATTCTGTTGCCAATATATAGAAATGCAATTGCTCTTTGGATATTAAAACCTTGCTAGCTCTCTTATTAATTCCAATAAGTAATCTTTTATTAGAATCCACGTAGGCAATCTTATTTGTGAGAAACAATGCCCTTGTTTCTTCCTTTCCAGTTCTTATAATTTTGTTTATTTTCTTTGGCCTCATGAACAGACCTAGACATTCAGTGAGAGGCTGAATAGAGGTGGTTGCTGTGGGAATCCTAGTTTTGTTCCTGATTGTAGAGAGAATGTGTAACTTTTCACCATTACACATCCGGCAGACTGCAGGCTGTGGTACATAATCTTTCACAGGGTCAGGGAGCTCCCTTCTGTTCCTTGTTTGAAGATTCTATTATTACAGATATGTTGAATTTTATCACATATATTTCCTGTACTTGTTGATGTGATCTTTGTCTTAAATTAAGATGTTGGAATTACAGAAATACATTTCTTAGTTTTTCCTTTTCCTACTGTCCTTTTCCAGCTTTAGCATTAGGTTAGCCTCACAGAAGGAGTTAGGGAGTGTTCCCTCTATTTCATTTTATCTGGGAAAGTTTGCATAAGACAGGAATTATCTGTTCTTTGAATATTGGTAGAATTTTCCTATGAAAGTACCTGGCCCAGTGAGAAGATTTCAAATTACTAATCCATTCTTTTATGAATGTAGGACTATTCAAATTCCTTATTTCTTCTTGCATCATTTTTGGGAAAGTTGTAATTGTATGGGATTTTGTGCATTTCATCCAAGTTTTTAACCGTAGTGGCATTAATATATTCATATTTTTCTCTTTTTAATATCTGCTTTATTTGTAGTTATAGCTCTTTTATTTTAATTTTAATTTTATTCATAAAATTGTTTATTTGTGCCTTCTCTCTTTTTCTTTTTTTCTTGAACAATTTTTCCCAAAGTTTGTTCATTGTATCAGTCTTTGCAAAGCATGAACTTTTGGCTTTGCAGATCTACTTCTACACTTATTGTTTGCTTTATCCTATTTTTTCATTGTTATCCTTTTTTCTACTTAGTTTATTAGATTTTATCATTTATGCCTTTCTAATGTATACATTTTAAGGCTATAAATGTTCTTAAGGAGAACATTAGCCACACCCAGCAAGTTTTCAGATGTAGTATTTCATTAATTGTCAGTTCTAAGTATTCTCTAATTCTCAGTATGGTTTCTTCTTTGGTACACAGATTGCTTAGAAATGTGTTTTAGTTTTTCAAATACTAAGAGTTAAAAAATTATCTTTTGTTATTAATTTCTGGCATAAAGATATCGTGGTCAGAAAACGTGGCCAGTGTGAAATGATTTGTTCAAAATTTGCTAAGCTTAGATCCTGCAAATGTCCCATATGGGCTTGAAAAGTGTGTGTTCTATAAACNTTTTTTTTTTTTAATTTTTTTAATTTTTTAATTTTTTAATTTATTTATTTATTTTTTATTTATTTTTTTTTTTGAAAAGTTTGTGTTCTATAAACATTCATGTATTAAGTTTGCTTGGCATGTTATCTAAGTGTGGTAAACTGATTTTTGCTGCTTGATCTATTAATAACTAGGAAAAGTGTTAAAACCTTTTGCCATAGTGAATTTGCCCACTTCTCCCACTGGATTCCCTACATTTGTCTGATTAACCATGTCATCTCAAGAACCATTTCTTTCTAGAAGATGCTTAGTAAATGACCCCCCACTGTTGTTGGTTAAGTTCTTTCCCCGAAAAGGCTGGATGAGGTCCTAACACAGGACCTGTGAACCTGACCTTGTTTGGAAATCAGGATCGGCAGATGGAATTGGCTTAAAATGAGATTGTACTGGATTAGGATAGGTCCTAAATGATGAGTGTCCTTGTAAGGAGAGATCAGAAGACACAGAAGAGACCCAGAGAAGAAGGGCCTGTGAAGATGGGGTCCTGGAAGCCATCATATTCACTATCCCTCTCACCTTGTACAATTCACACAACATATCTTGGTTTCCACCGATAGCCTGAGTACTTCTAGGTTGGGATTATGTTGCAAAGGACACATTGCTTCGTCAGTAGGGCGGTTCAGGTTCTCACAGCGAGCAAGAGACCGCGGGAGTTAGAGCAACCACTAGGTGGCGACATTTCTTTCCGTAGTTGGTCCGTGGGCAGAGTAGGTCCCTGACCAGGCGCTGCTGTGCGTGCACCTGCCAGTCAGGCCCCCAGTCCTGTTCTCAGGGAAAACTATCCAGATAGGATGGCTGAAGCTGCACCTGGAAACTTATATCCAAGAAAAATGGTGGATCTGATACTTGATTGGTGACTGATTTGATGGAGAGAGAGCGTGGTAAGACATCATCAAGAATGTTTCCAGCTGGGCGCCTGGGTGGCTCAGTGGGTTAAAGCCTCTGCCTTCGGCTCAGGTCATGATCCCAGGGTCCTGGGATCGAGGCCCGCATCGGGCTCNGAAAACTATCCAGATAGGATGGCTGAAGCTGCACCTGGAAACTTATATCCAAGAAAAATGGTGGATCTGATACTTGATTGGTGACTGATTTGATGGAGAGAGAGCGTGGTAAGACATCATCAAGAATGTTTCCAGCTTTCTGGTCTGAGTTAACAGCTGGTGTATAGAGACGAGGTATGGGGGGAGGAGGGGTTCATATTTGAACGTGAGTTTCAGGATCCTGTGGGACACCTAAGTAACATCCGGTAGGAAACAGAAATCAGGGTCTACAACTTCCAAGAGGAGTCTGGAAGGAAATGAATTGTAGAGGATGTGATCTGGGAGGCAGGACGTGTTTTCTTAAAATTAGCCCCAGCATAAGTGTAGGGCCTAGAGTAGGGGCTGGAAAACTACTTCCCATGGGAGGAATTGGCCTACCCCTGCTTTCTGTGAAAGAAAAAAAAGTTTTATTGGCAGAAAGTCACACCCACTCATTTACGTATGGTCTATGAGACATTTCACAATATGAAAGCAGTGAAGTAAGTTTTGGCCAGAAGTCAGATGGTCTGTAAAGCTAAAGTATTTACTACCTGGCCCTTTGGTAAAAATTTTTGCTGACTCCTGGTCTAGAGCAGCACTTCTCCACCTTCACGGTGCATTACGAATGACCTTGGAATCTTGCAAAATGAAGAATCTTGTTCAGGAGGTCTGAGACCAGCACATTTATCAGGCTTCTGTGATTCTGATGCCACTGGTCCTGGGACCGTGCTTTGAGAAGGGCCTAGAGCAGTGCTGTCCACTAGAAACATAAGGGCACAAGTCACTTCAGTTTTTAGTTGTCCACATGAAAAAAGTAAAAATAGGTGGCAATAATCTGTTATTTAACTCAATAGAGCCAAAATATTATCATGTCTTAGGAAACCAATATAAATAAATTGAGATATTTTACTTAATTTTGAAATCTGGTGTATATTTTGCATGTACAGCCCATCTCAGTTAGGTAGCCCAGCGACACTGCCAGTGTAGCTCTGGGGTAGATAGGAGCCAGCCTGCTAGATGCCCAATCCCAGACCCCCAACTTACCAGCTGTGTAGTTATGGGCAAGTTACATAACCTCCCCATGTCATTTTCTCCATCTGTAAAGTGAGCATCATAAATGCCCCTCCTCATGATGTTGTCTTCAGGATCACGTAAATTAATATAGTGTTTAAACGGCCTGCTGGACACATCATAGACCACTATTACGCCGTTGGAATGATTCTGTACAGCAAGTACTTTCTTTCCCTCCCACAGAAGGAAGGAGCCGGAGCCCTGCTTCTTGCCTCACGCCTCAGGGGCAGAAGGTGGAAGTAAGCATATTCCTCAGTTCTCAGCCCACAGTTCCCCCTCCCACAAGGATCTTTTTTTCTTTCATTCCACGAATATTTATTGAGCCTTTACTGTGTATCAGATCCTGGGTCAGACACTAGGGAAAGAACACTGAAATGAACACAGAAACCCTCTCTCTCCATGGATTACATTCTCCACAGTGCTTCACAATGAGCTTCACAATGAACATAATGAATGTAGAGTATGCTAGAAGGAGGTACCATGATGGGGGGGGATGAAAGCAGGTTAAGGAGGATGGAAAGTGCAGGGGAGTAGAAGAAGGATCAGTTTTAAGTAGGTAGCTGGGTGGGTTTTCTTGGGGCCGAAAGTCAATGATGGTCTCAAGGCCAAGTGGGCTGGAGCAGAGTGAGTCATGGGGAGAAATTACAGGTGGTTAGAGAGGTGTGCCGTTGGGGGAAGCATACTGTGATGGCTCAGAGGCCATTACAAAGATTTTGGTTCTTTCTTTGAGAGAAATAGGCAGCCACCTGCTCGGACACGGCCAAACATGAGCGATCACCTGAATGAAGTTTTCCATGGCTGCCATGATGAAGGGATAGGATGGGAGTGGGGTAACCAACCATCCCCACAGGCCCTGAACTGGGCCTTTACCAGGCTCTCAGTACTGAATGTGAGGCTCTCAGTGCTAAAACCAGGAAGAGACCTGGGCAAACTGGTGTGGTTGGTCAGCAGAAAATCGAGACCAGTTTTATCCTTTGTCCTCCTTCCCTAACCAATCAGTGTCCTCAGCACTTCCATTTTTAAGTTTGAGAGCTGCCAATCGGTGTATGTTGCGTACCCTCATGACACAGTGTTAGTTCCGTAAGAGGCATTATGCTACAAATCTCGCTTCTTTGTTAAGTGTTCAACCCTATTTTTAAGATACACGCATGTTGCTGTACTGACTCCTAGGTCATTGTTTTTAACAGCTGCCTAGTAGTCTGTTGTAGACACCTGCTGCTGACTGATCCAAGGCCATGCTCGCCTCCAGCAATGGCAGCTTGAGCAACAGCGTGGAAAACATCCTTCTGCAGCTGTCCTATAGACATTTCTCCAGAGAGCACTGGCACTTGGACATAACTCTCAGCCAAATTTTCAAGTGCCTTCAGCGGGTGCCTGGGTGGCTCAGTTGTTAAGTGTCTGCCTTTGGCTCAGGTCATGATCCCGGGGTCCTGAGATCGAGCCCCCAGTTGGGTGCCCTGCTCAGTGGGGAGCCTGCTTCCCCCTCTCCTACTCCCTCTGCTTGTGTTCCCTCTCTGTCAAATAAATAAATAAAATCTTAAAAAAAAAAGTACCTCCGGCTCGATTTCTAGAGTGCCTACAGCAGTTTACCCCAATACCAGCAATGCAGAAGTTACTGTCCCCACATCACTGCTGGCCCTTAAAGTTTGGTATTCGAGGGGCTCTTTATTTTCACTTGCATTTCTCAGGCTCCTTCATTGATCTCTTCTTAACCATTTGGGCCTGCCCTTCTCTAAACTACCGATTAAGACCCATAGCCCATTTTTCTTCTTACTTCGTTTTCCTTGTTGATTTGCAAGAAACCTTGTAAATATATATTAATCCCTTGTCCATTGTAGTCACTGCAAATACCTTCTCGGGGAGCGGCAGGCAGAGGGAGAAGCAGACTCCCTGCTGGGCAGGCTGGATCCCAGAACCCTGAGATCATGACTTGTGACTTAACCAACAGAGCCACCCAGGCCCCCTCTTCTGGTGTTTCCTTATTCATCCTTTCTCCCTTACACTTGGTGCTTTAGGATGTGTGTGTGTGTGTGTGTGTGGGAGGGGGTTTAAAAAGTGACTGACTTTTAAGGATAACTTAGAGTAAAAAAAGATTCTGAAGTTATGTTTAGAATAAAATCAATATACAGAAATCATTTCCTCTAAGCTGGCTTTTGATTAGGGCAAATATTTAGGAAGAACTATATGCTACAAGTATTTCTTCACTGGCTTAATTATAAATATACAAACACAAGAAGTGAGCACATCATGACCCACGTGCAAGGAGCTTCAGGGCGGACAGACACATTGACGGACCACAGGGCCCCCGAAGGTTGAAAGCAATTTAAGCATGTAATCAGAATAGAATGGAGACAGGCCAGGAAATTCCAGAAAGTCCTCTTGTGTTGCCATGACCAGAATAGACAACTTCACGAGGCTAAGTAGAACCCATTAAATATTTATGTGTCTCAGTCTTTTTGAATTTCAGGTCTAAGTAATAAATAAAGCTTGTGCTAGGTGGAAAAGCTGGAATTTTAGGAGAAAGTGCGGGGCGTAGATCCTGAAGTTGTGAAATCACTGGCAAAAAAGGACATGATTCATCTTTCCAAAATTGCCCACTCCAAACCCTGATTACCATGGAGGCCAAAAAAAGGTGAAAGGTGGTGTCAAAACCACCAATTAGAAGCCTGAGAATGGCAAGAAGAGCCGGCGTGGGTGCTTTCCCGAAATAATACAGTGACAGAGTTAGTCCCACACCGAGAATGAGGAGGGCACTCTGTCTTTTGATGACCTAGCCACAGACCAACTCTTCCCCCTTCTCCTTTTTTCAAGAGGAAAAAAAAAAAAGCCTCCTTTCCCGTCCATTTAGTTGAGCTTATGTATTTAGACAAGATGCCTGTCTTTTGTGACCATCACCATTATGTTCTGTGAGGAGCCTTCGGTATTTTTCTCAGGGCAGACATCCTTCTGAAGTCTGGGTCTTCTTGTTTAGGCTTCTTTGGGTCTCTCACTCACAGCAGGCTGTTGACAGAAACGGTTAAGTGGCCGTGAAGTCTGGAGCCCAGACGTAATTCACCTGCCAACCAGGAAGGGCGAAGAGCAAAGGGAGGAGGCCAGAGCGGCCCCGTCTGGGCTGCGGCACGGCTTAGTCCCCCTTAATGGATGCATTCAGAGACAGAGGCAACCCTGCACAGGCAGGAGGAACAAACAGCTTGTTAACAAATGAAAATGCCTGGACAGGTCAACTGTCCTTTTGTTTTGGGAGCCACGGGCTCCCAGACGAGGTGGGGCCGGAGGACACCTCAAGGTATTTGGTTTCATGCAGACGTGGACGCTCCAGGCAAACGGCCCAACCTGCCAGGTAGGCCTCTGGGAGTAAAGGACACTCCTTTGTCCTCTGGTGACCCTTCCGTAAGAAGACAGTCTGACTCTGATAGAGATGACGTTCGAGTTTCTGCTCCCAGACCAGCGTGAGCGCCAAAACCTGTGCAAACCATTAGCATTTCAGGATCTTAAAAAAAAAAAAAACAAATAGAGCCACTGGTGCATTCCAGATTCATGGGACAAATGGAAACAGGTAACAAACAAAAATGCTAAGCCCCTGCCTTTCAGCCCTGGTAACATGGGCAGTTGTCGGAAACATACTTACTTCTCTTCAGTCAAGTGGAGTAAAATTTGGACATGCTTAGATGCCTTCAGTATGTCGTGTATTTACCCTCAGGCCCAAAGGCCCGCATTCACCACATTACCTCAGAAATTACTGAAGTCAGTTCTCGCTCAACATTGTCATCCCATTCCTTCTGCCCTCCAAGCCCCGGGCCTCGGTGCTCACCCTGCACTCCCACTTTGCTCTGCTAGTCCCTCACCGCTTCTCAGACATCTTTCTTAGTTTCCTCTTTTTGTAGTTAACAGCTGGCCCCTTCCTTCTCCATCTGTCTCTATCATCCGTTTTTTCGCTTATGTCTCAGGCCCACCTCACCCTGATCCCAGGGAAAACCTCTACTTTATATATTCTCAAGTTGCTGAAAATAAGTTGTAGTTTCTAATAGTTACTAGTCACAGTGGTGAGAGTCACATTTCCCTGGAAATGAGCCAATGACTTGAAGCCTAGATACAACTGCAGAATCATATTAATAGAGAGTTTTAATTTTAATAGTAATTTTAATTACTATTTGTAAGAAAAAATGCGTAAAAATTGGTTAATTTCAGCTTGCTGGGCTATATTCATAGTTCACGGGTATCTTAAAATGATAACTCTATCAAGAGTTGCCTCAGAATGGCCTTTATTGTTGATGCCTGGGTGGATATTACATGGCAGGCAATGCTCCTCCTTGGGAAGTGCTCGGCTTTGGCGCTGCAGGACACAGAGGACCTTCCCTCCAGAACCCAGACACCAGGGCTTCATTATACGCACATAAATACAGCGAATGCGAAGTGTTCAGTCAGACTGAGACGATTTATTTTACTGAATTTCAATTCAAGTTCAACTACGCATCCTAACTGGTAACAAGATTCAAACATCAGAGAAAAATCTATGCCAGTCATAAGAAAGCAAGGGTGTGTGGGCCAGCAGATGAGCTTTTTCATCTTACTGGCTCTCGACACCCATCTGTAAGTGAGGCAACATGAGGTGGCCAAACATGGAAAATGATATGACACAGTACCCCAAAGATGATTATTCTTCCTTGAACAGAAAACATCACTTAAATTAAAAAACAAAAAACAAAAAAACACAAACAAACATTTAAAAGTTCTCCCTTGGTGTAATTCCTAACTATAAAATATCATCTCAGTAACAGAACAAAGAATTCTCCTGGGTCGGTCACATCATTCATTACTGAACAGGAAAATCGGTATCATAAAAAATGAAACATAGAGTAGAAATAAATAACGAAATAATTTACGTGTAGGTAGTTTTGCTGCATTGCACATAACCAAACAAAATCCTAAAGCTGATTTTTTTTTAAAAGCTTAGAAAACACATTTGCCTTTTCAAATTTCTTGCTAGGTGATGCATGCTTCTTCTAAGGAGAACGATGTAGGCCAGATATTTAAAATTTAAATACCTGTCAATCTAGAGCTTGCCTAGCTGGGTGCACAGGTGTGGACAATGAGTGGTGAACAGGCGACCTTCTCAGCCTCCTGGGGGGCCAGGCCTGCAGCCGGCGGCCTCTCCAGCTGACCCCCCAGGCCGAAGGCCAGCAGTTCAGGGCGAAAATAGGCAAAAAGCACTGGTACAAATGGGTATGTTTGTATTTCTACTGTGATGTCCTTCAGTGGACTAGAAAATCTTTTTGCTAGCATCCTCAGGAGGTTTAGAAAGAAGCATCTCGTGGTATGAGGAGGGGCCGACAGCATTTCCCATAGCACTTCCAACAAAGCTCAACATAGAGGATTTTTCTTCCACAAGGCTCTTAACCAGTTTCCACCGGTCCAATTTCTTTTGCTTCCTACTGCAAGTATTCCAGGTTCCCTGCCTCCTTGGCCAGCCCTTAATTGATATGAATTCCTTTCCTGAATTAAGCTCCTCCTGTGCCTGCCTCCCAGCCTGGCCCTCCTGGGCATCAGAAAGACCCACGTGCAATCCCCCCCCCCCAGACCACAGGCTTCTCAGCACCACGTGGTGGGCCCTCCCAAACAGCTCTTTTTCAGTCTGCGGGGGAGGACCTGTTTGCTGGCTTATGAGAAGAGGGATCTTGAAAATAAACTAGAGGGAAAGATCAGGAAGTGGAATTCTGGTGCATACTCAAATTGAAGTTTGGTCTCTCCTTGTACCCATCTTTCCGTGCCCACAAACGGGAACTAGCTTCCTGAATCAAGAGAATGCCGACGCATATCCTTTCTTGAATGGGGTTGTTCGTGCAGGGGTCAGCAAACGTTTTAAAGGAATTTGTCCACAAAGGGACATTAGTAAATATTTAGGCTCTACAGATCACGTCTAGTCTCTGTTGCATTATTCTCCTCCCCCTTTTTTTCCTTTAACAACCCTTTCAAAATTGAAAAACCATTCGCAGCTCAAGTCTCTTCTAGATTTTACCTGTGGCCAGTAAGTTCGCCAAGCCCTGGCTCCAGGGAGTTCTTTGGCAGGGGAGCATGGGCACTTCACTATGTAATGTATAAGGCTGTTTGGGCCTTGGAACCCTGATTTGCAGATTTCTTTTAGACAGTGAGGTAGGTCCTTGCTGAGTGATCCTTCGAGCAGGCGTAAAGCAGAACTCCTGTTTGTCTTGATTCTGCTCCCCGAACAGCACAGACCGGGACAAAATTGGCACCCTTTATTTAAAAGGTGGCGACTTATGGTGGGAAATCTTAATTAAGGCCCATCTCAACCTGGGCCTATGCTGGCTAATCCTTGCCTTATTTTAAGGGCAAAATCACATACTCCAGGTGTCTGAAGAATTTAATTTCCAGGTTACTTACTACCACCCATGGTTGGTGGTAGAAAAGCTCAAGTGTGAACAGACTTCCTCTTCACCAATGATGCCACCCATAGTCTACGGAACAAACCCTGTCCGATGATTCGAGGGGAAGCACACCAGCTCACTCTACTTCCGGGATTATCTAAAACACAGCTCATCTGGGGCCGGGTCTTGATAAGGAACAGTGTTTAGCAGGGACCAAACACTTCGAGAGCTGGAGACCAGCATTTCGGAAGCTGGATCTCCCACTGGGACATTCACCTCCCTCCACTCTGACACGAGAGCACTCATCAGAGGCTGTACCACCCCCAAGCTCCTCCAACCTTCTGGATATCTGAGAGACAAAGATTCTAACAATAACTTTCTCACTGTTAGAATATTCACTTTGAAGAGCACAGTAAGAGAATTTGCATTTCTTTTCTGTATTTGTGATCTTTTCAAGTCATCAATATACTTACGATATATGCCCTGTTTTAAATAGTTAATAAACAAGATAAAAACCCAATTTTTTTTAAGTTAAACAAAGGCTTCAGAATCTGAATCTTTTCTCTAACAAATGATGTCTGGAGAAGGAGCTGTTGGGTCTCAAAATACACATTTGCTACCAACCAGACAAATTTAACTGTTCTGGGATTAAGAAATAGCATGTATATGCATACACACACACACACTCACAAAAAGAACTTCATCTAAAAAAAACTAGGCATAAGAAATCCCAAAGCCTCAAAACTAAATGAATAGGTGAAAAACAACTGATCTCACGTAAGCCAATCCTGCTGCTCTTTCAGTTTTTGTTTAAAATGTTAAGCCTATTTTCTCAAAATGTGAGTTTATTTCTTGTATTAAAGTCAGAGCCTTCTCTTAGTCTGGATTTACAGTGGCATCACCACCATAGCCTCAACCATGACTGTAAGAAAGACAGCTGGTCAAGCTAAGTATGGGGTCTCCAAGACAAAACTGCTGAGACCATTTTTCATTAAGGAGGGGAACACCAACTTGAAGTTGGAAGAAACTGGAGTGCGATTAAAGCAGCAAAAGTGCACCACTAAGAAACGGTGACGTGTCTGCTTGTCAGTGGGCACCAGCTCTAGTTCTAATGACTTCGAAACCGGTGAAGAACTAATGAATTTTCCAACTCACTCAAAGACATAATATTCTAGGGCTGCTGAAAGGTGGGACTGTGACCTGTGGTCAGGAAAGACAATGCTAATGGGGATTTTCTACATAAAAAGAATCGAACAATAAATTCTGAAGTGTATGTTTTTAAAAGAAAGCACTGCATTCTCTCATCCTCTTTATCATCTCTCTCACACTCTCACATTCTCTCTCACACATTCACACACATTCTCTCACACACATTTACACATTCTCGTATTCTCACACACTTTCTCTCTTTCACACACACACACACACACACACACTGCTCTAGTCACTATTTCACATCTTCCAGGACTATAAATTTGAAAAATAGTTACCTCCTGGTGCCTGTATTTCTATCTTGGATATAAATGGTTTTAATTTTTGAAGCCTACAAAGAAAATATACAGTGACAGAACTGAACAACAAATAAAAACTACACATCACCCTGCGTAGGTCAGAGCTTTTGAGACTATGATTCAGCCCGTCGAGTTCTGCTTCTGAGAAAGCATCACTGGTCAGTGCTACCTCCGCGGCCGGAGAACAACTGTGCCCTTCCCTCCACTATCAAAGCGCACCTGTTTAAAATGTAACACACCTCGACGAAAAGCAGATAACCTTAGGTAGCTGTGCCGTGCAGCACGAATGACGTGATTTTCCCTTTTCCCTGCTCCTCAGTTTAAAGCTGTAGACGAAACGGCTAAAAGCAATACTTCCGGAACAGCAGAGCTTACAAACAATGGATTTCAGGTCTGTTTCAAGGAACGAAAGGGCAAAGGAAAAACCAAACCAACCCAGAACAAAGAGGAGAAACCCTGAGGCAAAAATGGCTTTTCCTTCAGAGAGGCTTCCCGGGCTCCCGGGGGACGCGGCTCACAGGGCGCCGGCGACCTTCTGGGGCGGCAGGCCCTCCTCCAGCCAGAGTGCGGCGGCCGAAGCGCTGCGGAGCGTCCGCCGGTGAATGCGCCGGAGCCGCAGCAGGTAGAGCAGGATGGAGAGCACGACCACCAGGAAGCAGCCCGAGAACAGGTAGTGATTGTAGACGAAGGAGAAGCCCCGCCAGTGCGCGTGAGTGGCCCGGAAGGTCTCCTGCTGGATGTCTCTGCGCGCGCCGGAAACAGAAGCCAAGAGCACACGTGAGCGAGGGCGGCCCCGCCCGGCCCCGCGGGGCACATGCGCAGCGTCGGGGCCTCCGTTTCCCCACCTCTAAGCGGTGGGCCCGTGAGGCCTCACGCGGTGCGCGCAAGTAGGGACACGAGAACGCGGGGAAGCGCATTTGTAAATCGGCGGCAGTCACGGTCGTGGTCATTTGGGAAACAAAACCCCTAAGTTCAGAAGAACGGGGACAGGGTCGCAGACACACAGGAGCCACGCTGGAATGACGGCCCCCGTCTGAGAGCGGTAAGGCCCGCGACTCACGATGTCTGCGGGTAACCCGGCTAAGCGGACTGCCGGGACACGCTCAACTAGGAGGGGGCCAGACCGCCCCCCCCCCAAGCGCGTTCCTGGCTCATCCGTGCCCTGGGGCTCTTACGTGGGGCCAGCGGGCAGCCAGGTCTGGGAACGGGGGCGGGAACACGTCCATCTTTACTCTCCAGTCTCTGACTGGCATTTCCACGGACCATGAAGGCAGACAACAAACTACGGCAGTGTCTGCAGTACTTGGATGGGGGGCAGAGCTCGAAGATCTTTTATACCACACTGTGGCGATTTGCAGACGCCTCAAAATATCGACACACATCACTGTATGGAAATTACAGAAAGTACTAGCTATGTGGCCAGACTCGTTATTTCATGTGTTAACAAAAAAGAACACATAATATTTTGATAAATGTATTTCAATACAGTGGTTTCCTCTGTACCCTGTTATTTATTGTATATTTCAATATATTCAATTCAATATATATATTGAATTCATATATATATATACTCAGTATATTTCAATATATTTCAATATAGTGGTTTCCTCTGTACCCGTTATTTATTGTATACCTTAGGAACAGTATTTTGAGGAGTCGTCCAAAGCCATAAAGGTGAAGAGCCCAGACTTCTGTGCAGGGGTTAGGGAAAGATGCTTGAGAATAATCAAACACTTCTGTGCTGCATACAATGGGATGGGTGGGGTGGGAAGGAAGCATGGGTGCCGAAGACCAAAGTCAAACTTCAGTCTATGGCCTTGCCCTTGGCCAGTGTGCTCCCCAAACATCCACCAACCCCAGCTGCCCTGCTGTATCATAATGCAGAAAGCCTGTTTTGTTTGATTCATGTTATCAAATTCATAGCCATACCTTAAAGGTAAAAAACGGGTCCTGTAAAGGATTGCTCCGAGCGTCCACTGAACCTCCTTGTCATAAACTTGTAAGGCTGTCTTTAAATTTTTATAGTTGACGGGAAACGAAAAGCCCCTGTGAAACACCTCGAACATCCAGGCCGACTTGAAGCACTGATACCTACGAACACCAAGCACAGAACAAACCTAAGTGGGATTTACTTACTTGTCAAAACGAACCGTTTGCTGGATAGCCTTCCCCCGAGACCACGGCGGGTGCAAAGGTCTCACTAGGCCAGTGCTCTGAGCAGCCAAACCAACTGTGTGCATTTCCAATCAACTGACTTGGTTTGTGCCCCTTGTCCCACAACCCCAAACAGTTCACTTGCCAAAATCGCTTAGCGCATGGAACTTGGCCTCAGTAGGACTTCATACCTTGCCATGGCAGATTTTTTTTTCCTCAGGCATTCCATCATTTACTCTCTGGTAAATACTGAGCAAGTTCCAACTTCCTTGGACCTCAGTTTCTTTATTATAAAATGAGAAGGCAGAAGGGTCCTTTTCAGCTCTGATAGTCTACGATTCTAAATATTTATCAGAGCCTTATTTCTTGACAAGTGCTGAGCTAAGTTAGTAATGAGATATAATAGCAAATAATAAGATAGCCCATGTAACTTAAATGACTTACAATGCCAGGATTTTAAAAAAAGCAACGAATCATCATGAAATAAAGCAGAATCTGATAGATGCCACTAGGGAGACATACTGTGTCATCTGGAGACTGAGAGAGGGATGGAGCTTGCTTGAATGGGCAGTGGGAGACCCGAAAGGGACAGCGTGTGACCTGACTCTGAGGTCTGGCCACGGTTTCAACAAAGCAGGGGATGAACAGGGGAACTGTAGGTGGAAGGAATAGCAACACTGAATAAAAAATCGTCAGACATGTTTGGACACAAGTATCTGTTGTCCTGTTTGAGAGGAGCCCAGTATAGATGAGGAGAAACCATGATCAATGAGGATGCAAAAGTAGGTTGGGGCCAGGGTGTGGCAAGCCAGGGGCCAACACTGATGCATGGTTTCTTGAAACCGCGTGGGCTCAGCCACCCATTGCTTACTTCAGCCTGTGGAGGTCGGCATGGGAGGCGTAGAGTCCGCGGTCAAAGCGTTCCCGCAAGATCGACCACTTTGTTGCACAATAATCCTGGAAGAAATTTCACCCCAAATAGATCATTGGTAAAGGTTTAAAATAGTTTCTTCATTTTAAAAAGGGTTTACCAAATTCATATCCCTAACAAACAGATCCTTCCGATCAGGCAACAAAAGCTGATTTTCCATGCGTAATGTGAAGACAAGATGTACAAGCTTCCAGCGAATACTTACTGATTAGCAGAGAGTGCTTGTTCTGTCTTAAAATGCTGCTGAAGTTACTGTTACAGAGAATTTCACTGCCCACAACCAACCTCTTCCAAACTGCTAACATATCCCCGTGTGACTGCCTGTGACAGGCATAAACTTTTGGAAAAGTGAAGTGGTACTTTAGCTTGGTCAGAGTGGGTACCCGTGTGTGTGGCACCACAGTGCAAGGCTCTGGAACACCAACAGGATTCCCAAAGGCCTGCCTTTACGAGAAGGGAAAGAGGTGCCATCTTTTCCTGAAGTTATTTGTAATAATATTAATAGCTAACATTTACTGAGCACTAAGTGCCTTTTCTGAACGGAATACTTCAAGTCCTTCCTTGGCATGGCTAGGATTCCAACCTCTATTTCAACAACAAAGAAACTGAGGCTCTGAGAGATGGTTAAACGTGCAAAAGGGAACACAGAACAATACTCGGTCTGGCGAGTGTTGAGGACGGTGACCTGTCCTCGTGAGAGGCAAGGACAGGCATTTAGGGCAGAGGAAACACTGTGAATGAAGACAGGAAGGCAAGTAGCTTGGATGCCAGGGAAACGAAGAGCTGTCCGCAGTGATGAGAGTAAGGGCGTGCTGGGTGGGGAGAGGAGGCTTCTGGGTGGGGATGACATGTGAAAGCATTTGCAATTTATCCTGATAGAAAGGAAGCTGCTAAAGACTGTAAAGAGGAGAGGAAAAGCACTTGTGTCTTGGACAGAACTCTCTGGGAGTGGTGTGAGGAATAAACGACGGAGGGAGACCAGAGGCAAGAAGACTGACTGGGAGCTCCTGCAGGTGACAGCCGCAGGCCTCACTAGGGCAGTGAGAGCAGGATGGAAAGTAGGGAAGGCTTTGAGGAATGGTTATGCGTAAAGTAATGGGCTTGTGGACTGATTATGGGGCATGTACAGCGAGGCGGGAATGAATGGCGGGGAAAAGCCCAGAACTCCTGAGTTTTGGACGGTGGACTGGACGGTCTGGGATGCCATTAACCCAGACATCATCACAGAATGAGGGAACCGAGAGAGAATGGTGGGTCTGCTTTGGGTCATGAAATCTAGCAGGCAGGGGTCAGGACTGGAGCCCCTTCTTGACAGGCAGTGACAGCAACTCATGAGCATGGATGAGACCATCTAAGAGCCCGAAGGTCCACTGGCCCAAGGTGGCTGTCGGGGACCACCCAGGGTTAAGGGGTAGAAAGGTGGGGAACCCTTGAAAGAGCCTAAGTAACCACCAGAAAGGGAGGGGCCAGCAAGAGAACAGGGGTCCTGGCAGCTAAGTGACAGGAAGGCTGCCAGGAGTGTGGCCAGATCATGGCTGCATTATCACCCCAAAGTACACAAGTCTGTCATCTGGAAGCCACTGATGATCAGAGCGGCTCATGGAGTGGTGGACTTCTGACTCCTACTGGGACTGTGTTTCTTATTCAACCAAGGGAACAGGGTCCCCAACAGGCTGCACTACACCCTTCCATCCTCCACCTTCCCCTTCTTTTTTCTCTTTTTTAAAGATTTGATATATTTATTTATTTAACAGAGAGATCACAAATAGACAGAGGAGCAGGCAGAGGGAGAAGGAGAAGCAGGCTCTCCCTGAGCAGGGAACCTGATGTGAGGCTTGATCCCAGGACTCTGGGATCATGACCTGAGCCGAAGTCAGATGCTTAACCGACTGAACCACCCAGGCGCCCCGTACCTTCCCCTTCTCTTGACCCAGGCCTCTCAAAGTGCAGGAAGGACACAAGCTGCCACTGTCTACGCTAGTCTCTCAAGAGGATGTGCAGGAAGAGGATGTCTTTGAAGATTACCTTTGCAGCTTTAGTAAAAGTAGCAGCATTGTAATCCCCCCCCATTCGTAACACATCTTCAGTGCAATAGTAGAACTCCGAAAAGCCATAGAATTCACTGTTCTGGAAGTGAATCGGGGGCTGATAGATGCCATTGAGGGAGGTCTGTGTCTCATTCGTTTTATTCATGAAAGGCTGGATGGTCTCTCGACATAGGTCAAAGTCTCCCGTTCCCCGGAGGTACATGGTCTGTCCATTTTGCTGGATTTCATCTTTGATGTCTAGGGGTAAGCAGGGGTCTAGGTATGGAGTATCAGGAGCCAGACCCGTCTGTTTCCCCAGGAGCCTACAGGACAAAGAGAAACTTGATTTGAGACAAATCAGAAAACCCTGTTTTGAAGAAATAGCTGCAAGCCAGTGTTTCTCAAGATATTCTATGGACCGCGAGCTCTGCGAGGTGCTCTGTGGGAATGAAGAAGGGTTCTGGTGTCATTAGGTTAGGGAAACAGGTTCTTGAGCTCCTCTTGGAGATTCACCATCCATCCACATCTGTGTAGGGCAGACACTTAACAAGGTCCACTGGAACAGCTACTTTGTCAGATGACCAGTGCTTTTTGTACCCTGGAACGTGGCCCGGCGCACTCAGCCCGAGCATTTGTGATTCCTACGCTCCTCCCGGTTCCAGGTTCACTGCAGCTGAATGCCCACCAACTGTGTCGTTTCCAGTCCTGTTCTGCCACTACAGCCTGTGGGTTTCAGTATACAGAGAGAAATGTGACCATGGAAAGAGGTCACTGACCCCAGGTTCCATGCATTAAAGGCAAGGTGCTTACTTGAAAACTGCTGTCAAATTCAGTATTAGCAAGGTTGAAAAAATTGGGAAAATCTAGAAGAACTGGTATTAGGTTGCTTCACAAATGTCTATTAAGCCCTTGGTCGTCTTTAAAGAAGCCAAATGACACTGAGATGAGCAGGTGCAGGGCAGGCCAGAGTTATGACGGCTGTAGCCTAAGAAAAGACCTCAGTCTAAGACAAAAGACTGGCAAATGAATACCGAAGTTAAAACAAAATGCCTGCAGTTTGATTCTGTTTTTGATTCTGTTTTAACTGAGTTTTAAAAATTAATCAACTACTGATCTCAATTGCTACAGATAAAAAGTTTCTATTGTAATTCAAGGTTCTGAGACGTTCCATGGAAAAGAAATCTTAACTGTCCACTGAAATGCACTGCACTTACAACTGACTTCCCGATGCGATTTCCCTGCACTAAGATTTGTCGTCCCACTCTGTGCACTCACCGCTAAGCCACTGAGGAACAGAAAAGAACTCACAACAACTGGGCTTACGTTAGTGTTTCATACTGTGACATCGTGGGGGCCTAAAAAGGTGTTGAAATTTTACTATCTGTCACTCGACTGACAAGTTGTTTATTCCTAAGATCAAGGCAACTCAAAATGCACTTGAATGTAATAAATTAAGGTCTTTGCCATTAATTAAAAATGTCTTATTTTTAAAGCTCAGTTGCTACTGATGGCAAAGAGATAACTACCCATTTTAAGGCTCAATTCCTGACATACCTAAAATATGATGACTGTTTATAATTATTATAAAAGTCCAAGATGGGGCACCTGGGTGGTTCAGTCAGTTAAGCGTCCGACTCCTGATTTCAGCTCAGGTCATCATCTCAGGGTTGTGAGACCGAGCCCCTCATCAGGCTCCACACTCAGTGCAGAGTCTGCTTGAGATTCTCTCTGCCTCTGCCCCTCCCCATGCTCACACGCACTTGCTCTAAATACATAAATAAAATCTTAAAAAAAAAAAAAGTCCAAGACTAGTCAAATGTACTTCCAACACTACTGTTTTTAGTTGCCCTACAACTAAATTAAGAAGGACCACTGAATTGTCTGTCATACAAGTTTGACATTAAAACCAACTGGTAAAAAGTAGCATTGCAGGTGTTTCTCTGAAGTTCTAACTCAAACATCACTTAAGAAATATTTCTATTTAACACTATTATAAAAAAATAATTATACCAAAATGTAGTATATAATATACCACATTTAAAAGAAACTATGGGATTACCACTCTCTTAACTAACACCATTCAATCAATGTCTGGAGCAGAAAAAGAACAAGCTTTTATTGCTCTTCCTATCTACATATGTGAATTTCTGGAAAATGTGGTACTGAATGGCTCTGTCTTGGTCTTTCTTAAAGTTCAGGCCTCCATAAGTTTATTAAGATAAAACTGATCAAGGAACTATGTACTACCATTTATCTCTACAAATTGGGATTTTTTCCATTAACACCAATCATCAAAACAAAGAAAACTATAGTAATTAATAGGTTATTTTATATAACCCCAAATTTCAGGTATTTTTATTCATCCAAACACCTTTGCTTTTCTTATGACCTAATTTCAAATAAATAATTGCTATATACTTAAACTTATACGTTTTAAACTGATTAAAGTGTTGCTTTTAGGAACACCTGAGTGGCTCAGTTAAGCATCTGCCTGCAGCTCAGGTCATGATCCCAGGGTCCTGGGATTGAGTCCTGGATCATGCTCCTTGCTTGGTAGGGAGCCTGCTTCTCCCTTTCCCTCTGCCTGCTGCTCCCTCTGCTTGTACTCTCTCTGACAAATAAATAAAATCTTTAAAAAAAAAAATAGTGTTGCTTTTGTTTTATATATTTTCTAGAGAATTTTTTTTATAAACTCAGTTTTGTTTTCTTGTTTTTTTTGTTTTTTTGTTGTTTTTTTTTTGTTTTTTTGTTTTTTTTTGGTAAAAATCAGGGGCTTTATTTATGATGGCAAGGTATAACAATCCATATTTAGATGCATGACCAAGATAAGGACTGAGCCCCAGCCTTCTGCTTCTCCTTGGGATTCCTGGGGGCAAACTTCTCCTGCAGTGTCTCTCATATGTCTTTATTCATTTCCTTAAACTCTTCCAAGGTGTCTCTGGACAGGATCAGCTTCTACTGTTCCATGGATGGGCTGCTGAAGCTCATGTCTCTGGGACGAGGGTACTTGTGTTTGTAACAGTTTGAACGGAGTCATGCTAAGCTCTCATACATCTGACCACAGGCCTTAGGCTCTGGAATCTGGGTGTTTTCTCCCTCCTGAAAGGCCTGTGTTACCCTGTGCCACAGGTGAGCGCCCAAGTCCCAGCCCCATTTGCTCTCATCCACTGGCCAGTCCGCACAGATCTTAAGGAAATGCTGGTAGCAGCTGGTCTCCATTTTCGGCCCCTCATAAGCTCATTTTTAAAAGTTTCACTGCTGGGTGCCTGGGTGGCTCAGTGGGTTAAAGCCGCTGCCTTCGGCTCAGGTCATGATCCCAGGGTCCTGGGATCGAGGCCCTCGTCGGGCTCTCTGCTCGGCGGGGAGCCTGCTTCCTTCTCTCTCTCTCTCTCTCTGCCTGCCTCTCTGCCTACTTGTGATCTCTCTCTGTGTGTCAAGTGAATAAATAAAATCTTTAAAAAAAAAAAGTTTCACTGCTAAAAATGTTTAAAATCATTAACTTAGACTTGTAGATCACTTCTTTCTCTGGAATACCTTCTTTCTCTATGGTCTTATCCACTAAATGACTACATGGGCAGATGCAGTTTTCCAGACCACCACCAGAACATCACATAATTCCCTTCCATCATCAAAGACAGTTTGATCATCACTTACTGTGGGCCTCTAGGACATCTACAGTGACCCAGGTGCTGAGTTTCCCAAGGACTCTGCAAGATGAAATATACTACCCAGGGCTCGAAACTACTTTCATACATTAATAGTGAAATCTCTAATTCAGGGAGGCATGGGCTTGAGAGAGAGATCTTCCTTCAGAGGCTGGAAGGATTCAGAGCCAAAGATACCTCCTTGTCCCTTCATTTCTCAGCTGGCAGGGAGTCAAAAGCCGACAGTGCTGATATACTTCTGTTGCTTGAGGTCTCCCTGCTTTGCCTGGATATGTTTTCTATGAGGAGAGACTGAGGTTTGAAAGTGAATGCTGGGAAGTGGAAGGTGCTTTACCTGTTCTTTTGAACGGTGCTGGCAAATATTCGGTCTTCGTACCTCTGTCGAGCAGCATTGCCACCAAACCCAAGAAATGTGGCCACATAGACTCGGTACACATGCTCAGTTTGGTGAACATCACATCCCAAGTTAAATTCAGCTAACAAGTTCTTAGCTACTTCTTCCTGCAGGTGCAAGGATAAAAAACTTTAATATTTTAAGCAATACGAAAACAATAACCTCCTGTGAAAAAGAAGGATCTAAAAAGATTCTCATCTAAAAGCAGCAAAAATTTCTGCTTCTGCATTTCCCAAAGACCCTTCCAAGCATCCTTTTGAATTCAATATGACAATTCTGACTTGAGAAGTTCCAGATGTGCTGCACATCTGTGATACTGTTGCTTTTAGGAAAGAGAAATTAGCAACATAGTTCATATCCTCCGATCTAGTAAACCTACTTATGGAAGCCTATGCTTTAGAAATAATTCTTAACATCAAAGTCTCTACATACAAAGATGACCTCTGTGTTCTGTGAGAGAAAAAAACTGAGTGTCATCTAAATCTACGACTCTGGGGCACCTGGGTGGCTCAGTCGGTTAAGCGTCTAACTTTGGCTCACATCATGACTTCAGGGTCTTGGGATCAAGCCCGCATCAGGGTCCCTGTTCAGGGTGGGGTCTGCTTCTCCCTCTCCCTCCGCCCCTCTCCCCTGCTCCTGCGTGCGTGCTCTCATGCTCTCAAATTAATAAATAAAATCTTTAAAAAAATTTTTTTAAAAAGATTAAAAAATTAACCTACAACTCCAAGGAGGGTTTAGTTAATTACGGTAATCAATGGTTCATAGAGGAACATGCTTATGCACTGTTAAACAAGGGACGCAAAATTGTATAAACACTAAGATTACAACAACCATATTTGAAAAAGAAAACTATAAATACAGAAAAATGAATGAAAAGAAATACACCAAAATGCTAACAATGATTTTTCTGGATGATGCACCCCTGGAAAAGTTTTAATCCTGATTTTTCAGTATTTTTTCCAAACTCGCTTTCTATGTATTTCCTACTTTGTCTTGAGGGGTAAAACACAACTTTTAACAAAAGGTATACCAGTTTCTAGAGGTATGCCTGGATGAGAAGCAGGACACACAAATAGTTGTATTTGAACTTACAAAGCATTTTTGTAAAGAGCTTAATAAATATGCCAATAACACTCGGTGAGCGAACGGCAGGTGGCTGGCAGCACGTCAGCTGTGTTATACGCGCTATCTCATCTCAGCTTTATAAAAACCCTGTGTGCGAGCAGCTTGCATTCACATTTACAGATGAGCAACCTGGCTCAAAGGAGTTAAGTGATGTGGTTAAGGTCACATGTAGTGAGGCCCCCGTGACGATGGAGGCCACACTTTTTTAACCACTACGCCACGCTAGGGGAGAGTGTAGGAAAGCAGGCTTTAGTAGTAATTTACAGCTGAGTGGAAACAGAGTCATGAAGACACGCAGCAGTTCAGGAACACGGTCGGAAACCTTCCTGGTGCTCTCTACACAAGGCTGCCTGGCCTACTGGGAAACTACAGGCAGTGACTGTGGGCTCTGTGTGGCACAGGAGACAATAGAGGAAACCCTAAGTTCCGAAAAGTGCAAGCAGTGCATACAAACCTCAATCCTTTCTAGAAAAGTCAAAAGCTGTCTGAGCCTTGAAAGAAACCCCAGGACATTCCCCAGCTATAACTTAAGAAATGTGATGCCAGTACATTAAGTTTACAGTATCTGTTGAGAAAAGAAGTGACTGAAGAGAAAATACAAACAAAACTTCAAGCATGTGACTAAAATTTATACCAAACAAAAACGCCCAGTTCAGAAAACAAACCAGCTGACTTCAATGAACAAACACAAACAGCTTAGCGGAGGTTTGTGTGGCTTCCTCCTGACTCCGTTCTCCTGGGTTGGGAAGGTAGGGCCTCAGCAAGCATAGTAAAGATGTGTTCAGACTCAGAAAACAAAACAAAAATGGATGGAGACATGTTAAAGGAAAACCAAAACAAATGGAAGAAAATTTGTACGGATAGTAACCTGCTGTGAGGAGGCAAAGCTTACAGTTTTGGGAACTTCATACGCTATCTGAGTCGACACGCCTCCCATGTCCAGAATACCGGCTGTCCTTTTACGGAGAATAGCTTCCCTGCTTTCACTACCAGGAATGTTAACCTCCACAACTGCCTCCTCATCTGCAAAGAACAAGAAAAATCCGCTGGAACAGAACCAGCCTGGAGAATGGGGATCTTCTGACGATTCCCCTTGTTTCCATGATACTCTCAAGCCCATCTGGGCAAACTCGGCCCACTCCTCCCACCTAAAGCCAAGTTCTTAGTGGGAAAGAGCAGTACCTCTCTCTACTCCTACCCACTTAGCTGTATTCCAAAACTTGGCTCCTGGGGCACCTGGGTGGCTCAGTCGGTTAAGGGTCTGCCTTCGGCTCAGGTAATGATCTCAGAGTCCTGGGACTGAATCCCTGCTCAGTGGGAAGTCTGCTTCTTTCTCTCCCTCTGCCCCCCGCAGAGGGAGGCAGGCTCTCTATCTCAAATAAATAAATAAAATCTTTAAAAAACAAAACAAAACCAAAACTTAGCTCCTTTTTTATCCTTTAGGATTAGACAGAACTCATTTCCGGTCAGACAAGTTAGTTGGAAACATGATACTTACCATCCTCAATATGCTCGAATCGTCCAAGGACAAAATTAATGCCAATCCAAGCATATACACCTATAGACATTTCACAGGGGGAAGATAAGGATTAAGTTTTAAGATATTTTGTACAACTCACATCCATGCAGTTAGTGCAAACAACTCATTTACTTTACTCCCTGACAACCTGTGAACACATTATCTGAAATAAAGCATCCCTGATGATGTATTTTATATTTTCCTAGTGGCTTTCCAAGAACTCTCAACTTTAAAATGTATAGTTTCATATCATTTACATAGGTAAAAAAAGAATTCCCTCAGTGCCAGCTTTCATTTGGAACTGTTTTGAAATAATGGAGTTTTTACATTAAGAAGTTAAACCTATCAACTGCAAGGTTGAAAAAACAAATTTTGATGCTTCCAGTTCCTCATCCCTCGCTTTCACTCAGTTGCCGAGCCTCATTCCCCTTTTACATTTCCTCTATCCTATCTTTACTCACTTTCATTTCCACCTTGATTTAAGCTGTTAGAGAGACCTACTCAATCTTCCTGCCCTCCTCCTCCACTCCCACCCACGCTATTCTCTGCTATTGGTCTGACCTCCAGAGCAAAGGCCAAACTCCACAGCCTAACAATCCAAGATCTCTCCACCTTTTTGTTTTTATTGAATAAATCAGACATGTAACATTGTGTAAGTTTAAGGTGGACACTGTGCTACTTTGATAAGGTCTGGTCTATACACTGTAGTATGATTGCCCTTATAGTGATACTTACCACATGACATAGAGTACAATATTACTGTTTATACTCATTATACTGCCTATTAGAACTCTATGGCTTATTTATTACTCATTCTAAGTTTGCATCCTTAAACACCATCAATCTTATCACCCCCCATTCCCTGGTAACCACCATTTTATTCCATTTTTTTTAATAGGTTTGACTTTTTCAGATTCCACAAGTAAGTGGCAACAAACAGTACTATATTTCTCTGTTGGACTTATCTCACTTAGGATAATGTGCTCAAGGTCCATTCATTTTGTCACAAATGGCAGGATATTCTCCTTTCTCATGGCCGAATAATACTCCATTGTGTATATGTACTACATCTTTTTTAACCATTCATGCACGGATGGGCATTTGGGTTGTTTCTCTAATCTTGGTTCTTGTAACTATGGCTGTGATAAACATGGGAGTCCAGACATCCTGTTGAAATCCTGTTTTCATTTTCTTTGGGTATATACCCAGAAATGGAATAACTGGATTGTATGGTGCGCCTATTTCAAATTTTGGGGGGAAACTCCACATTGTTTTCTACAGTGCCTGGACTAATTCACATTCCCACTTACGACATATAAGGCCTTTTCACCACATTCTTGCCAGCACCTGCTACCTTGTCTTCTCAATGACAGCCATTCTAACAGGTATGAGATAAAATGTCACTGTGGTTTTGATTTGCATTTGCTTGATGATTAGCGATGCTGAGCATCTTTTTATGTGGAGAAGCTCAAGCAGACTCCTTGCTGAACACAGAGCCCAATGTGGGGCTCAATCTCACGATCTGAGATCATGACCTGAGCCAAAACCAAGTGTCTGATGCTCAACTGACTGAGCCACTCAGGCGCCCCATGTCTATTTAGTTTTTAATTAATTGTTTCTTAACTTTTTTATTAAGTCATATGGGATCTTTATATATTTTGGATATTAACCCCTTATCCAATATACGGCTTACAAAAATTTTCTCCCATTCTGTAGGTTTTTTTCTCATTTTGTTAATTGTTTCTTTTACTGTTTTGCTTTTGTTATTTGTGTTGTTGGTGTCATGTCCAAAAAAATCATTGCCATGACTAATACTGATGAGCTCCTTCCCTGTGTTTTCTTCTAAGAGTTTATGGTATCAGGTTTTACCTTTAACTCTGATCCTTTTTGAATTAGTTTTTGCAAGTGATGTGAGACAGGGGTCCAATTTCATTGTTTAGCATGTGTTTCCTCAGTTTTCCCAGCACCATTTGTTGAAGAGACTATCCTTCCCCCACTGGGTGTTCTCAGCTCCCTTAGTATTAGTTGGCAATATATGCTGGTATTTAATCCTGGGCTTTCTATTCTGTTCCACTGATTGTGTCCTTTTTTGTGCCAGTACCATATTGTTTTTATCCACACTGCTCTGTAGAATGGTTTGAAATTGAAGCATGATACCTCCAACTTTGTTTTTTCTCAGGACTGTTTTGGCTATTAGGGGTCTTTTGTGATTTCACACAAATTTTAGGATTGTTTCTTCCATTGCTATGAAAAATGCTTTTGGTATTTTGATAGGGATTGCATTAAATCTGTAGTTGGCTTTGACTAGTGTGGCAATTTTAACAAAATTCTTCTGGTCCTTGAACATGAATTGTCTTTCAATTTGTCTTCTTCCTTTTCTTTCAGTCAGGTCTTACAGTTTTTATTGTAAAGATCTCCCACTTCCTTGGTTTATTCTTCTTTTATTGTTTTTGATACTACTGTGAATGACATAGTTCTATTTCTTTTTCAGATGCTTCACCATTAGTGTAAAGGAATCCAACTGATTTTCTGTATGTTGGTTTTGTATCTTGCCACTTTACTGCAACTATTGATTAATTCAATGATTGACAGCTTTTTGACTGATTCTTAAGGATTTTCTGTATACAAGATTATATTATCAGTAGATGACGACTATTTTACTTTTTCCTTTCTGATCTGGATGTCTTTTCTTTGTCTCGCCTAATTACTCTAGCTAAGACTTCTAGTACTATATTGAATAGGAGTGATGAGAGTAGGCATCCTTGTCTTATTCCTGATCTTAAAGGAAATGCTTTCAATTTCTCTCCATTGAGTCTAATGTTAGCTTGTGAGTTTGTTATACATGGCTTTTAGTATGTTAAGGTATGTTTCTTCTATACCCACTTTATTAAGAATTTTTGTCATGAAAGGATGTTGTATTTTGTCAAGTGCTTTTTCTATGATGCTTGAGATGATCACGATTTTTATTTTATTTCCACTGTGATCTTTATTTCCTTCCTTTTGCTAACTCTGGGCTTCATTTGTTCTTCTAGTTACTTGAGGTTTAATGTTATATTGTTTATTTGAGATCTAACTCCTCTATATATGCTTTTATCGCTATAAATTTACCTCTCAGAACCGCTCTTGCTACATCCTGTAATATTTGCTATATTCTATTTCCATTTTCATTTGTTTTGAGATAATTTTTTATTTCCTTTTGAATTTCTTTGACCCACTGGTTTAGAAGTGTGCTGTTACATTTCCACACGTTTGTAGATTTTCTCGCCTTCCTCTTCTAGTTTCATACCATTGTGTTTAGAAATGATGATGCCATGACTTCAATCTTTTTAAACTTGCTAAGACTTCCTCTGTGTCTTGTCATATGATCTAACCTGGAGAATGTTCCATGTACACTTGAAAAGATGTGTATTCTGCTGCTATTGGAATGTCCTGTATATGTCTGTTACGTCCATTTGTGCTAACGTGTGGTTCAATTCCAGTGTTTTTCCTTGATTTTCTGTCTGGGTGATTCATCCATTGCTGGTAGCGGGGTTCTGACGTCCCCTGTTATTATTGTATTGTTCTCTATTTCTCTCTTAAGACCTGTTAGTATTTGCTTAATATATCACAATATTTGAGTGTTGGGAGCATATATACTTACATCTTCTTGATGTATTGGCCTGTTTATCATCATAAAATGATCTGCTTTATCTCATTACCCTTTTAGCTTTTCAGTCTATTTTGTCTGATATAAATCTGGCTATGCCTGACTTCTTTTGGTTTCCATTTTCTTGGAATACTGTCTTCCACCTTTTTACTTGGAGTCTGTATGTGTCTTCAGAGCTGAAATAAGTCTCCAATAGGTGGCATATAGTTGGGTCTTGTGTTTTTAAATCTATCCAGCCATTCTGTGACTTCTGATTGGTTAAGTTCAATCTGTTTATATTTAGGCTGATTACTGATCTGTAAGGATTTACTACCACCATTTTATGTTTTGCCTTCTGGTTATTTTGTCTCTCCATTGTTTTCTTCCTTCTGTTTATGTCTACCCTTGTAAGTTTGTGGTCTTCCAAGGTTTCCACAGTCTGCTTAGTGTCCCCTTTTTTTATGTTTTGTGTCTCTCTGCTCTGATGTTTGCTTTGTGGTTACCATGAGGTTTCCATAAAACATCTCATTGGTAGAATAGTCTTTTTTCTACCAATAGAAAATTTATCTTTGTTCACCTATAAAGGTTCCTTCCCCTTTTACTCTTCCCCTTTTATATTTTTGATGTCACATATTATCTTTTTATGTTGTGATGTTGTGGCTGTAGCTATGGTTACTTTTCATGCTCTTTTTCCTTTAACCTTTATACTTGCTTAAAATACTATTCTAAAAAAGTTACTTTTCCTATTTATCACCTTAATCAGACTTTTATGTACCTTCCTCTTCATTTCAGCTTGAAAAGCTCCTTTCAACATTTCTTGTAAATTGTCTGGGGATGGTGAACTCCCTTAGCTTCTGTTTGTCTGGGAAAGCCTTTTTTTCACCTTTATATTCAAAGGATAACTTTGTCAGGTATAGAGTATTCTCAGCTGGCAATTTGTATTTTTCAATACTTTTAAAGTGTCATTCCACTCTCTCCTGGCCTGTTGAGTTTCCACCAAGAAATATGCTGATACTCTGACAGAACTTCTTTTGTAGGTTACTCTCTTTTTTCCCCCTAGTTTCTTTCAAAATAATTTATCACTGACTTTTGACAGTTTTAATGTAATGCGTTTCAGAGAAGGTCTTTTTGCACTGAGATAAATAAAGTGGTCTGTTAGCTTCATAGACTTGCATACCCAGTTCCTTCCCTGGATTTGGGAAGTTCTCTAATTACCCCTTTAAATATGCTCTCTTATCCCTCTCTTCTCCTTCAGGGATACCCTCTAATCCCTGGGTTTCTTCACTTTATAAAAATCTTAGTTCTTGCTCCTCTTTTACGGGAACTATTTCTATATTCCTATCCTCAAGCTTGCTTATTCTCTCCTCCATCTGCTCTATTTCCAGTGCATACTAGTGCATTTTTCATCTCATGTATTGACTTCCTCAGCTCCAGAATGTTTGGGTTTTTAGACATTTGATCTCTTTGGTAAACTCCTTTTCATTAATTTTTTCCCGGAGATCACTGTATTTGCTTGAGTTTTCTTATAGATCACTGAATTTCTTTATAATAGTATTTTAAATTCTTTATCAGACAGATTTAAATATTCCATGTCTTTGGGCTCAATTACTGGAAAACTGCCATGTTCTTTCTGTGACACCATATTAAAATGATTTTTCAGTGTTTGATAAAAAGTACTCTTTCTACTGCATTTCAAGTCATGGACACCTTTCTTATTTAGGGAAGACTTATTTTTTACTTTGGTTCTAACAGTTCAACAGGTTGGTAATTTTAAAAAAAGGGTGACCGCAGAGTTGGTACAAACGTGTGCTTAGTACTTGGGGCTTTGAATGTGCCCACAGCCTGGTAGGGGATCCTCAAGTGGGGGTGGGGGTTCCAGAGGTCCATGGGTGGTCCTCTTGCCAGAACCTTGGGGCAGAGAGCAGGAAACACATTCCTTCAGTTCTCTGCGCCTTCCTCCTTTTTCTTTCCCTCTTCTCAGTCACCGCGCTATCTGCTCAGAGAGATCGCTGGCTCACACTCACCACCTTCACCCTCCACCTCCTCTGCTAGAAAAATCGTGTTGGTCCACTGCTGCCCCTGCCACCACTTGCCTGGGTCCATGGCCCCCTCTGAGGTTTAAGCCACCCATTTTCAGATAGTTGGATCTGTTGGATGTCCTATGCAGTTGCTTTTTCTGGGTTATAAATGTCTGATTAGTTTTAAATCAAGAGGGAGAGAAAAAAAGAAACACTGCCAAGACACTGCCAACACCGAGACCTGTCCGACTTTTCATACGACTACCACCTTTCAAAAGGCCCAAAAGCCACTCAAACTATTTTTGTTCCCTTGTCCACAGAGCAGCTTTTCTAACCTATGCTGACTCGAATCATTTCTTCTGCTTGGAATGTACTTCCTTCCTATCCCTTTCTCAGAGCCCTACCCTTACCATGCTCCAGCATGCTTATAACTAGTTATCCCCTGGGGCACGGTTTAAACTGTCACTTGCTCCATGACGTCCCTAGCAAGAAAAAACAAACAAAAAACTCCTCCCTTTTTCAAACTTCCCAGGTACTTTCCCCTTACCTTCCTTATGGCACCTATGACTCTATCTCATATGGCAGCTAATTTGTACCTCACTTGTCTGCCAACAACTCAATGACAGTATTTGAATTTCACCCAGTTTGTATTTTCTACAGTGCCTTTCACAGAGGAGGTATTTGGTGAAATGATAGATGATTTCAAAATAGATGATTTTGGTCTTCTTTTTTAGCAAGCTAGTCTCCAAATAATATTTCACTGATTTGTCACTTCATTCTCAAGTAGAATCATTTACTTGAAAACAGAACTAATATTTTCTCAGTGGATCAAAGTCAAGAATAATTTCCCCCTTGTAGCAAATAAATTAACGGAAGGCTCCAATAACAAAGCAATTATAATTACAAAAAGGTGTATACCTTAGGCAAGGAACACAAACCTTTCCTATCCAAATGAATCCAATGTATGTTTCCTAAATGTGGTAAAGACAAACTAAGCTATTTTTTTAATGGCTTAATGCTTGGATAATAAAGAGCAGTCATACAAGAAACTAATTTTTACCATTTAAAAACAATATTTCAAGACTATGATTTCCTAAATTTTAAGATAGTAAAAGTAATTTAATAATGTGTACACTGGAAAAAAATGGGGAAGACTTAAAGGAATAACTTCCCAAATTTCAAGTTGAAGACTAATATACCAACCTTCTTGTTTCCCTGAAATCACTTCTGCATGAGAGTCAGAAAACAGAAAGTCAAAGTGCACGGGGATATCAGTCAAGAGGTCCTCCAAGATGGCTTTCTGCTGGCTGGAAGACAACCCCAAAATTAACACATCAAAATGGAGCCTACATTTTTCTGTTTTAAAAAGAGAAAAAAGGGCGCCTGGGTGGCTCAGTGGGTTAAGCCTCTGCCTTCAGCTCATGTAGTGATCTCAGAGTCCTGGGATCAAGTCCCGCATCAGGCTCTCTGCTCAGCAGGGAGCCTGCTTCCCCACCCCTCTCTCTGCCTGCCTCTCTGTCTGCTTGTGATCTCTCTCTCTCTCTCTCTGTCAAATAAATAAAATCTTTAAAAAAAAAAGAGAAAAAAACAAAATAAAACAAAGCGAAAACTATGACTCTGATGTACCCTGTACGAAAACAATAAATTTTAAAGCAAAGTAATTCACGGAATAAAACTATTTTAGGGAGGAATCTCATGAGTTGTGTGAATTCTGTGATTCCCAGATATAAAACTACAACTGTAATCCTTAAATTAATAACATGGAAAATCAGGGCTTTGTTTTTTTAACAACCACATTACATTATAGGTTACACTTTACTGTTTATAGTAATAAACAAATACATGAAAAGATTTTTGGTGCATTCTGGCTAAGGGAATAGTTCTGGTTCTATTCCAAATTTGAAGAAAGAATTTTTACTGTCTTCCTTTTGGCGATGAAAATGGACAAGGAGGAAGAGAAGGAAAAAGGACAGGAGTCCCCCCCCAGAGGGGCCTAGACTGCCCTGGCCCCATGTGGAGGATCACCTTTCAGGAAGGATTCTCATTCCAGCTGTGCAGAGAATGTAGAGAGGTGTCTCTTTGTGTTTTGCCCGTGGTACATGCTCTGCGGCAAAGTTCAAGAGCGGAGAAATGTAATCACTGACTTTCTCTGGAGAGGTAGCAAATTCTGAAATGCCTACAGAAAAAAGGACACTTCTGTTAACAGTAGATAATAAGTTATGTTTCTTCAACGTGGCTCATTTGAGAAAAACTGTGGCTATCCACCACATTCCCCTAGTTTTTTCCTATCCCTCTAGCAACAACCTCCACAGTCTCTCTTACTTACGTGGTAGTCATACAAAATGTTCAGTCTTATGCTCTCTTCTCAGTCTCCAAAAAACTGAGACCCAATTGCACAATTACTATGTGTCAGACACTGGGATCAACAGCACATGAGCTCATGCGCCTGCCCTCGAGAACATATTCCCACTTTGTTCAGGCAAGCTCACTCACTCCTTTGGCTGCCACCATCACCTCTGTGTCTCAGTTCTCCAAATCTCACCAGCAGCCACCGGATCGTGTTCCCAACCTCCAGATCAGCATGTGGGAACCGTTCCCCTAGACATGGCCAGGTGCTGGTCCTCCAAGACCCCCAAACTCAACATATACACACACATATACGAACCTGAACCGAACTTCCCTACAAATCTGCTCTTACTGCTTGTTACCTACTCCAGTGACCACCGTCACTAGCCAGCCGGTAGCCCAAGCCAGGATTCTGGATAAAACCCCTCTCCCTCCCCCAATATGTGATCTGATCGCCTCTCCCTGGTTCTTCTCCATTATTTCATTCCCCCTCATTCCTTCTGGCAGCCTGATGCTACTACACAGCCTTCACTTCAGTCTTGGTGATCCCTTGATCATTCCCTATGCAAAGGGTATCTTTCTGGCTTCAAGTTTTAGAAGTCTAAAAATTTCTCATTTCACAGATTTAGGAAACTGTGGATCCAGAAAGATTTAAGTGATTTGTCAGAGCAATCAGCAGAAAACAGACCAAAAGCCGCATCATTTTTTTTTTTTAATCCACCTACAATGCTGTTTCAACAGACACCAAGCCCCAAACTATCCAGAATCTATTAAGTAAGGAAATTTCTAGAGCTTTGCTGAAGTGCTATACATGAGAGTCCCTGCTTCAGGACCAAGAAGACCTATAAAAAGGTACTTGAATTTCTACTTCAAACACTTTCTGTAGCATCAGAAAGAACCATGTTAAGCCTATGATGTCCCAAAGGACGACTCCAAGGCATGAAAGATTTTATTTCTTGTGAGCAGTTTAATCACTGATGGAAACTGGTAGGTGAAGCTAGATGAAATGCAATGTGCTTTATAGAGCTTGATTTTTAAATCTTCTGGTGAATTTTTTATTTGATCAACATTACTTTAACCCTGAAAATGTTTCTAGATTAGGAATACATCAAAATTTAAGGAAAGGGGAAAAATTCACAGTCACTCATTAAGACTTACAGAAAAAAGATGATCTTTGTTCATGGAAATGTACTTTGATTTCAAAATAATGCTTATATGAGAGACTCGGATTAAGTTCCCTCTCTTTAACCTAAGAAATGAGGTAGTGGTTTTGGATTTTGGGGCAATATGCTGGTGCCCAGATGCCCAAATATCAAAGAATAATCAACTTGTTAAGGGTTGCCTGAAGACTGAAGTGGGGCCTAAATTATTCAATGAAGAATGGGGAGGACTCAAAGAGCCCACAGTCAATGCCATTATAAGGAATGTCATTTGAGTCAATTTATGAGTCAATGCCATTTATGAGGAAAGGTGTTTTATCATTAAAACTGAACCCCTTTACATTTACGTATTTGAAATAGGAGAGAATAAGCTAAGATAATTATTTTTTATCAACATTCTCTAATACTTTACAAGATAAAATCCTTGGATGATTTGGGTTTAATTATTTTACTATTTAACACACTAGCAAGATGAAATAAAAGTGCTGAGTCTCTATTAAGATCTGTGGTCCACTGTTTTATTTTTTTAAGTTTATTGTTTTAGTAATCTCTACATCCAGCACAGGGCGAGCTGAGATCAAGAGTCACATGCTCCTCCAACTGAGCCAGCCAGGAACCCCCATGGTCCACTGTTTCAATCAGTGATTATCAACTATCACATAAAATGCCTATTGCAAGGTACTCCTGGACACCTTTCTTTCCTAATACTTCTGACAGAAGGACGATGCCCATGGAAATTGTGCACATACAGAAAAAGGTGGAGAACAACTGATTTAAACTATTTAATGGGAAAAGCAAATCCCAATTTTTACACGACACACTGACTTAGAAACTGTGATATCTTTAAAAACTGGACGTAATAACACTAGCTCTTCTAAGTTCTACAGTCACTCTTATTAAATAATCTAGGTGATTAGAAATACATTGAGGGGGGCGCTGGGGTGCCTGGATCAGTTGGTTAAGTGTATGATTCTTGATTTGGGCTCAGGTCATGATTTCAGGCTCCTCTGTACTCAGCACAGAATCCGCTTGAGATTTTCTCTCCCTCTCTGCCCCTCCCCCCACCCGCAGGGCACACAAGCTTTCTCTCTCTCTAATAAATAAATAAATACAATACAATCTTAAAAAAAAAAGAAATATATTGGGGCACTTTTTAAAAATGAGGGGAAAAAAGAGAAATATATACCAACATATCAGAGTACAGATATCCACGAGTTATCTGAAATTACCCTATCTTTAGGGATAGAGACCAAATGCTATCAAATACGAGAAAAAAAAAATCCCTCCATAATTAATGTCAACTAGCAAACACCTGAGTGGACACATGAATAAGGCACTGTGATAAATGCTGCAGGAGACACAAGAAAGCCACGGTCATGGATATTTTATCAAGGAGTTAGTCACCTCCTGCGGGACAGACAGAAGAGAGGAAAGAAAGTGAAACAATCAGGTCCTGGCGTGAGCTCTGAACCAGGGCGATGACCGCAGGGAGAGGGAGAGAAAGACATGAAAAACCTCACAGAGAATAAAGGACAGGACCTGGTTATCAATCAGGTATTTATCTTTTACGTACCGGGTTTTATTTTCATAACCACTGGCTTTCGGTTTTTATCCCTCATTTGTCTGATATCCAGCAGATCATGAGGATTGCCGTTGTGCCTTGGCCAGCAATAGACAAATATTCGAGACCCACTGCTACCACAGTCCACCACAATACCGTAGTTCACATTGGGGTTATTGGTGTCTGTAGCTTCAATGTCAGTAACTCGTGCCAAGTACCTTGTTCAGAAAAATGAACACACGCTTTTACTGAAACAGAGACTATCATCCTGAACCCGAACAGAGCAAATCCAATAAATAAACACCAAGTCCGTGAATTCTGAGCTGATCCACAATTGCATTTTTATAACTGCCAAATGATTAAAGAGTCAAAAGAAAAGTGACAGTGATAAAGATAATCTAAATCAGATACACAGTCATTACTCCTTTTAAGAAGTTCAAACAAGTTCTGAGAAGCAAAACTATTCCCAAACTATTGACATTAACTGAAAAATCAGCTTAGAAGATATCACAGAAGCTTATGTTTAAATCCTCTTACTATGTGGATTTGGTGGTTAATGATTAAACAGTTTCTGACAGTTTAATTTTTCCTGCCATGCTGTATTCAATACAGATTCTGTTTCCTGCAGCCACATGCCCCTTCAATTCCAACCTAATCACCAAAGTCCTGAAGCTGTAAAAAGAAGCATCCCATCTAGAAATGTTTTCTTCTTTTACCTTTGAAACTTCTTGTCTCTGGATAGTCGCCCATACTTATTTCGGATTATAATAACAGAAAAGTATAAAAGTGAAACAGCAGCAGCCAGGACGCTAATCACAATAATCTGGCGTAAATTGGTATTCAGAATTCGAGGACACCCCACTGGAGAGATGCTAAAATGCCAGGAAGCAGGAAAAAGACAGGAGATGCCGATCCTAAAATTAAAAAAAACAAAACAAAAAAAACCCAAAAAACAAAACCAACAATCAGATTTTAAAGCAATCTGCTCCAAAGAGGCCTTTCCTCACCTAAACTGATCTCAAGGTTAAGACATTTAGCTCAAGCCATCCCTGTTTCCCTGCTGGGAGGTATCTGTATGCCAGCATCTCCCCTGCTGCTGTTTTGCTATTTGACTCATTATTATAAGACTACATGAATGAAAATTACACCCTGATGGTAATGACATTTCTGTGTTTTTCCACCTTTCCTGACAATATTATATAGATTATTGTTTGTTCCCTGCTTTGTTCCAAAAAAAAAAAGTCAGAGACAAGTATAAGTTCAATACAATAAATATATAAATCTACAATGAACTCAGGTTAAAGGATGATGAAACCAAAAAACAATTCAGTACAAAGAAATACATGTGAATAAGATAAGCCTATAAAGGTGGCCTAGAGGCCAAAACCTTGTCCATTAGATTAGAAAAATATAAACAGATCAGGAGGAGGAAGATTTTCTTAACACTGAATCCCAAGGCAAACTTCTCCTTGATGATTGGGAAAATGGGAGAAAAAAAACAGTATCTTTAACAACATCCACATAATATAGTCAATAAATAAGTTTTGTATGTCCTGTGTTTTTAAAAATTATTTCTGAGACATTTTTGCAAATAAACATGTTTCTTCTCCCTTTATGTCAGGAATAAGAGGTTATCATTAGGCTTAAGAAAAACTTGCTATTTTTAGAATAAGTGTTATTGTTTTGTGGTTAATTTCTACACTCTTCCCTTTAAAGAGTGCTTCCTGGACTAAAACACTTCACAGAAGAGGGAGCCATCCTGCTAACCCAATGGTTTTCCACCTGCAGCGTCTAGTCTCCATGTGGGTCCTCCGGCCACTCCAGAGTGTGCCATCCCCTGCCCACTCCTCCGAGGCTTCCAGACAGTTATCCTGTGCTTAATACAACCCCTCACAGACGCCAACACACCTGCCCTTCACAGGAAGCTACATCTACCCAAGCAGAATCCACCTGGCATGACCACTTTCTCTAACAGGCGCCCCAGTGCGGCCTGGAAGAACGAAGTTGTTAAACAGAAGTGTAGCATTGCTGAACACCTTTCACTTGGAATTCAGTTTTTGTTTTTGTTTTCTTCCTTTTGGGATCTGTCTCTGGGGCACCAGAACCTCGGGTTTTACAAGCACCGGTGATGAGACACCATCACTTACCTCCCCATGCTGAAGTGTCTGAGGCCAGGCGACGTTCTAGGAGTCAGTCCTCACACACCATTACAGAAATAATGGGGTCCTCCCGGAGTCAGAGACCTCCTGTTTCAGAAAGTGGGAAAAGTCACAAAGATGGCACAATCCAAGAAGACATCTATGTTCTTTTACCAAGTATGGGTTTAAATCCAACCACATGTAATCTGGTACAGGAACCTTGCACTGAAGCTGTTAGAAGGGCCTATCTGAGTACCCCACTTCTAAGTCGTTTCATGCTGTCAGAGATGTAGACCTCAATCAAGAGATGGCAACAGCCTGGCACTAGTTAGTGCTCTCTACCTAAAAGCCAGTCAGTGACCCCAAAATACCAGCTCATCATAGGTACTGAATTAAGGAAGACTCAGGGTAGGGGCAGGTGATAGGTGGTAGAAAGAATGACTCACTGAAAGGGAATCTGAAATAGGGACTCTTGGAAGAGGTCAGCTTACGCACAAAGTACCGCACGAGGTCCAGTGTTCTAGTGAGCCCCGGGGCTTCCCTGCTACTGCCTCGAACTCCTCCAGCCCCCAGGCCCCAACTTGCAGAGAAAACAAGGGCAAGGGCTAGCTGGGGCTGGCAGCCAGGGCCTCCTTCTGACCTACTGGATCCAAAGACCTCCATCTTCCTTGGTTTTGCGGCTTTATCTCTTCCAGGCCTCTCAAGAGAGCTGTCTCCCAGGTCTCCTTCCTAAAGGCCTGGCTGCTCCGCCGCGTCCTGGATTTCTTCCGGGCTTGGCTCCATTCTCCCCCACCTCTGATTTCTGCTCCTGCTCAACCTCATTGCTGACTTCAGTTAGCAGACTACTCAAAAACTTCTTTTTCCAACCCCCGCTTCTCTTCTGAGCTAGAGATCTTCAAGTCCCTGCTGATAGCTCCAGCTGAACACTGCACCTGCCCATGAAAACCAGTTCTAAAACCCACGCTTGTACCGCAATCCTCACTCCCTTCTCCGGTAACCCGCCCCGCCCTGCAGTCTCAGTCTCAATTGCTCCAAGCCGCTTAAACCAGAAACAAGGGAGTCAGGCCTGACCCCTTGTTCTCCTTCACCTTCCACTGCCAGTTTCTTACAGATTCCTCCCTCCATGTTTTTAACCTCACTTTATCTAATATCTGTTCCTTTTCTCATCTCTTGCCCAGACTATCACAACAGCAGCCTAACAAGTTAGTCTCCTACCCGTAGTGCCAACCCAATGGCTCTCCAATCCTTCATCCAAGACTTTTGGGCACAGATTCTTCAGCTGAAGCTGACACTTCCCCCTGGTCCCTGCTCAGGCCGGTGATCCCGTTTCTCTCGTGCTTCAAATCCTCCGGTGGCTCCCACTGCACTTAGCACAGGTGCTGAAGGCTTTACGCTGACTCCGTGGGACCTTGCCACCTGTCACTGCTCTGATCTCAGCGTCTGCTCTCCCTTTTCACTCCGTACCAGCCGTTCTGGCATCCTGGCTGTCTTCACACATGCCAAGTGCTGTCTGGTCTCCGGGCCTCTGAACGTGCTGCTCCCTCTGCTTAGAAATCATCTGGGTGACTCACCTTCTCACTCCCCCCAGGTCTTCACTCAGTGTCATCTTCTCAGGGAGGCCTTCCCTGATAACCCAATCTATCAATCAAGCTGTCCTCTCCACCTACCTTTTATTTTTTCTCTTAGCTTTTTAGCTTTTACTTATCTATTAAATAGTTATCTAGAGTTTATTATGTACTGGGCCCTGCTTACTTACAAATACTAATTTATTCCTCTTAATGACCCACAAGGTAGGCACTATTTGTATAACATTTTCCAGGAGAGGCAGAGAGGCTAGGTAACTTGCCTAAGGTCACACAGCTAACAGAAGATGATCGTATACAAAAAAGCTGAGATTTTGGCATGAGAGCCCACACTCTTATCCTTGTCTCTGTGTGCGTGGGCGTTTGCATTTCTCTTGCTCATGTGTCAAGTTCCACAATGGGCCAGATTTCTGTTGGCCTGGTTGACTGCTGCATTCCCAGTACCAAAAAACCCTAGGAAAATGCCTGGCAGAAAGTCGGCTGAGACCCAAAAAGGTTAAGAACTTACGTGCTAGAGTGATCTTTCCAAAACAACTGGGAATCTTGACACCTCCCCACCTCCCAACTTTTCTTTTTTTTTAAGATTTTATTTATTTGAAAGAGAGAGAGCATGAACAAGGGAGGGGAGCAGAGGGAGAGGGACAAGCAGACTCTGCACTGACGTGGGGCTCGATCCCACAATGCTGAGGTCATGACTTGAGATGAAATCAAGAGACAGAGGCTTAACCGACTGAGCCACCCAGATGCCCCATTTTTTCCTCCACCTCTCCACTTTTCTCTCCCCCTCAGGAAGAAGTCCTAACTTCTTAGGATGGTAAAGGAGGGCTCTCACAGTCTAGTCTTGTGCTGTTCAATAGGGTAGCCATTGCTATGGGTGGCTATTTAAAGTAATTGAAATGAAAAATGCGGTTCCTCAGTCACACCAGCCACATTTCAAGTGCTCAACAGGCACATGGAGCTTCTGCATTAGACAGCACTGATCTTGTCTTTGTCTTTCTAGTCTTACCATGATAGACTAGACAAACATGTACCCTCTGCTTTAGCCATACTAAACACAAGCAGCGAGTCACTGAAATGCCCCACATTCCTCTGCCTTTTTAGAATGTCTCTTTCAGGTCCATCTGTTGGTGTTCCTATGTATTCCCTGTGACACAAGTCAGGCCTGATTCCTCTGTGAAGGCACCCCTAGTCCTCATATTCCCAAAGCATTCCCTCAGCACATTAGTGGGCTATTGTATTATACTTGTGGTTGACTTTCTCTCTACATGGCAAGCCTCTGATTGGCAGGGGCAGTTTCCCCAGTGACCAGTGCCTGTCACACAAATATTGTCTGCTTCCTGGATGGTGGGGAATGGGAGAAATAAGAATGAATCAGGTAAGGACCCAGCCCTGAAATAATCTATAATGCAGTAGAGGGGATAACACACACACACACACACACACACACACACACACACACACGCAGATATTAGAGTAATAAGTATTAATAACGCCTACTTGACAAAACGGAAAAATCACTTTAATTCGTTTAGGTTTCAATATGGTATCCATATCACACGATGTACCTAAAACATGGGACAAACAATATTTGTGATTTAAAAGTTTACACAAAAAAGAAAAAAATGTCAATTCCTGAGATGTTTAAATGAATTTTAATGTGTTTTTATAAAGCAGCTATCTTTTAGCATTTGAATATGGTGAGATTAGTACATCACAACTTTTATAAGAATTTCAATGGTTCAAAAATTTAAACGTTAAAAATATGCATAAAAATGTAAGATGAAGATGTTCCGACATCGATGTCTCAATCCATAAACGTAAGAAAACAGACCATATGAGTTTAAGACTTCTGAGTGTTTTTAAGAAAATCCCTTCCCAAATACACAAGGCTTGGGAAAATTACTTGAAACACACATAACAAAAGGTATATATCCCTGACATATAAAAGGTTCTTCTAAATAATAAGAGAAACACGGAAATAGAAAAATGCACAAGGATAACTGGAAATTAACCAAATAAGAAATACAAATGGCTGATATAACTTCATTTGTAATTAGAGAAACAAAGAAAAACAAGACTTCACCACTATTAGATTGGTGGAGATTAAAGTCTGACAATACTTTGCTAACAAAGGGGAGTACTGTCATGGAGAATCTAAATAGGTACTAACCTTCTGGCGTATGGGTGTATGGGTAACATATATGAAAAATATAAACATGCTTACCCTGTGCTCTATCACACAGAAATTCAACCTTAGGAAATACTAGTCTAAATTCACTAAAATATGTGTAGGGTGCTGGGTGGCTGAGTTGGTTAAGCATCTGCCTTGGGCTCAGGTTATGATCCTAGGGTCCTGGAATTGAGTTCCACACTGGGCTCCCTGCTCAGCGGGGAGTCTGCTTCTCCTTCTCCCTCTGCATCTCCCCCTTGCTTGTGGGCTCTCTCGCTCTAGCTCTCTCTCAAATAAATAAATAAAATCTTTTAAAAAATAAAATGTGTAAAGAAATCCATGATAGTATTGGGTAAAATAGCATAACATGGTTACTGATGCGCATTATGGGGTGGGGTATATCACACATGGACCATTTCTGCAGTGGTGGAACATGATATGATTATTAAAAATGATGATGCAGATCTGTACTTATTGACACAGATATCCATGATGTATTAAGTGAAAAAAACACACCATGCATAGAGCAGGGGAATGGAAGGACAGAAACCAAAATGTTAACAGTGGTTGGTTACTGCTAAGTAGTGAGATAATGGAGCATCTATTTAATTCCCTAGGTTTGCCTTTATTTCTTAAAGGGCATATATTAATTTCATCAGCAGAAGAGACAACACAACTATTTTTAACAAGCTACCTTCACCTGATATCTCCAGCTTCCAGCGTCAAATGCTCTTCTGGATATATTAAGAAAGCCTATCTTAAAAACCATGACAGGGCGCCTGGGTGGCTCAGTGGGTTAAAGCCTCTGCTTTCGGCTCAGGTCATGATCTCAGGGTCCTGGGATTGAGGCCCGCATCGGGCTCCCTGCTCAGCGGGGAGCCTGCTTCCCCCTCTCTCTGTCTGCCTGCCTCTCTGCCTCCTTGTGATCTCTCTCCCTCTGTGAAATAAATAAATAAATAAATAAATAAATAAATAAATAAATAAAACCATGACATGGGAATTCGAATCTGAACATCTTTAAAAATCAATAATTATGTGATAGCTGAAATAAGAACGAAAAAAAAAAGAATGTTCTAGTGAACAGCTTAAAGTCAAGGCCCTAGGGAAGAAGAAAGACCTTTAATGATTCAATGATATGAACTTGGAGGGGACACGAAGGGTGCAGACGATTAACAAACCTGGCTCCAGATTTCAAGGAGTGTGCAGACTGGTTACAGAGAAAATTCTAATACCCATAAAATAATCATGAAAATAACAGAAGGCAATATTAAATTATCCGGACTCTTGCTATAACAGTTCAGAGAAGAGCACAAGGGAGGCTGGGGAACAGGAAAAGATTCTTGGAGGTGAGAGGGACACTTTCAATGGGAGAAGGGAAAAGAGAACACATTTCAAGGAAGTTGCACTGTTTAGAAAGATCATAGCAAACGTGGTAAATGTTACTTAATCTGGTGTTTGTCTTGGAACTTTTTTTTGAGATACGTGAGGATTTTGACAAAAAGGATAAACAGATATTTTTGTAAGTGACAAAATTTGTGCTTAAAGAGGGAAGAAAATAGGACAGCTTATAAACTGCTGAAGTAATTACTTTTATTTAGGACAAAAGTATGACTGAGTATTACCCAGCAGTCAGCAATATGGTAATTTGATCTCAAAATGTAAACTCCAATTGTATTTGTGGTGCTAAGAATCTTGGCACCAGAGTTTAGGAAGGCAAACTCTAATGTTACATAAAACTGCCACGTTTTTAAAAGGCCTAAACTGTGTTAGACCTACCACCAGAGAGTTGCACAGACTCATGATTTCAGCTAGTAGGGAGGCCCTCCTTAGCTGAACATTCTCTAGTAGAGAGAAGTCAATAGGACCATGGTTCAGTGTCTCCATCAGTTTCTCACTGTTAGTCCTAAGGAAAGTGGTGAAAACAATATAAATCAATTGCAAAGTGAAATGGCTCCTCTGGTGAAAAATGCAGCATGCAATGAGACAAGACATTAGCAAATTCTCAAATCACAAGCAAACAAAATCATAGACAAACGAGACTCTTGAAGAGTTAGACCTCTGAGTAAGAAAAGGTAAGATGACATAAGGAAAGAATGATATAAATATCACAGGATTACAGGATGTAAATCCTTAGATCAATTTTTTTTTCTTCTTTCTAGACTACAGACACAGGAGTTGAGATCAGGCCTTCCTATTAGACCTGGAAGAATGTAAACCATGGATTCAATATGTAACAGACACAAGTGATCAATGTTAAGGTAAACATAGAGAGAAACCATTAAACCACTTATGCAAATTAGTACCCCATTCTAAAAATCGGCTAATGTGTCAAACTGAATAAACCCAACACAAAGACAAGATAACATCAAATACAAGATAAGACAAAGAATATAATTCTTTTAAGCCTCCAAGGCTGGAAAATTTTCATTTCGCAAAGCAAGACACGGTAAACACTGCCATGTGAAATCAAACTAGGGCTAATTTAGAATTCTTTAATAATTTCTAGTTTATCTTCTGGCATTGAAGTTCCAGAACTGTAAAGCAGAACTGTAAAGCGCCTCTTTTCTTTCCTATTTTCTGAAAATGCTCTGCACCAGTGTTCATCTAACGGGTCTGAGGACCCTTGTAAGTTCTGGGACATAGTCTACACAATGAGAACTGTGTCCTTAAAAGGTGTCCACGCATTACTCAAGCTTGAGATACACTGCGCTATCACTTTCTTGCTCAATTAGTTCCATTTTTTCCAAGGAGCAATCTAAAGCATAAAACTTAGTAAAAGCAGAGCAAAGCAAACCCGAGGCTGCCAGTACCAACGTTAAGACGAGGTGGCAGGCAAGACGCAGCCGGCGCAGCATCCCCTGTCCCCGGCCAGGGCCCTCCCCAGTGGGGCCAGATCCGCCCACACTGCGTGCGAGAGAGGGAAAACCCAGCGTGGTCACCGCAGCAGGCGCGCCAGCGGCTGGGGGAGAGCACCTGCCGCCCGGGGTCACGGGGGCTGACCGCCCGAGCGCCCGGATGCGGCCGCGCGGCCCGGGCGGCGGGGGCGGCGCGGACGCCAGGAAGACCGCCAGCAGGCGCGGGGAGGGCTCCCCGGACGGAGGGGTTCGTTCGCGGCCTTCGCCGCCCCGCCGGGCCCCACACTTCAACCGTCCCAGCCCCGCCGGCCGCCTCCTCGCCCTCGCCTTGTCC
>LNAC01000330.1:1575829-1635251 GCA_002007465.1 Ailurus styani
GGGGCCTGAGCCGGGCGGAGTGGCGTGGAGGGGGCTGTGGGGCCTGAGCCGGGCGGAGTGGCGTGGAGGGGGCTGTGGGCAATCGCGCCCGCGCGGCTGGGCGCAGTGAGTGCGGGAAGTGACCGCGGAGTCGCGGAAGGAACGGGCAGTGTGGCTTGGTTACCGCCAGTCGTAGCTGGGCTGGTAGTCAGCCAGCCGCCATGAGCTTGCGGCACCGCGGTTATCTTTCCTTGTTCCCCCAAGGATTGTGGAAAATAATGCTCGAAAACCTAGGCATTTTCGCTCAACGCTTGACATGTTTACAACTTTACCACTAGCTATCCGTGTTTTTTTTTTTAAGTTTTTATTTAAATTCCAGTTAACGTGCAGTGTAGTATTAGTTTCAGGTGTACCATTTAGTGATTCAACCATTAACATCCCAGAAGAGAACACAGGTAGTAACGTCTTTGACATCATCAGCTATAGCAACTTGTTACTAGATACGTCTCCGAAGGCAAGGGAAACAAAAGCGTTTTAAAATGAACTATTTGCACTTCATCGAGATAAAAAGCTTCTTCACAGTGATGGAAACAATCAACAAAACTAAAAGGCAACCTATGAAATGAGTGAAGATATTTGCAAATGACGTATCTCATAAAGGGTCAGAATCCAAATAGATGAAGAACATAAAGTTCAACACCCAAAAAACGAATAATCCAGTTAAAAAAAGGCAGAAGAAATGAATAGACATTTTTCTGAAGAAGACATGACACATGAAAAGATGCTCAACATTTCCCTCATCATCTGTGAAATACAAATCAAAACTACAATGAGACACTACCCCACACCTGTCAAAATGACTAAAATCAACAACACAAGAAACAACAGGAGTCTGCGAGGATGTAGGGAAACCCTCATGCACTGTTGGTGGGAATGCAAAGTGGGGAAGCCACTCTGGAAAACAATACGGAGGTTTCTCAAAAACAAAAATAGAACTACCCTGATCCAGCAATCACACTACTAAGTATTTGCCCAAAGAATAAAAAAATATTAATTCTAAGGGACACACCCACCCCAATGTTTATAAGCAACAATGTTTACAATAGCCAAACTATGGAAACAGCCCAAATGAATGGATAAAGAAGATGTGGTATAGATATATGATGAAATATTACTCAGCCATAAAAAAGAATGAACTCTTCCCACTTGCAACAAGTTGGACAGAGCTAGAGAGTATTATGCTAAGCGAAATAAGTAGCTATCCCTCTTTTACAGATGGGGAAGCTTAGGTTCAAATCATCCAGTGACTCTGTCAAGGTCCACATAATTAGTAAGAGCTAGGATTTCATCCTTGCCAAAAGCATGTTCTGGGGGAGACAGACTGCCCCCCCCCACAATGGTTCTGAGAAGAAATAGTAGGGTGAACACCAGTTCCTGAGATTGACCTGGTACTTACCGGGTTCAAGGCCACTCTCTCTCTCTAGGTTAACAAAGAACTGCCTTGAAGTCACAGCGCTGGAAGAGATATTGAGAATCACAGCTTGCATCCCCTTTTCCTCTTTTTCTACAGGTGAATACATTGCTGTCCAAAGATAGGAAGTGACCCGCTAGCTTAGCCACTCTAAGTTTTTTTTTTTTAACAAGAGCTATGGAAATATTTTCATTGGTACTTCCAGCAAGTTAAACAAACTTGGACAGAACATCCTTGCAGACTCCTGTTGTTTTTTGTGTTGTTGATTTTAGTCATTTTGACAGGTGTGGGATGGTAGTTACATATTTCAAGAAGAATCCTTCTCGGTCCAGCACCAGCCTTGGTCATCTTCTCATACTTGGATTCTGATACTGTTCATGGAAGCAAGCAAGTAGTGACCAGGGAGCCTGGTAAATACTGTCTTGGGGCACCTGGGTGGCTCAGTCATTTGAGCATTTGACTCTTGATTTCAGCTAAGGTCATGATCTCAGATCTTGGGATTGAGCCCTGAGTCAGGCTCTGTGCTCAGCAGGGAGTCTGCTTGGGATTCTCTCTCTCCCTCTACTTCTGCCTCTCCTCCTGCTCTCTCTCTTTCAAATAAATACATAAATCATAAAAAAAGAAAATAAATACTTTTTTTTTTTTTACTATTGCTCCACATTAGAATCATAAAGCCACAGAATGTTCGAGCCACAGGGAATGTACAAACTGTCTGGTCCAAACTCTCCCCTTTTGCTGTTGAGGAACATGAACCCAGAGAGGTAGAGGGACTTCCCCAAGATCCCTGGACACAATGAGGGGAAGCTGGTTCTAACTCCTATGTCAGTGCCCTTTGCTGGCAATCTGTTTCTATTTTTAAAATGCCCAGTTGGGATAGCTTACACATTAAGCACCTCTGTGATAATTAAGTCTAGTTTTTAGAAGCTGAAGTAGTTAGCTCCCAACATGTTGTGATTTTAGGGTCAGTCTTCCTCCAAATGGTGTGCCCTTCAAAGCCCTTACCATCTGAGATTTTGGTTTGGATTATGGTGGTCTCTCTTAAGGAGGCCCCCACTAAAATGACAGACTGTGTTATTAGTTCACCAGTCTTTCTTATAATTCATACGTAGTAAGTATCTGATCAAAGCTAGGAAAGAAAAGTATAAAGGAAGTATGAAAACATGTAACATGGTGTACTCATTTCCTAGAACCTCCCTAATAAATTACCCTAAACTGGGTGCTTAAAATGACAGCAATTTCTTCTTTCACATTTTGAGAGGCCAGAGGTCAGAAATCAAGGTGTTGGCAGGGCCATGCTCTTTCTGAAGACTCTAGGGGAGGATCTTTCCTTGCCTCTTCTTAGTTCCTAGTAGTTCCCAGCTATCTTTGGGATTTCTCAGTTTGTAGATGCATCTCTCCAGTCTCTGTCTCTGTTGTTGTGTGCTGTTCTCCTGTGTGTCTCTCCATGTTCAGATTTCCCTCTTCTTATGAGGACACCGGTCATAATGGATTTAGGGCCCAAGATAATGCAATATGATGTCTTCTTAATGTAATTACGTCTGCAGATACTCTATTCCCAAATAAGGTCAAATTCATAGCTTCTGGGTGGATGTGAACTTTGGGGGGGACACTATTCAACCAGTACATGAGAGGACCATCCCAGTCTAAGCTGTCAGGGAAGACTGCTTTGAGGAAGTGGTGTTTGAGATCATACCTGCCAGATGAGCTGGAATTAACTAGATGAAGGATGAATTCTGAGCCTATATGAAGAGGCAGTGCAGTGCAGTAGAAACAATGAAGATGCTCTGAAGGCGGAAGGAACACAACTGTCAGAATGATCCATCAATTTATTCTTACTTTTTAATAAAAGAAATGAACTAAGCTAATGGAGATACATTTACTGAGTATTTTAGGCACAGTTCTAGAGCATTAGAAGACATTTCAAATAGAATGACAATGAAAATACATCAACATTCATGGAATGCAGCTGAAGTAGCAGCCTGGGAAAAATGTATAGCTTGAAAAGCTTATTTTAGTAATGAAGAAAATGATTGAAATCAATTTTCTAACTTTCCATCTTAAGAAGTTAGGATAAGAGGGGGGCGCCTGGGTGGCTTAGTCAGTTAAGTGTCCCACTCCTGGTTTTGGCTCAGGTCATGATCTCAGGGTTGTGGGATCAGGCCCCACAATGGGCTCCATGCTCAGCGGGGAGTCTGCTTCAGATTCTTTCCCTCTCATCATGTTCTCTCTTGCGTGTGTGCTCTCTCTCTCTCAAATAAATAAATAAATAAATATTAAAAAAAGAGAGAAGAAGTTAGAATAAGTAAAGCAAATTTTATCAACCTTTTAAGAAAGGAGTTATGCCAATTTTATATAAATTTGGAGAAATAGAAGAGGAGGGAACACCTCCTAACTCATAAGGTCAAATGATCCTGATACTAAGAAGCAAAAAGGAAAGAAAATTACACATCAGTATCCTTTAGGAACACAGATGTAAAAATTCTAATAAAATATTGGCCAATCAAATCCAGTGATAGCTAGAAAGAATGAAATAGCTTAACCAAGTGGAATTTCTTCAAGAAATGCAAGACTGGTTCAACCCTTTAAAATCAGTCAATGTCATTCATTACATCAACAGTGTAAAGGAGACAATTCATAAGATTCACATGATCTCAATCAATGTAGAAAAAATATTTGACAAAACTCAACAGTCATTCATGATTTAAACCAAAAAGCTCTCATCAACTATAAAGGGAATGATCTTCCTCAGTTTAATAGAAGATCTACAGAATTATACATCTACAGAACTATAGCTAATATGGCTACAAGAACGAAAAACCTCATTACCTGTTTGGTATTTTAAAAGTATTAAATGAAAGTTTGAAAAAGAACATGACATCTGGACTGCAGAAGCCATCTTGCAACCATGAGGCAACAGTAATGCAGATAAGAAGGCAATACTAAATATGATGAAATAGAAAGGAAGAGTTGCTTGGGTCCATCATGGCATCATGACCCCACTGAACACCACCAGCTACTGGGTCTACTTCCTGACTTCCTATAATGGGAGGAAAATGAAGGCTTTATTTGTATAAATTAGTTTTGGTTGGATATGCCATTATTTTCTGTTAGGTCTTTAAAAATATTGGTGGACTGGTTGATTGAAAACTAGATGTTTCTTCAAGAGGTCTTATTTCCCAGCTGCCTTTTTCTTCAGTTAGTGTAGGGTCTATTTACATTTTATAGATGACACAGGTGGGCCCCCAGAGGCAAATTGGCTTGCACAAGCTCCTAAGACTGGGAGACAGGATAATTGAACATGAAGAATACCAAACTGGGAGGTGGCCACTTAAGTCCTAGTCCCTGCTATGCTGCCCATTGATCATGTAAGCTCAGAAAATTTAGTTTAACCTCATTGGTCCTTGCCATCAATACATTATTTTAAAAAGGGAAGGGGGAGGTGGCTGGGCTGACTTCTAAGGTCCTTTTCAGGTCTCAAATCCTTAATTTCTAAGAGGCACAGAGAGGACTGGAACAAGGTCCTCCTCCTCCTTCTCCTTATGTAACCAAACATAGAAGAGCTCTTTCCTTTTTTCATCAAACTCTGGATTGCTCTCAATTTAGGCATATGGGAACCTTGATGAATGGCTCAGTATTTAACCATCAATATTTCAAACAAAAACAGGATTTCTTTTAAATTATCTTCTTGGAAAACAAACAAACAAACAACCCTCTAACACAGCAATGGTTTGGCATCTTGATGGCTTTGCTCTTCAAATGGTTAACCCATCATTCCAGGGAGCCTAAGTTGGCTCAGCTGTCCCTCTTGGCAGTGTGGATGTTCAGAGGAGGTAACCATGTGGCATTGGATGTCACAGAAACAAAGGAATCAAGTGGCCCTTGGAAATGCTGAGTCATATTGTTCTCCTCTGGTCCTGTCTGCCTTCTACTGCATTCATGCACAGACTAGTTTTGAACAACTTGGCTAATAATCCTATACACTTGTACTGAATTTGTCTTCAAGGAGATCATAGCACTTGACAGACATGACCTCATTTATAAGCTCAGCATTCCTAAGGCAGGGAATTGGCCAAGAAAATTCTTATTTTATGGTGTTTTGTTGTGGAGAGAAAGTGCTTGAGAACCAGAAAGAGCAAGTGACTTGTTTAAAGCAACATTAAAATTCAGGGCTTCCTTCAACTTTTTCTGATCACAGCAGCTTGATCAACTGTATGTAAAGGGATCATGTGGGATATGGGTCATTACACACACACACACACACACGTAGGGAATGGACATGGTTTCTGCTCAGGACCCATACTTCTGTTTTTGATAACAGTACCTCAAATTTCTGAAAGAATATATGTGTCTCACACTTGGTCCATTTGGGTCAGAACATTGACCCTGGCCTGATTAAGTAGAGTAATTTCATCCCCTATCCACTGTTATTGACATGTGCATCATTCTACTATGATTGATATAAGCCACCTTTTTCTTTTTTTTTTTTTTTTAATTTTATTTTTATTATTTGCCCAAGGGGTACAGGTCTGTGAATCATCAGGCTTACATCTTTCACAGCATTCACCAAAGCACAAACCCTCCCCAATGTAGCCACCTTTTTCGGTATCAGCTTCATCTGCCGAAAGGATGAGCTTTTGGTTTTCATAGGGTTTTTGTTCCAGTTTGCAAACCATTCAGACTTGGGCAGGAAGCAGCAAGTTACTTACTGGCCCCTTGAATCTTGCCACTTCTGTGTTCCGTCCTCACTCCAGCTAACCTACCCCTTTCCTCAGCATCCTTCATTCACTCCTTATCACCTTGAGGTTAGAGCTGAAATGCGGAACGAATCAGCTCTGGGAATCTGTGGGTGATTGGATGTTGTTGGCAGGTTGGCCTCATGCCTACTTCCTGAGCATGACCCCCAAGGTAACGACTGAGTTCCCTCCTCCAGCTTTTAAGGCCCAGGTCCTAAAACTTCTCTCCATATCCATTGGTTCTAACATGCTTAACTGCTTGATCGCTCCCAGAGTGTTCCTTATTTCCATGCCTCTGTGTCTTTACACAGTTTTCCTAGGACTGGAACAATTTTCCTTTCTTGATTGCCTAGAAAAAAAAAATCTGTTCATCCTTCAGCTTGCCCGTCTGCAGCTGTGTTATTGTCAAGTTGTTCTTAACCTCCCAGGCAAGAAAGTCTCTCTCCTTTATCACTCAGCACCATCATTTGGTATAACTGCTGTTGGTCTTTGTTACTGTCTTATTCCTCTGTGTATTCCTAGCCTGGAGCAAATAGGAGTTCAATTCAACAAATACATTTGTGTGTCTGTGATGCATTCCTCCCATGCCCTGCAGAACTAAGGTTCTAGCTACCTTCCTTCCACAGCAGAAATAGATTTCATCCATCTCCTGTTGCATTGGTCCTGCTTTTGCCTGATCTCCAAGTCCATCCCTGTCTCAGATCCATACCTTATTTTTTAGGGTCGCTGACCAATAATGTCTACTCTAACTGAAGTGAATATTTCATCTTGTTCAAGTCAAACCAACAGTTCCATCTGTTGGAGCCTTTGGAATTCATTTTTTGTTATCCAACTTGCTCCTTATCCTTCTTAGCTTGGAATCATACTTATTTGCATACATGTCTTAGTCCTCATATCCTCTCCCACTTGACTGTAACCCCTTGGAAGACAGTTACCATGTCTTCTACTTCATACCCTCCAGAGTGTTTAGTACAGTGCTAGGCATATAGGAGGTGCTCAAAACACGTTTGCTAAGTGATGAATGAATGAATGAACAAAAGAATGAATGAATGATATGACTCTCCTTATACACAGAGTTTGGCAAAACAGGTCACTTCTCTGCTTATCACCCTTCAGAGTCTCTGAAGTGAGGGGGCAGAAAAGGGAGAGAAAGCACTGGGTGACCCAGAGATAAGCTGGATATCTTTTCTCACAACATTTGGATCCTTCTCACCTTATGTTCCTAGCCGAAAATTCCTTAGAGTTTTTGGACTCGGATAGAAAATTTTCCACTTGAATGATGGAGGTTGAACCCTATTTTTACATCGTCTCATCATTTCAGCTGGAATTGGGGCTAAATTTACAGCATCTCTCTCTGTGAAGCCTTCTCTGCCCTCCAGCTGTCTCCCATCGACCCTATACTCCTTGCCCATCTGATTTCCTCTCTGAAGCCGGTATCATCATCTGAAATACCATCTATTTTTTTATTTTGTCAGTTTACGGTTTGTCTCCCCATATCAGTCAGGAGGCAGAAACTATATATGTTATTTCAGAGGAAAATTTTAATATAAAGAACTGATACCTAATAGAATATGCTTAACTACTAAAAGAGAGTTAAAAGAGAGAGAGAGAGAGAGAGAGAGAGAGAGAGACTTCACAAAATGGTCCAGAAGAAGGAAATACAGCAAAGCATCTACTACCTCTAAGCTTTGGGGGGAGTGGACAGGAAGGAACTGAGGACCTGGGGAGTGTCGCTGACCCCCTAGTGTCCCCATATCCCAAGGCTGAGGGTTTGGGCTCTCCCAGGAGGGTGTGGCCACATGGCCACACTGGCTACTTCCTATGCAGATTCAGTGCAAAGTGAAAGTGTAGGAATTTTAAAATTCATAAATTATCAAGAATTTTATGACAGCGATGGCAGAACATGAAAACATATGCAGGGCTTTTCCAAGTACGGTCCCATGGGCCTGAGCTGGCCTACTTCCGGTGTTCTAGAAACCACAGCTTTACGTACTTTCCCATTTTGTTGTTATAAAGATCTCTCTTTCAAGTTAGGGTGATCAAGCATGCTATTTACTTGTGTGTTACCTGGCTTTGTAATCTTCCGTGTCTCTGAATAAATGCATGAACTCCTACTGCCCGCCCTACAGATGTTTGTGTCCATTCTGGAAGGGCAAACACAGAAGGAATCGTCTTCTGAAAAAAATGGCCTGAAGTAGGGTGGAGGACACAAAGGGAGCAGTCACTGTGAGGAAGAGGAAAGACTTCCTTTCTCTTCTTTTGTTGTGGTAAAATACAGACACCGTAAGATTGACCATCTTAACCATTTTTCAGTGTACAGTTCAGTGGTGTTAAACATCTTCATGCTTTTACGTAACCAACCTCCAGAACATTTTTGTCTTGCAAAACTGAAACTCTATACCCATTAAGTAACAACTGCCTTGTCCCACCTCCCCCAGCCCCTGGCAACCACCTGGCAACCACCACTCTACTTCCTGTTTCCGTGAATTTGACTACACTGGATGCCTCCCTCATATAAGTGGAATCCTATGGGGTTTTTGTTGTTGTTGTTGTTTTGCGAGCGGTTTATTTCACTTAGCATAATGTCCTCAGAGTTCATCCATGTTGTAGTCTGTGTCAGAATGTCCTTCCTTTTATAGGCTGAGAAAAATCCCTTCTATGAATGGACCATATTTTGTTTATCCACTCATCTGCTGATGGACACTTGCGATGCTATCACATTTTAGCTATTGTGAATAATTCTGCTATATGAACACAAGTGTACAGATAACGCTTTGGGACTGCTTTCAGTCCTTTGGGATATATACTCAGAGGTGGGATTACTGGATCATATGGTAATTCTATTGTTAATTTTTTGAGGACCCTCCCCACTGTTTTCCATAAGAGCCATACCAGATTACATTCCCACCAACAGTGCACATGCATCCCATTTTCTCCACATCTTCGCCGACACTTGCCATTTTCATTTTACTTAAAAGCAACTTTGGGCTTGATAGAAGAAGGTAAGTCAAAAGAGAAGAGAAGACCTCTATGAATGCCTTTCCTAACCACACCTTACCCTACACATCCATGTTGTGCAATTAACGTTTATCGCAAATAAGTCTCTCTTTCACTTTTGTCGTGAGCTCTGCACTTGTTCAGTCATCTAAGTGGTCTTCCGACCTACCCCATCAGAAAAGTGTCTTCAGATTATAAGCTCATGGTCAGGGATGTGCCTATTTAGGATCCATCTTGCTTGGCCTAGAGCCCAGAACAGCTCCCACTGCTGCAGCCTTTAGAAGGCACTTTAGAAATGAACAAGCCCTGACTTTCCTTGTTCACCCCAGGGAAACTGAGGCAGGCCCAGTGTAGGTGGCCTGCCAGGTATAGACAATGGCACAAAAATGATGGGTAATGCAGCATCTGTTTTCACAGTCAACATCTCAGCCGCTGGGGAGACAGGTAGAGACAGATGGTGTCTCTCAGGGCCACGCCTAGTATAGTGAATGTTTCCCAAATACACAGAACTGAGGGTATCAGGCAGGCTCAGATGCAGCCTCCCAGAACTGACCCCTTTGAGAAGGATGTGTGTGTACAGCTGGATTCCTACTCTCCTGATGGGAAAGAGCCTGGCCTCCTGACCTGCCAGGTTGCTGTTGGCTGTATTTTTTTTTTAAGATTTTTATTTATTTATTTGAGAGAGAGAGGATGAGAGCACCAGCAGGGAGTCAGAGGGAGAAGCAGGCTCCCAGCTAAGCAGGGAGCCCGATGTGGGGCTTGATCCCAGGACCCTGGGATCATGACCTGAGCCTAAGGCAGATGCTTAACTGACTGAGCCACTCAGGCACCCCCGTTTATTGCATTTTTAAACAGTAGATCCAGATCCTGCTTCCTCCTTGAGGAGCCTGCTGTTACTCCTGCTCTGCATTGGGAGTTAGGTCCAGTGGTTTACGTTTCTTCTTGTCCCATCCTTTAATATAATGATTATAACTGGAAAGATAATTTGAGAAGGTTAAGGACCATATTTACCATGCCCTAGCATAATACCTTGCTTCATTTTCTTGACACATCTCTTTCCATGATCATTTTACATTCTTGAAATCATGGCATACCTCAGTTCACAAAGACCATGAGTATTATCTACTTTGGCTCCACTTGATTGCTTGGTGGTTGGTACAATCCCTGATATACAGCGTGGGGCCAATAAGAGGTTATTGAATGAACACTATTTTATAATGTGCTCCTTCCATTTAGTGTCATAAGAACGTTCCCCTGTGTTTCCATAGCATGACTAATGGCAATCTTTAATGCTTCCACAATAGCATGGAATAGTAATTCATTAAAGGTTTCCTTATGTTGGAATTTTGATGTTTACTCTGTTGTCATTTTTTTACTCTTATAGATAATCTTATCATAAAATTTTCAATGCACATTTTATTTAGCTTTTTTGGAATCAGTTTCAAATAAAAAAATTCCCCAGAATGGAATTAGTGTATGTTTAGGGGCTTTGGACAACTTTATGATTCAATAAGGATTTCCTTTTCTTTTTTTAAAGAATTTATTTATTTATTTGACACAGAGAGAGAGACACACACACAGCAAGAGCAGGAACACAAGCAGGGAGAGTGGGAGAGGGAGAAGCAAGCTTCCTGTGGAGCAGGGAGCCAGATGTGGGACTCAATCCCAGGACTCTGGGATCATGACCTGAGCCAAAGGCAGATGCTTAACGACTGAGCCACCCAGGCGCCCCTCAATAAAGACCTCTTAAGCAGCCAATGCTTTCTGGGAGAGACAATCCATTTATGCCTGCTCTCCGGTATATATTCACATATCTATTTCTCGAGTGTGTCCCAAGTCAATGATGAGGGGCACAGAAGCTATCCCCAACAATCCCCTAATTCAGAACTCTTTGAAGAGTCTGAAGACATTTGTTGGAGGCCTGCTAGGTGGGGCTGAGTGGATCTTTTGATTTCTGAATAGCAGAATAGATTATTAACAGAAATGAAGCCTTTCCCCCAGGTCCTGAAATAAAATCCCAAACCATGGCCTGTATCAGAGCAAAGTCTCCAAGAGACAGCATAGCTTCAGGCGGGTCTTGCTTTGATGCTGAATGAGACTCTGAGCTCTCAAATCCCAAGGAGACCTGTGTTAGCTTGTATGTCTCCTCTAACAAGTTACCACAAACGTAGCGCCTGACAACAATGCAAATTATCTTCCAGTCCTACAGATGTCTGACATGGTCTCGCTGGGCTAAGGGCGAGATGTCTACAGGGCTGCATTCCTTTCTGGAGGCTCTAGGGCAGCATCCATGTCCTTGCCTTCTCCAGGTTCTAGAGGCCGCCCACACTCTTTAGTTCATACGTGGCCCTCTTTCTCTGCCTTCAAAGTCTGTGTGTCAAACCTCTCAGACTTATCTCCTGTTGTCCTCTGTCTCTAACCATAGCCTAGAAAGGTTTTCTGCTTTTAAAGGGCTGATGCGATTAGATTGGGCCCACCTCGATAATCCAAGATAATCTCCCCATCTCAAGGTCCTTAACTTTAATTCCATATGCAAAGTCTCATTCGCCATGCAAAGTAATGTATTCATACATCTTGGGAGTGAAGATGATGAGCCTTTTGGAGGAAGGGTCATTCTCCCTACCAGAAGACCTCAAATGGAAATATACTTTTAAATTGAAAAATGTGCATTAACAAAACATATCACATTATTCATGAATGATTACATTGGGTGAATCGTACAAAAGTCAGTATGAGCAGGGAGAACTCTTCCTCACCCAGCCGTATTCAAGAAAATCCTCTAGGATGCTATGTAAATTCTCTAGCATCTCTTACACCAAGGCCAAACCATAGCTCTGGACCACTGGAACCACCAGTCTCCCCTCCGGTGCAGGTCCAGGCTCCACACAACTGCCTGTCCTATGGAAGTTGGGGACAGAGCTGAAATGCGGCATAGCAGGCAAAGAGAGAGGACAGGCGCATTGGAGGGAGGACCTGAAGGTAGCCAGGACCTCAAGAGAGAGCTGAGGAGTCTCCTATTTGTTGGGTTCTGTTTATGGAGGTTCCTTGGCAAGAACAGTACTTTCCTCCTTGGTGGTCTACATCCCTTGGCCTTCTCATGCTGCTGAATTCTTTTTCACCTGGATCTCGTGTGTAGGATAATTTCCTTGGAGAGGCTTTCTGATGAATGACCCTGAGTGTGTGTGTGTGTGTGTGGGGGGGGGTTTGGAGCTGCAAGGCGAGATTAACTGAGTCCTGTTTTTTTCACCTGTCACTAACATGAATGGAAGTACAAAGGAGAGTATAAAAGGGCATTCAAATTTCTTTCCGGAAAGCCTGGAAGGTGAAAGCGTGGGTTGAGAGAGGCCACTGAGTTCAAGGATATAGATCTGATGGCAACATGGGCAGCTGATGAATTTCTCTGGGGGCGCTATGATAGGCTCTGGGCCCGAGATTCAGGATTGAGCCAATACAGTGGACTGAGCCTTAGCTCCTTGCCTATGGTGAAGGCATGTTGGCACCAGATCTTTCTCAAGCCCTGGAACAAGGCTGCACACTCACCACTAGATGGCATCTGAGCCGCTGCTCTCCCCTCTGGCAGCAAGGCGGCCAGAACCTTGTCCGAGACACCTCTGTGGAACTGGGCTCATCACAGGACTGGACAGGGTTGCTCACTGAGTTCTACTTGGTAAGACACAGCCACTCCTGTCCACACGAGGCAGTTTTTGCTTCATTCTCTGTGTCCAATCATAGGGAAAGAGCACAAGCAGGAGGAGTGGGAGGCAGAGGAAGAGGGAGAAGCAGATTCCCTGAGGAGCAGGGAGCCCAATGCAGGGCTCGATTCCAGGACTCTGGGATCATGACCTGAGCCGAAAGCAGTGGCTTAACTGACTGAGCCACCAGGTGTCCCAGAACTCACTCACTGTAATAGACTAATCTCCTATTACTGAAATGCCAAGTTTTGTGGAGGATTCAGAAGATTGTATCTCCTGCCTGAAGTTTCTAATGGACTGATTGGACGAGACAAGATTAATCAAGTCACATGTAAGAGTAAGCACAGGGGCACCTGGGTGGCTTAGCTGGTCAAGCATCTGACTCTTGATTTCAGCTCAGGTCTTGATCTCAGGGTTGGGAGTTCAAGCCTCATGCTGGGCTCCTCACTGGGCATGGAAACTACCTAGAAAAAAAAAAAGAGTGAGCACAGAAGCCAATAAATAAAAAATGATTAAAGTACAGACTTTATGATTAAGTTTATAGCTCCTCCAACAGGGCTCAGCTTTTCAAATGCTGACCTTCACAGTGTTAGTTTATATCTGTATTGTTGGTAGTAGGCTGGACATTTTGATGAGAAAGAAGAGGACTAATTTTACAGCAGGGACATTGTGTCTACAAGGCCAACCTTGATGGGAATCCAACAGACAACATGAGAGCATCAAGCTTTGAGGGATGGGATGGAGGTGCCTGGAAAGAGGAAAAAGGAATAATAATAATAATTTTAAAAAAGGAAGTGAGAGGATACTGAAGACAACATTTAGCCAATGCACCATTTGACTGATGATTTCTTCCTCTTTCTTAGCATGAATAAAGTCACAGAATTTTAGAAGCTACTATAAACGTGTTCTGGTTTGATCTCATACCCAAAATAGAAGCCTTTACATAATATCTCTGACTAGAGGCATTCAAATCATTGCTTAAACACGTTAGGGACAGGGAATTCACCGCCACAGAAGAAAGCCCCTGTCTTCATTAGACAGTTCTAACTGTAATTATTAGATCAAAACTCCTCCTTCACTTGTACACATTGGTGCTGATTCTGCTCTGGGACGACTTAAGTCTCCCTCTTCCAGAAGTCAGTTCTTTAGATTGAAAAGAGCTGCCGTCAATCACATCTTTCTCAGCGTTTTCTCCCCCAATTTCCCCACTGCTTTCAGACTTTTTCAAAGGACTCCTCGCCTCTTCTAGACCACATACTATCTGGAGCAGAGCGAGGGAACAATCCCCGCGCAGCCATCTTGCGCCTGGGCCTCCTGGCTTATGCCATGGCGCACCGCTAGATGGCGCTATGGCCAAGCCCCCACTCTGGGGCTCTAGGACTACTATAAAGACTGCCCTCTGCCCCTAGCAAGTTATCAGTGCCAACCCCATCTTGCTTCACATCCATTTTCCTCAGTGACCACCGGACGTCCAAATCCCAGCCTCTGCAGTGATTCAATATCACCCTCATCCCCATCCTGCTCTGTGTGTTCCTGACATGGACATCGACCGTTCTGCTGGTTCAGTGCCTGGCCCTCCTCCTCTTGGTGACAGCACCGCAGTTTTCCAGTGAAGAACCATTTCCTTGCCAGCGTGTGGTTCTGGCGAGTGCTGTCCACCATAAAGTGGGCAGGGGATCAGAGATGCCTCCCTACTAACCACAGCGGATGGTTGGGGTTGGGATTTCACTGGTGCGCTAAGGGAAGAGGTAGTGGCTGGAGACCACGTCTACCTGTAGGGCAGCCATTCACTGGTCTGTGAGGAGAAGTTGCCTGAGAATGTAGCCAACGGAGAGCAAGCACCCTGAGCTCATATTTGGGTCCCTGAGGTATCTGTGACTAAAGCCAGCAGTCCCACAGGACTTCGGGTAGGTGAGCAATTAACTTCTCTTTTCTTTTGCTTAATTAAGTTTGAGTTGCATCTCTGACACTTCAAACTGAAAAGCCGTAATATAATTCTTAACCTGACCTCCCACCCCTCCGCTCTGGGGGTACATTTCATTGCGTCCTCTTGGAAGACATGTGGAGAGCTTGCCAAGATCCCCTGTATATTCTCAACCTCTTCCCTGAAGGCGCCTCTCACCTCCGTTCAATAGGCGAAGTCTGGCGCCCCCTTCAGGACACTCCTTTCCCTGCGGCACTGTCAGAAGACCCGGTGGATTTTTTTCCTTCCACCTTCAGGTACCTCAGGGCCAGAAAGTGCGTAGGAGTTCTTCATGCTCTCTACCTCGCCGTTTAAAAACCACTTCTTTCCCTTCTACTCCAAACTCTCCAGCTTCGTTCAAGCTCAGGGTGCACCTGTCCTTATTGCTCACTGATGACTTCAGCTCTTGTCTCATTGACCTCTCTGGCCTTCTCCCAGCCATTGTCAACAACTTCAACAGCCACAGAAAGGAATCCTCCAACATGTGGGCCTTCATCACCTCGGCCACCTTAGGCCTCCTTGTCACCGTAACCACAACACGTCCAAAATCTCAAATTCATATCCCACTTCCTATCATCTTCGTCCTTACAGCTCACCCAGCCAAACAGATCCCAGTAGAAAATTCTTTGACCTTAAGACAGCCAGTTCACATGACCCCCATACTCTGGATCCTACTGTCCATCATTATAATCACTCCCCTGAAAAATTCCTGAATTCCTTGTCTGTCTTTTCTTTGATTACACTCACCATGTTATATTTTTTTAATTAATGACTTACTTACACTGGGAGATGTTTCCAGGAATCCCTTTTGCTGAAAGGTTCAGGATTAGAGTTGGTCAAAAGTGAGGTTGTGCAAGATTTGGGAGGCAAAGTCAGGCAGCACCCACCATGCACTGAAGGTTGTTGGTAAGAGACAGACACAGAAGGACCATAGGTTCCAGTATGTACTTACTCTTCCCGTGTCTGGGTCTCTTTTCCCACCTGCCGGCATTACTGACCAGGGGACACCAGTCCCACTCCAGACACTTTGATGTGAACTCACAGACATCATAGCCGAGGAGAACCAACAATCATCCTGCACTTCCACACCAGCCCCCTTTGTGGTCCTACTGCAACAGCTAGATGCGGCTAGCTTCCAGAATCCCTACAGATTCCCACTCGTTCCCCAGTGCCAGGGCTGGTTCATGGCTTTTCTCTGATTCTTCAGCTCCAAATTTGGATTTTTACTTCCCCAGCTCCTCCCATGATTGTGTAAGGTCTAATTACTATAATAAGCTCTTGATTCCAGAAAGCTGACTTAGTTCCATCCCAATGACACACCTTCTCCCAGCTTGCCCCAGAGAAAAATCTTGCTGGAGAAAGCACACAATCATACTAAGTAGTTATCCTTTGATTCATGACTGCATAGTAGTCATCCAATTCTGTCTGTCCAGAATCCTTTCCCTCTTCTTAGGGTAATAAATAACACCACAGTTTTGTTGGATGAAGTATCCCCCTCCCACTGAATACAGTCTTGGTGAGACTTGCAATAAAATCATTGTCCTTTGCCTCAATCTGGGCAATCAGATGCTCTCTCCTTGGAATCTGAATGTGGGGAGATGGAACTCACTCATCCCAACAGCTGCTGTCCATGAGTTTTTGCTAGGGAGTTCCTAGAACTCTGGTCCTTTGGCTTTTCCGACGATCACGTGAATTCTCTCTATTCTTCCAATAGATTTGTTGCTTAACTTAGTCAGAGTCAATATCCGAGGCTTGCACGAATGTCACATGGACACTCTGTTCTGTCCAGCCTCCTGCTATGCCTCCCCCATAGGTTGCAAGGCACTTATTTCATAACTTTCCCTACTTATACCTGCATTCTGCTCCACCCAACTTCAGGCTCATTCTTCATTAAGAAAATGGAAGCGTTGAACATCTTCCTACCACCAATCCTACAAACCTACTCGCAGCTGACCTCATATTTTCCATTTTATTTCCAGTTACAATGCTTTCCCTGTAAGCATTCAGTCTCTCTGCTCCTATCAAAGGCAGACTCCTCTGCCTGTGTCCTGGAGCCATCTCCACTTGCTATCTCAAAGATTACGTGCCTCTTCTCCCTCTCTCCTGACCTTCGCTTGCCCTTCCTCTACTGGATCCTTCCCATCTGCACACCGTTGTGTCCTCATACCTTCCCTCTTTTCAAGTACATCCTTCCTTGACTCTACATCCTCCTTGGGGTACATCTCATTCTCTGCTCCCCATCACAGCAAATCTTCTAGAAAAGGTTGTGTCTACTTTCTCACTTCCCATTCTCTCGTCAACCCACTCCAACTGGGGTTCCATTCTCAACATCCTAGCCAAAGCTGCTCTGGGATTATGGCCACAAATAACTTTCCATGGTGCCAAATTCTGTGGCTACTTCTCTGTTCTGCTCTTGTATGATCCCAGCAACACTTAATACAATCAACCCCTCCCTCATTTTCTGAGATTCCTCTGTCTCTCTGATACCCCAAACTCCATTGTCCTCTGTCTCGCTAATTGCTCTAGAGATGATATCCAACTCCACCATTTCCCCCCTTTACTTCTTTTTTTTTTAATTTTATTTTTATTCCTTGCCCAAGGGGTACAGGTCTGTGAATCATCAGGCTTACATCTTTCACAGCATTCACCAAAGCACAAACCCTCCCCAATGTCCCTTTACCTCTTTTGCAGTATTTATCATACTGTATTATCTTGCTTATTGTTTTCATATACTAGTTTGTTTTTAATCTTTCCCTATATTCACACCAGAATGTAAAATTCTTTGGGACAGGAATTTAGTTTGTTGTTTGTACTGTTCAACTGGCACATAGTGGGTACTCTCAATCAATGTCTTTTGAAAGATAAGCATGACATGTTTCTCAGACCTTTTGTCATCAACTCTGAACTCCCTTCTCAACGAGGCCCTGAATCTTGGGCTCCTGTGTTTGTTTTTGCTTAGTCAAGTTTTAGCAAGGATTCTGGGTCAGTTGAGCAAAAACTCCCACCCTTGATTTCTGGGCAAATTCCTTACCCCTTAACCCTCCTCTTCCCCCAATATCTTACCACTCTGGCCTGCCTTCAGCAATGATCCCGTCAAGTTGGTTTAGCCGAAATACCCTCTCCCCCTCATGTTTCATCTTAGTAACTTTCCATCCACTGCCTCTGCTCCTTGGCTATAAATCTTCACTTGTCCTTGTTGTATTTGGAGTTGAGCCTAAGTTCACTCCCCTACTACAACCCTCCATTGTTAGAAGTCCCTACTGAATAAAGTCTGGCCTTATAGTCTTTAACAAGTATCATGAAAATTTCTTTAACGACCCTATAGTTCAGTTAAGACAGGCTAAATCCATTGCTGCTTTTTGGCAACCATTTCCAAGGCCGCCTGACTGACATACATGTAAATGGGGCCCCCTGGAGTTGTGTAACATGGTGGCTCCCACAGTCCCTCATTGGCCAGCGCTAAGTGGGGGGAGTTGATGCATTTTCAAACATTTTTAATAGACATGCTATTAAGTCAGTTTACCTCCTTTCTCTGTGTAGTTTCCTCTTCTCCATTCCCCCTTCCCCTTTTTGGATGGAAAAGAAATCTTTATACTTCTTCCACATAGGAAGAGTTTGGGTCCATCCTTCGGGTCCACTGGGTTTGGAATCTTGCTCATGTCGCTCAGCATCTTAGTTATAAGTTACATGAAATTTGGATATACCTGATTTCTCCATTTTCATTAAAATGCTAAACAGGATAGGGCACCAGGGTGGCTCAGTTAAGCGTCTGCCTTCAGCTCAGGTCATGATCCCGGAGTCCCAGGATTGAGCCCCATGTCAGGCTCCCTGCTCAGCAAGGAGTCTGCTTCTCTCTCTCCCTCTGCCCCTCCACCTGCTTGTGCTCTCTCTCTCTCTCTCTCGCAAATAAATAAAATCTTTTAAAAAGTGCTGAATAGGATAAAGTCAAGGATAGAGACCCATGACACACCAGTAGAGACCCCCCCTCAGGCTGATGGGGATAAAAGTCAGTCCTCTTTAGACTTCCCTTAGCACATTATTGTCTTATACATGCCATGTTCTCAAGTTGCTCAAAAAACAAGAAAGCTTTGGAATAATGAAAATAAGCAAATTGATTCATGTGTAGAAGGAGCACTGGACCCGACACATTAGGTTTCCATTCCCATCTCTGCTGCTTCCTAGATCTATGAACTTGCTAAGGCCACTCCAATGCTCTGTGTGCAGTATCTTTCATCTGTAAAACGACGGTATCATGGTCTTGAATCTAGTTGCAGGGTGTTGGATGAGTGAGTCTCTTGAAGTACACGGGTGCTTGAGACTAATTCTGTGACTCCCCCCAGGTAGGGTCCTTCCCGTGAATATAGTGGTCTTTTATCATCTGCTTGAGTGTTATTTATAATAGTTAGGCATTGGGAGGAAATCCTGTTAACCACCAATGAAATATAAATTAGGACATAGATACCTAAAGGGCCATTTTGCAGTAATTACAATTCATGTGGTAGACAGATTCTTAATGATGTGGAGAAATAAATGAAAATAACGATTTAATTTAAAAATTGATCCCCAAGCAATGTGGAAGGAAATATACGGAAGTGTCAAAAGTGGTTATTTTGGGGCAGTAGGATTATTTAAGATTTTTTCCATTTATTTTATTTAGCTCTATGTTTAACATTTTTACACGAGTATGTATTACATATACTGTTTTTAAAAACCGGAAAACATTTGGAGATACCTAAAACATTAAAAGCTTTATAAATGTTTTTGCCCTTTAACTATATGAATGCTATTTTGAGGACTTAATCTGAGAAAATAATTCAAGTTACAGAATGCGCTGCCTACAAAAACGTGACTGTTATTTATAAAAGTATAACACTGGAAACAGTCTAATGATGTGGGTATGATTAGATAAAAACACATCATCTACTTAAAACCAAAGGCAGACTTTTGAAATTGTGTATGTAAAGCCTGTAGTAACAAAAGTTTACGAAGTAATGTTAAGTGAGAAAGTAGAGTAAAATTATATGCTGATTGCAACTCTATTGTTTTTTTTAAAAAGGCAAAAAATAAAGCACTAAAAATAGTCTGGACTGAGGAACAGTGTTTTAGTGGTGAGGCTCAGGATCATTGTAAAATGTTACTTTAACTTTTCTATGCTTTCCAAAGACAAACATTTGTGTAACTAGAAAGAAACGTACAATTACTTAAAACTAAAAAGTACCTGCTCTTTGGGAGGGAGAAGGGTGGGTTGAGCTTATCTCCTTCTGAGCCTCCTTGTGGGGTTGTGGGGAGACAGGACTGATAACTGTTGTTCTTGACTATTCAAGGGCCCTTCGCCCCACCCCAGATTGGGGGCTCTGGGGCCCCAGCCACTCACTCGTTGTCAGATGCAGCCTTGGCCATCCCAGCCCCATGCAACCTGGACCCCCAAGGTCCAGTCCAGGATGTGGGTCTCTCCTATAGGTGCTTGAAACCCCCAGAGAGATAGGGAGGGGGGTTTCTATCTGCTCAGGCCTGCCCTGACCAGAAAAGTACACTTGTTCACTCACTGTCACCTTCTCCTAACTCCTTCCCCATGGGACACTTATTTTTATTTTTTTATTTTTTTAAAAGATTTTATTTATTTATTTCACAGAGGGAGAGAGATCACAAGGAGGCAGAGAGGCAGGCAGAGAGAGAGGGGGAAGCAGGCTCCCTGCTGAGCAGAGAGCCCGATGCGGGCCTCGATCCCTGCGGGCCTCGATCCCAGGACGCTGAGATCATGACCTGAGCCGAAAGCAGAGGCTTTAACCCACTGAGCCACCGAGGCGCCCCCCATGGGACACTTTTGATATTGATGCTGATGCTGATGAATGACAGTAGCTTACTGAGTTCCTAGAACGTGCCAGGGATATTTAAGAGAATTGTCACAGTGAAGCCTGTCCACCCTTGAGAGATATGCAGACTTCTCATTTTGCAGATCAGGAAGCTGAGATTTAGAGAGATGAGGCCATTTCCTCAAGATCCCACAGCTAGTAAGTGTCGGATCTAATTGACCATCCCTGGTCCATGCTCTGGACCATCCTGGTGCAGGCTGAATCCCTAGCCCAGGCTCTGAGCTATCTTGTCTCCCCCTCCTCTTGCAGGTACCATCTCATCACTTAAACTGGCTAGGGCTGTCTTTTCCCACATCATTCTCCAGTCATCCTTCTCCCCTCAACTCCCTGAGATCTGAGGCAGCAATTTCAGCGGCCTTTGTGTGTTCCCAGACAGACAGACAGACAGACACACACACCCAATATCCACCCACCCCTATGGGATTTTCCCATTACCCCTTACTCTATTGTTTTTTTAAAAAGGAAACCCAGGAGGGTAAGATGACCCCACAGTTAGTTAAAGTTAAAGTAACATTTTACAACGATCCTGAGCCTCACCACTAAAACACTCTACCGCAGTCCAGATTATTTTTAGTGCTTTATTTTTTACCTTATTAAAAAAAAAAACAATACAGTAAGGAAACCCAGGAGGGTAAGATGACCCCACAGAAGAGGTGTCCCACGAAGCCTCTGACAGGTTTTCTCTGGGGGAGGGCTCTCCTGCCCGCCCACCTGCCCTGGAATGTACAGCTGAGAATATTCTAGCAAACAACCTTCTTTTGCACTCCTTTTCCTTTTTTCCCCTTCTCGTGTTCCCTGCCTCTCTTCCCATCTTCCTTGTCTGCCACAGGACCTACATGCAGTCAACTCCCAAAGAGCATTTTTAAAAATTAAGATTATTTATTTATTTATTTGACAGAGAGTGAGAGAGCACAAGCAGGGGGAGCCGCAGAGGGAGACGGAGAAGCAGGCTCCCCGCTGAGCTGGGAGTCAGATGTGGGACTCAATCCTAGGACCCTGGAATCATGCCCTGAGCAGAAGGCAGATGCTTAACCAACCGAGCCGCCCAGGTGCCCCTCAAACAGCATTTTTGAGTGGAAGACTGAATGAGCCTTGTCCTCCTCTCCCTTTGCTTGTCTGCCCTCTCTCTCATCACCTGCACACACGCGCACACACACACACACACACACACACACACACACACACACTTCCCCTTCAGCCATTCTCACTGCCAACATAGCAGCCTGGAGAGCCAGTAGAGTCTTTATCTTATTTTGCTCCCACACTCAGGGAATCCCAAAGGCTCAGGGTCACCTAGGTGGGCAAAGCCCTCCAAACCCTTGGAAGGACTCAGTGGCCAGGTGGCCAGCACAGGACCCAACCATCCTTGCCATCTTAAAGGGGCCATTTTTAGCAGGCCTGCTCTGACTCAATGGAAAGTCTTCATTTCCATCAGGTTGGAGGAAAGGATTCAACCAAGCATAGGACTGTTTGGTTCAGAAGGGCTACTCTGGCTGGAAACTGGAGGGCACGGCTACTCTCCGAAAGCAGCGTGGTGGGTATGGGGGTGTCCCAAGCTCTATCATCTGAGGTACAGCTGAGAATTCCCTTCCCAACTTTAAAACTCCTTGAAACGAACTGCAAGAGGGACAGTTGGCAATTGCACTCTACTACAAATACAGAGCATTTAGAGTTTAACAAGTACCTTCACAGACAGATACCCCACTTAAGCCTCAGCAAATGGTTTCATCAAGGACAAGAAAGATTGTCATTCTCATTTCACAGATGAGAAAACTGAGTCCAAGCCAGGAAGTGCAGCTTGTACAAGGCAGTGGTACAGCTGGAACTCAAACCAAAGTCTTCTGGATTCCAGAGCCAATCTCTTTGGTCTTACTGGTTTCCCATTTACTCTGTCTCCTCTAAGATGGTAGCTGGAGCTTGGCCCATCTTTTCTCCATGGCCCGGCATTGTCTCAAGCGCTTTGCAGGAAGTGGCCGCGGGTCCCACGCTGCCAGGGGGAGCATCCATGTCCAGGAGGAGAAGTCACACCAAGGCGGGGCCTTGCCCTGGATTATGCCCCTCTGTTCCCAGGTGAAGCCAGGTCCACAGCAACATGGAGCAATGCATCCGAATTGTCTCAAAGTGTCCCCTACCGCTGAGGCCCGTGAGCACAAACAGGGAGGGGCGGCCCCACCCATTGTGGGGACCCCTGCGGCTGCCTCCGGGCTGCCCAGAGGAGGCCCCGGTCTTCTCACCAGGAACAAGTGTAGCTTCATTTCCCGCCACTCCCCTCACCTCCAGCAGACTCAGCGGAACTTCCTGCAGCCCCGCCGTGCAAGGGACTGCTTGCCTTGTGCTTTCCCACAACTTCAGTGACATTTTCAGTTTCTCCACCTCCCCTAGGGACCCTGCGCTCGCTCCTGTGGTAATTACTCCATAATGGGAACGACAACAAAAATAAGCTGGTACCTGCTGAGCCTATCAGGCTTAGTAAACCTTAGTAAATCTTCAAACCATGTGGAGTAGGTATTGCCACCCCCATTTTACAGTCGAAGAAATGGAGACTTAAAGAATTCAAGAAACTTGACCAAGGTCACCCAGGCGGTAAGTGGCTGCCTGGAGCCCCCACACCCATCTCCTGCACTTGCCAGGGTAGACCTGCTCCACAGTCTGGATTGCTCTTGACAGTTTCTCCCCAACCCGAATCCACCAATCCTGTGTTCCATCAATGAGGCCCCCCACCGCCAGTCAATACATGTCTACACGCCCCCACCCCCCTACCCATGGCCCTGGGCACCTTCAAAAGGCAGGAAGCCATAGCCCCTGCCTCTGAGTTGCTGAGGAGTGGCTAAGGAGACAAGACAAAGACCAGAAATTGACACCCAGATTCTTTCCTACTTCTGCCAAATCACTTCCCCTCTCTGGGCCTCAGTTTCCTCATCTGCCAAAAGAGCGGGCTACACTAGGAGATTGCAAGTACAGAATCCTACTTATCTGTGATCAACTGAGCACGACCCACCGAATGAGAAGTTAGGGATCCTGGGGCCCGGGGATGAGGACTGTCCCAGGACATAGCTGGAACCAAGCCAGAAAAGAAAACCACGAGATAGGACCCTTAGAAGAAAACTTGTTACCAAGAAGAGGACTAACACCCAAGAAGGAATGCCGTGGAGGCCCCCAGTGAGTGGGGAGGGGGCTCACTGCCTTCCCATCCTTCTGTAGCCCACAAAGCCCAGAGAACATCCTTGTGTGGGCTTCCGCTGAGTTCTTGGGTGCTTGCAAGGGAAAAGTAAGCTGCTTATTTCTGATCCTTTCCCTTCTGGGGTACAACAGGGTGACCTGAGAGCAGTAAGCCCCCCGGAGGTGTCATTTCAAAGCTGTTTTCCTTAGAAACAAGACATAGGGTTTGAGTTTGGAGGCGTGAGTGCTACAAATGCTCACAGCTCATGGCGTGTCCTAAAGAAGACCAAGAGTTATGGAAGGAAGGGAGGAGGGGGAGGATGGGGTAGCCAGGTGATGGGCATTAAGGAGGGCACGTGTTGTGATGAGCACTGGGTGTTATACGAAACTAATGAATTATTGAACATGACATCAAAAACTAATGATGCACTATATGGTGGCTAACTAAACATAATAAAAAAAAAGAAGGATGTGTTGGCATTGGTTCTGGAGGAAGGGAATGAGTGGCTTGTTGATGTATTTTGTTGCAAAGTTTTTTCTTAGTGGCATTGCCTGTTTCGCTCATGCTGACACAGAAGGCACGCTTTGGAGTTGGGTGTAGTCATTGCCCTTCCTGACCCTGCCTCGTAACCACGGGTTATGATGTCGCCTTAGATTTGTGGAGCAAAATACTGTTTACATGACACTACACACACATTCTCTTGACTTGCGTGTTTATTATTATTTGTATATAGTTAGGGTGAGGTGGGATAGTCTTCATAAAGTCCATTTTACAAGTAGGGACACAGAAATTCAAGGAGCAGATTAGTTTAAATCATCCAGCATGATAGCCAGAGTGAGGTGAGCTCAAATGGTCCTTCTGATCTTCTAAAAGCCCACATTCTCTCATATTTCTTTTTTTTCCTTCTTGTTCATCTATTTATTTTTTTTTTAATTTTTAAAGATTTTATTTATTTATTTGACAGAGAAGGTGGAGGAATACAAGCAGGGGGAGTGGGAGAGGGAGAAGCAGACTCCCCGTGGAGCAGGGAGCCTGATGTGGGGCTCGATCCCAGGACCCCGGGATCATGACCTGAGCCAAAGGCAGACACTTAACAACTGAGGCACCCAGGCGCCCCTATTTTTATTATTTTTTAAAGATTTTATTTATTTCTCTTCACGTGTGCGAGAGAGAGAGAGAGAGAGGGAGAGAGAAAGAGAGAGAGTGCAAGCAAGAGGAGGGCCAGAAGGAGAGGGAGAGAGAATCTTCAGTTGACTCTGCGCTGAGTGTTGAGCCCTGTTGCGGGGCTCGATTCCATGACCCTGAGATCATGACCTGAGCCGAAATCAAGAGTCGGACGCTTAACTGACTTGGCCACCCAGTGCCCTATCTTTGCTCCCTTTCTACTCAAAGCTCTTTTATACATGAACTTCACTTACCCCTCCAACGAATGCCATGGAGAGCCACTGCTTTCTATACTCTCACCTGGGCTCTCAGTTTAGGAGGAAAATGACCAGAGAGTAGGCCTAACTCACTTTGTCCATTATAGTCATATGAATCTGTATTTGTGAGATGCTTTTAATTTTTAGAAATTAAAAAAAAAATCACAGGCATCATTTCATCCCAGCGATGAGTGGGTGGGTAGGAGGGGCAGATGGGTTTAAAACTATTTCCTAAACACCTGCTCTGACAGGTACCTTACATACGATTACTCATTTCTTCTCGGAGACAGCCCTGCCTGGGAGTCGTGGTTCCAGCCCAGATGGGTTACGTAACTTGCCCAAGGCCACTCGGTTAATAAGTCAGATTTCGGATTTTGGAGCAGACCTGTCTGATCCCCAGCCACCCTAACGTGGCCGTGGCCAGGGACACTGAAACGCAGGTCTCCTCACTGACCATCCAGCCCCATCTTCCATTCCAGGGCATGGGACTCAGATGTCATTATGGCTCCATGGTGTGAAGTTTATCCTTGGTCCATCTCACTATAAATGCGGTGTAAACAAGTTCCTCCCAGAGCTATCTAGGTCCTCATCTCTGGGAGTTCATATGGTGACAAGGACTGGCAGGTGTGATGAATGAAGGGCCCTGAGGTGGGGAGGTTCTCCTGGGTTCTCCAGATGGGCCCTTGTAATCACAAGGTCTTTAAGGGGGGAGGCAAGAAGGTAGAGGAGGAAGGAGGAGAGGTGAGGATGGAAGCAAGGGGGTGGAGTGGAGGAAGGCATCAGAAGACCAAGGAACGCGGGTCACCTGCAGAAGCTAGAAAAAGCAAGGATGCCCTCTCCCCGAAAGCCTCCAGAAAGACCCCTCCAGGGTGACACCTTGTCCAGAGAAATCGATTTCAGACTTCTGGCCTCCAGAATTCCAGGAAGACAATAACTGTTTGTTGTTTTAAGCTGCCAATTTGCGGTCATTTGTTAGAGCTGCCAGAGGAAACCGATACAAGTATTATTTACCTACTTTGGAGAAATAAACTAAAGCCTTTAAAAGGTGTCCTTTTAGATATAAGCAATCTACAGTAATTTATTGTATGCAGAAGGCATGATTGAGTCTCTTGGTTGGCTCTTGGATATTTGAATCAAACATCATTTTAAATTAGTGGGTAAAGCCAAAACTGTACTGCACCGGGCTTGACAAAGCCTAATATAATAGTGGTAGTATGGAACTTTCGTTTATGCATTTGAAAGTAAGTTTTAAATTCTCTATATCAGGGGCGCCTGGGTGGCTCAGTGGGTTAAAGCCTCTGCCTTTGGCTCAGGTCATAATCTCATGGTCCTGGGATCGAGCCCCGCATCGGGCTCTCTGCTCGGCAGGGAGCCTGCTTCCTCCTCTCTCTGCCTGCCTCTCTGCCTACTTGTGATCTCTCTCCCTCTGTCATATAAATAAATAAAATCTTTAAAAAAATAAATAAAATCTCTGTATCAGACTTCTAATTCGGACAGACCTCCCTTCTGTGTCCAGGAAGGAAGTATAGTAAGTACACAGGACACAGACCAATACACTTAGCAGGGAGGAAAGAATTAGCAAGTTAATTGCCCTTGCTTTGGTGCTCACTTCCATTCTGGTAAAGAATTTTTTGTTCAGTTATATATTTCTCTTTGAAATAAAGGTGTCTACATAGAAAGATGCATCTTCTTGGCGGATGATGTAATTTATCAACTTCATCTGCATAATATAAAGGGCTTATCATTCTAAATCTTTTAACAAGGCAAACATATTAACCATTAGCTTTGGAATCAGTGTGCAAATATAAAGAAAACGCACAGTTTGCTTATTACTCATTACTCTCCTAGAAGGAGCTAGCCTGTGGATCTCAGCCTTACATTTGTGGATGTGCTTGTGTTTTTGTGTTACTGTTATTCACAAAGATGAGGTTTATCACACGTATCTTGTGGAATTACCACTGACTGTACAAATGACTATTTGTAATAATGACTGTTTTAATTGTAACCCTTTGTCTGATGAACTTGGGTTTGAAAAATATAATTCAACAATCTAATTGACATGGCTACGGTGTGAGTCACGGTTATCATTAGGTATTAGCCCCCCTGCTTTCTGAAGCAGTGAGGCAGATGTACGCTGAGGTTCACTTGTGGTGGGTTAAACAGCAGAACAGGGACAAACACTAGATATTTGGAATGGTGTCTGCCATGATTTTCCTGGTGACAGAATTATCGGCTTTGTGTAAGCCCCACGGTGGGGTTCACACAAGGGTCATCTGCTACCCCTTCTGGAACTTCAATAGAAACATGAATATGAAACACAGAATATAAATCATTCATGAACTAGTTTTATTTGAATAATACTGACTTGGAATTACAAGAGCAGCTAGAGACGTCACTGAGGTGGAGAAGATGTGAGGGTCAAACTGCACCTTTAAACGAGAGAGAGAAATACTAGTCCATTAAGAGGATGCATCCAGCCAGGGAGAGGTGGACCCATGCGGTTTATCTGAAGCCTGCAGGCAGACCCAGCCATGGGCAGCTTGCGTGCTATGAAAGTAAATTTTGGGTTCCAGTAAAGATCTTCTCTCCTCTATGTTATCCTTGGGGTAGGACAGATACATTTCTTGACAATCTAGTTGTTCTTGCTTGTGGACAGACAACATGTACACTCGAAATGTCCAGGCATGATACTGAGTGGCCATCCCATAGCTCCTGCCTCCTAAGGCAGAGGACCACCCCTATACCATCCATCTTCATTGATGGCACGGGCTGGTACTAAGAAGGGTACATTTTATGATTCTGTCTATAGGTTTTGTTTGGGGTTGGTATTAGTTCAGAATGACTGTGCTTATGGACTGTATCAATATAATTTGGTTCGCAACTCACTCTCTGACCCATTCTACTCAAGAGCTTCCGGTGTGGCTTTTGTCACCCCCTCTGAAACGAAGTCACCAGGACCAAGTCTCATTCTTCTGTTGTAGCCCCCTCCACTTCTTACCCAGGGCTAGAACCTGAATCAAGCTGCAAAGCCAGACAGATGCCAGGGGGATGGTTTGGTGGGATTTGAAAGGAAAACTTAGGAAGCTAGGGAGTAAGGAAGAATAATTCCTTCCTACTATCCAAAGTTCCAGTGTTGCTCTCCCCCATATATTCTTGCCTTGAAATCACTGCTGGAGACTCCCCTTGTCCAGAGACAGGTAAGTAACCAGGGAATTGCCAGAACCGTATATGACATTTTAATGGCAATAGACCATTGCTACTTTTTTTTGCTTCGATTCCATCCAGGGGGGAAAAAATCCCCCCAAACTACTCTGCAGCCAATGGACAGGGGTGTGCATGTCTTCCTGGGCCGCGTGGGCCTGCTGGGAGGGCCACTGTGGGCCACTGAGCCACTCAGGGCCGATGACCCCAAAGATGGTCCAGGCCTGCCCTTGTCTCATACACCGGTCCGGGCCAGGTCGGGGGCGGCCAGCCCAAGCCCGAGCCTCTCAGTGTGGTATTGCCGAGATGGGGCTATTTCCTGACCCGCAGATCTGGAAGCCTGAGTCTGACAATGTCAGCAAGCTGCCCTGCCCATCTAATCCAAACAGGTGTGTGTGTGAAGGCTGTGAACCAACCTTCTGTGGGTACTTCCTGTGGGTATCGGGGCAAACGTGTACTTGCAGCTCCTCTTCCAGAAGCCAGGAACCTGTCTTACCCTTTAGTGACATTTGCCTCTTGCAGAAGAGGCACTGGCCCAGGAAGGGGACATGCTGTGGATCACACAGTTGCAGGCAATGGGTGCAACAGAGCCCCTTGGTCCGTGACTTCTAACCCGCAGCTTCGCCCACTGGACCACCCCACCCTGCTTCTCCCTGCTTCCCGGGTTGCTAACAGATCCAACTGATTTATCTGGAAAATACTTTTGTCTTGTTCTCCCATTTCTTCTTCTTTCCCCACCTCTACTTGTTTTTGTTCCTATTATATTTTGTCCTAGACACAAACCCACAGTGGCTGGCCTTGGTGGGCTGCTATCATGGGCGAACACATCTGCCGGCACGGCGTACTCCTCCCTCACATCTGGCGTCTGGCGCAGGGAGATGGCTGCTGCCTAGGAATCTGGAGACGCACAGCTGCAGGGTGGCGCAGCCGAGGGCTGGCTTGCTGCCCCTCGGAGGGTCAGGCTGATGCCTCCGTGGTGCTGAGCATCCCCGGCCTCACCCCAAACACACACTGTCCTGCAGTCCGTTTCTGCTGAGACGAGAGGCTTAGAGTCAGCCGTTCGGTGACCGTCATAGCCTCAACTTTAAGCCAGATGTCAGGAATGGACCCAAAAGGGGGCATCCGTGGAGAAGAATGAACAAACCTGCTCTGGTTTGGAGCCAGAGAGCCTTCCTGCCCACCTACTGTGCCTCGGTTTCCCCATCTGAACCATCTACCTAAAAACAACATCGCGCTCTCAGAATAAAAACTTCGGAAAACCCTGAAAAATATAAAGAAAGAAGCATCTGCAAGTCTCCCATTAACATCTTGGTGTTTTCCTATATCTTTTATGTAACTGAACCATGTTTCAGATACAATTCGGTATCTTGTTTTTAAACAGTAACCTTTCCTTATTGTAAATGTAATAGGTGTTCATTATGTTGCATTCAGAAATTTCAGACACAACCTATTATTATGAATCTAAGCCATGAAGCAATGTGAATGCTACCAGTATACTAAAACAATGTTAATTTGTTTATTAAGGGTGCCTAGGTGACTCACGTCATAATCCCTGAGTCCTGGGATTGAGCCCTGTGTCGGGGTCCCTCTCCCTCTGCTCCTCCCCCCTGGTGGGATTCTCTTTCCCCCTCCACCCAAAAAATAAAATATTAAAAAAAATCTGTTTGTTAAAAAAGAAATTTAAAAAAGAAAAGTGACCTTTTGTTGCTCCATTGAGAAATAATGTTAATATGTTGATGTGTATCTTTTCAGTCTTTTCTTTTTTATGTTCAGTTAGCCACTGTATGGTACATCATTAGTTTTTGACGTAGTATTCAATTAGTTACATATAACACCCAGTCTTTTCAGTCTTTTTAACAAGCATAACACACCAAAAGGGAAAAAAAAGCATAGTAGATTCATACTTTACATGCTTTTTCTGTAATTTTCTTTTTCCATTTTATTCAGCATGAATCATTTTTATGTCATTAAATGCTCTTTTTCATTTATGATGATAGAACATAACAAATATGCCAAATTTCATTTAACCAATTTTCTATTGTTAGCCCTTTGTTTTGGTTCTAATTTCTCCTCATCACAAATGGGGCTAATTGTAGCTGAATTTTTATACTCCCCTGTAACGTATTAACACCTCTGAGTTCCCGGCACCATCACAGATGATGGCAAGATTGTACCTGATGAAATGTATGAAAATGCTTTGAGAAATACACATGTCACTGCGCAGATGTGATGGATTATTGCCATCATCAGGGAATTCAGGGAATCGGTGGTGTTGGTGGAAATGGTGCATGTCCTAAGCAAAGAATAAATAGTAAGAGCAAACACATGGTACTTTCTATGTGCCAGGTACTGTTCCGAGAGCTTCACGGTATTTTTTTTATTTCTTAAAGATTTTATCTATTTGTTTGAGAGAACGAGAGAGAGAGAGAGAGAGAGAGAGCGAGAGCGCACGAACGTGTGTGTGCGAGCATGAGCGGGGGAGGGGCAAAGGGAGAGGGAGAAGCAGACTTCCTACTGAGCAGGGAGCCCGATGCTGGGCTCAATCCCAGGACTCTGAGACCATGACCTGAGCCAAAGGCAGACGCATAATGGACTGAACCACCCAGGCATCCAGTTTCACATTATTTTTAATATATTTAATCTTTAGGGCTCTATGAGGTAGGTACTATGAATTGACTTAGCTTTTAGATGAGGAAATTGAGGCACAGAAAGGTTAAGTATTTTGTCAAAGGTCACAGAGCTAGGAAATGGTGGAGCTGGGATTCTAAGCCAGATTTGCTTCCAAGGCTATATGTGTAAACCTTAAGAAGACAGTCCTCCTGAGAGCAGGTGACTGGGGAAAGAGGGGGGGTGGCAGGGAGGACATAAAGGAAGATTTCCGTGTGCCCATGGCATCCCATGCGATAATAATAGAGGCCTGAACAGAGGCTTATCATAAGGAGCTCGTCAGCCTTCAGCCTCTGCCTCAAAGACCAGAGTGCTTTGATGATAGCACAGAAGTGATTATTTAAAACAAAAGTTATCTTTTAGAGATACGCACTGTATACTTAGGAACAAAAGGACATGATGCGTGTTGTTTGTTTGATGTGTTTTGTTTATAATCCTGATTGGGGAGGGTGCGTAATGAATGGACAGAACGTAAGTGATAGGAAATCAGTCATCAGTTGAATTTGTTAAGGCCCAGTGGTGGACTCTGGGAACTCTCTTGTATTTGCTGGCATTTTGGTGTGAGATAACATTTTTTTTTTTTTAAAAATCTGAAATCATTGGACCATTCACGAATGGAGGGAGGAAGGGGGGGGTGCATGGAGCGGGGAGTGCGGAGCGGGCTCTTTGTCCTTAGTCACTCTCTTAACGTCGAAGAGGCCCGGGGCCCAGGGCCGAGCCTGGGCAGAGAGGGCATCCAGGACACTGCCATATTATCTCTTCCCCCTCTATTTTATAACCACTGGCCCCGGGCTCTGCTGGACACTTTGCAAAGAGAGACCTGCTTTCCAGCTGGCCGAACCCAAGAGAGAGAAAACACCTCTCCTTCAACACCTTCTTTCTGCCTTATATGGTGGCAAAAGTTAGGACACAGCAGGCTGCTTTGTATTTCCTCCGTGACTGAATTTGACAGGAAGAATAGCAGTGTAAGAGGATATATGTAATGGACTCCCGAATGGATTTTACATTATAAGAGACAGATTAATAAGCAAACAAAGCCCCAAAAGGGTGAGGTAGCCCAGGCCCACTGACAATGAACTAGCTGAAGAAACTTCTGTGGGCTCTGGAAAGAGCCTAGTGCTCCCGGGATCACATGCTCCTCTCCTACCAATGGAAGTGCAGCGAGCCTCCTCCCTCCCCCACCCGTGTCATCCGGCCTCCTCCCTCCCTTGAAAGCCAGTGTTTAGTTCCCGACTTACTCACTATGGTCTGTGCCAGGATTTAGGGTAACAGAAAACACAGATCCGTGGCTCTGTAATTAGACCTCCTCCTGGATTTCAGGCAGGGCCCATTTGTGAATATTTGATTTTTCCCATCTGGAGGCAACAGCAGAGAGTGGTCCCCAGTCTCTTGATCTGCCCCTGCCGGTGTGGTATTACTCCCCGCCTCTGTGCTCCCTCTGCCCCAGGGCACAGTTCCAAGGCAGAGTCACCGGCCCCTCGCCCCCGGTGGTGGGGGTGGGGGTGGGGTGGGGGCTGATGGCATGGCCTGGCAAGGCCAGCAGGAGATAGATTAGCGAGAAGCTGCCAGGAGACCCAACAGAAGTTCCCAGGACCCCGAGGGGACTAGACACAGTAACTGGGGTCCCAAGTATTCATTTCCATTTTGCAGGGTCGGACACACACCCTGGCATGGGCAAGGTGGAAGTGTAAGCCCTCCCTGCTCCCAAGTGATTCTGAGAAACAGGGAGCGAGACTGAGACGTGGCAAAAGCTCGATCATCTAATCCTCCGTCTGCCGGTGCAGAGGCCGGTGCCGGGAACAAGGCACCCTATAGGTGACTCACCCCAGGGGTGTCACCTGGGGGGGCAGGCAGGCTCCCATCTCCCCTGAGCTCTCAGAAGCATTCGCAGCACCCCTAATTCCACCACCTGGACTTTTCGGTTTTTCCATGGCAAGGCCTTTCCTGGCCTTATTCTCAGCTTTCCCACATTTCACCAAAGACCAAATTCTCGGTCATCTTTCCCTGTGAGATTGGTTCACTGGCTGATGTGAAAAGGGCCTAAGCTATTTAAATTGATGACATGGCCAAATAGCTAAAGCCCGAGTCTGTTAGCTTAGGCATGAATGTGAACTCGGGTGTATTCATTTTTAAATAAAAAGCTAAGTAAGGAATGAGCTTCTCTCCCAATTTACTGCCCAGGTCAGATGGAATCTGCTGGATGATGGTAGCTTCTTACGCCTCATCTTTAAGAGAAATGCTGGCTGTTTTACAACATGGCCAGAGGAGAGACAAAGATGTTGAGAGATCTAGAACCACGTCCTAAAAGCACAAGTTTGAGGAATCAGGAATGACCAGACCAGGAAAGAGAAAACAGAAGGAGACACAAGAATCACCTTCAAAGCAGCGAGGCCTCTGTTGGCTCAAAAAGGTAGAACCAGGGGCCAGGGGAGAGGGAATGCGGGAGGCAGGCTTTGACTTCATAGCAGCAAGAACCTTCTAATATTAGGCTTTTTAAACATGGAAGGAGCTCATGGAGGCAGTGAGTCAGGGCCTGGTCAGGCCGTAGCCAAGTTGAGGCTGGATGACCACTCCCGGCAGGTGCCGCAGGGGATGCTGGCGTCGGCCAGGACTTTCACTCAAAGACGCTCATATTCGCAGCTGTCTGAAATGCAAGCTCTACACTTCATAAATTCGATGAAGGGATATATGAAACACTTTCTGTAGCTTCCCAGAAACATCTAGACTTTTATTTTATTTTTTCTTTTCCCAAAATGAAAAATGAACAAAGGGGAACGAATGGAAACTATGGATCATTTTTTTTAAGGTTACTTTCACATCTTGGTTTCATGGGCCTTTGTGTTCCTCTTAACTTCAGATCCTGTTTCCTTTCGTTTACTTCTACCCCTATGTCATCATAGTTTCTCTTTGGCTCCCTTTCACACAGAAGGTTTTCATTTATGCCATGAGTGGTAGGGCTCTGGGACATGCTGGAGGAGTTTAAGGTCTGGTTCTTTGTGAAATGATCAGAGCAATAGAACCTTTCATGTTCACCTAGACTTGTTAGTATCTCTTTAAATGTTCCCTCTCTTTTCCAACCACATCTGCTGGTTATGACCTTGATTGAGTTTAAGAAAAATCATTAACACTCTTCGTGTTACAAGTAAAGGGAAAAAAGCAGAATTGCCAGAATGATTCTGGAGGAATATGCATGCAAGTATAACCAAACTAACGTTGAAACAAAGAAAAGAAAGAAATAATGAGTTTCCATAATACTAGAAATGACATATACCATAATTACAATAATTGACATAATGCTGTCAAAAGCATACACATCAATTAAAACAGAAGAAAGTCCAGAAACAGACTCAATTCAGTATATAATTCAAATATCATTTAAAATCAGGAAGAGAAAGATGACTTATTAATGAAATGATTAACTCTGGGGTAAAAAGAGAGTCCCATCTCGGCCTTCAGACTAGAAGAAATTCCAGGAATAAAGCCAGGGAAGGATTGGGGGAAAATGTAGGAGAATATTTACATAGCTTGGAGGGGGATATTTTAAAAAACACAAAGAATGTGAAGTAAAACATTAATATATTTAACAAATATCTGTCAAAAGACATGACAAATAAGATGTAAAGGCAAATGACAGAGCAAAAAGGAAAGTATTAATAACATACATGCAAAGGAGTTAATATCATAATAAATAAGAAGCTCTGAGTCATCAGTAAGGGAAAGGAGAATGTCTCAACAGAGGACAGAACGAGGCACATGAGTAGTAAATTGACCCAGAAGAAACAGTGTCTGACAGCCATAAGGCAACTGAGCCTTGTGACCGATGGCAAATTAAAGCTATGAGATTCCATTTTTTGTCTGTCCAATGAACAACAATTTTTTAACATAAATATTTAGTGTTGGTTTCAGTTGGCAATGGGAAACTCATATACTGATGTGTGTGGGTGATTTGATACAAGCTTTTTGGAGGTCTGTTTGGCAATCCACCTCAGAAACCTTGAAAGTAATCAGACTCTTTGGTCAAGGGAGTTGACTTATGGGAATTTTTTTCTAAAGACATAATTAAGGCCATAGGCCGGGGGTGAGCTGTAGGAATTTTTCTTTTGGTGTGGAACAGAAACCGGAAGCAATCTAAACATCTGACAATAGGTGGTTGGTTAATTTTGACATTTCCTCCATAGCCAGGAAAGATGTTACAGAAGAATATTTCACCACATGGAAAGATGTTCATAGGGTGGATTTCCGTTGGTGGAAGAACTGCCATTTATTCTGTTCCAGTTGATTGGTTTTCTAAAATGGTATAAACTTTGAGTGAAAGAAGCAAGATTTAGTCCGGAAGCTTAAAGAATTAGAGCAGAATTGCAGCTCGAGGGTGCCTCAGACAGTTCTCCTGCACACAACCCCAAAGCACTCGGCCTCTGGCCTGGAGAACTTGTCCCTGGAAAAACGGACTGATCCCTGCATGTGAGCAGCGGGGAGCGGCTTCCGCCATGTCTCCTCCTGGCCCGGAGCCCTGCAAGGCGTTGAACCACAGACCAAGTCCGATCCAGATGCTGCCCCAACCAGGTCCGAGTGCCCCAAAGTCAGCCAGTGATGGCAACGCAGGCGCCGAGGAGCCAGCAGTATTTGGGAGAGACCCTTGGTTTCCCCTCCCCTTCCTTCCCCCTCTCTCTTCCCTCCCCTACTCCATGGATAAACTTAAGCTAATACAGTCTGGGAATTGACAGCCTCTTTAAGGAAATAAAATTTCAGTACAGGACCTCACGGTCCATCAGGGTGAGGGGCTTAAGCTCCATAAGCTTCATAGTCGACCTACCTTTAATCTCGATTTCGGTTGCCATCATCCTCGTGAATTTTCTTTTACTTTTTGCTACATATGTATTCCTAAACGATAGTCAGTGTTATTTTATATATCTTTAAGCTTTCTGTAAATGATATTCTCTGTGATCTTTGTATGGAAACTTTAAAAAAAAATTTCTTTATTTGTCAGAGAGAGAGAGAGCACAAGCAGCAAGGGGAGCGGCAGGCAGAGGGAGAAGCAGGCGGGCCGCTGAGCATGGAGCCCCACGCCAGACTCGATCCCAGGACCCCGTATCAGGACCTGAGCTGAAGGCAGGTGGTTAACTGACTGAGTCACCCAGACATCCCTGTATGGAAACATTTTTTTTTTTGCTTGTTCTTCTTCTTCTTTTTTAAATTCAACATTATATTGGGGGAAATGTATCCATGTTGATAGTACAGCTTTAGTTTCTATTAATTACTATACAGTATTCCACTAGGTGATGATCAGAACTTATCCATTNATAGGAGGGTTCCCCTAAGAAAAAAATATATTTTTTTAAAGATTTTATTTATTTATTTGACACAGAGAGAGAGAGATTACAAGTAGGCAGAGAGGCAGGCAGAGAGACAGGGAGAGGAGGAAGCAGGCTCCCTGCTGAGCAGAGAGCCCGATGTGGGCCTCGATCCCAGGACCCTGGGATCATGACCTGAGCCGAAAGCAGAGGCTTTAACCCACTGAGCCACCCAGGCGCCCAGAAAAAAAGTTTTTAAAAGTAATCTCTACACCCAACATGGGGCTCAATCTCATGACCCCAAGATCAATAGTCTCATGCTTCACTGACAGCCAGCCAGGCACTCCAAACAGTTTTTCAAGGATTCATGAAAGTTTTAAAAATTCTGAAAAAGTTAGTTTTAAATTACCTTTGAATATTACCTCCTTTCCCCCCAACTTAGATACACACACAGCACTGAGTCTGAGAAGGGTGGCAGGTTTTATTGCAAAATTAGATAATTCCCCAAAGTTTGGAAGTATAGAAGTTTCCAGGATTCATTGAGCCAAGGCTGGGTGAAGAGGTTCTAGGTAAATAGCTCTTGCCCTCTACTCACCAACGTTCTATTACCAGCACACCCCAAGGACTTGACTTACAACTTACTGACAATAAATATTTAACTACAGTTAAACATAGCTACTTTCCAGGAATGAGTCTTCTCAGAGTGCTGAGAGCTTGCTTATCCTTTTAATGTCTTTTACATTTTTTTATTATAATCATTTTGAATAGAACTATTTGTAGAATTTTTTATTTACTTCTCTGTCTTTTTAAACAGAACACAGAACACCTAGTTACATCTTTCCCCGCTTTACCATTTGCAAAGGCTGCCCCAAGTTACACTATCAGTTACCCATCTGGAACACCCCCTTTCCTTCTAATCCACCAGGGGTTTAGAAGTTGACTTCTTGAAGGGGTTTGTAAAGTCCTTAGCATAAGAGGCTCACACTGGGAGGATTCCCTAAAATAAAAGAACACACAAACCTTATGATTTTATTTTTTACTTCCTTCTGGTTGTCAGTGGTGTTCTGAAGTCCCAGCTTCAAGTCTGGAAGGTGGAACAGGGAGAGGAAAGAAGGGCGTCGTTTATTGCTAGTGCAATCTCTATCAAGGTCAAAGGCTTGGCTCTTGGCACAGGGTTCTCGCCACAGAAATGAGATGCCAACAGATGACATGTCTGAATAACCCTAAACACAGACAGAAATTGGAGGCATACAGTATCTGCTACAAGATTTCGTGGTTTATACCAGAATCCCCCGAGATACAGAAAGACATTACTAATGACGTCTTTGTCAGACACCACCTCATCCTGCTGAGAAAGCCAGGAGTGTGGGGTCTTTGCAGAGCCAGGCTTAGGATCTCAGGCCTCCTCTTGGCAACATCAGAGGTGGGAAGGTAAGGGAGTGTAAAACAGGGCCTCCATGCTCAAGTGTCACAGATAAGGACTTTTCTTATTCGTATGTCACTGTTCACTTTTCTTCATGCTGCTGTGACCCAAAGGCCAGGTGACCCACAACTAGGTCCCAACCCTCTGAGTTCAGGAAGTTATGGGTCATTAGATATTAACTATGGTATTGGTGAGCTGATCTAGTAAAAACAGGTAGGAGAAAGTGCCCCATGCCTTCCAGAAAAAGTGCTCACATTGATGGCCACTTTGTAAATCTCATCCAGGGGCCATGACGCTCCTCTCCTGCCCATGCAGAGGGGCAGTGCTGTTGCACCAAAGGCATGATGAGGATGGAGACCCCAGGACAAAGCATGGACGTCTGGGTTAGATGGGCTGCCTGTGTCTCTTGGATTCTTCCTCTCCCTCTACCTCAGTCTTCTTTCCATCATTGGGGAGCTTCACCCGTTGCCCTATCTAAAGTCTAGCTCAGTCTCAGGGTGGGTTCCCATTCTAGGAAATTGGGAACATCCACAGCCTTGGAAGGCTATTACAAAACTTCTAGAATGCCGGTTCTGGAAAGGGCCTGAAAGAGCAGTTCCCTCATTCTATAGACAGAAATGGAGGCACAGAGAGGTGAAGGGACTTCTCCAAAGTCACACAGCTACTCCCAAATCCAAGCCTTCAATTTATAGGCCCAGTGTCCTTTTCACAGACTTTCTCCAAGTGGGGTCCTCAGATATTTCTTGTCCAAATCACCCAGTGTGTAATTGAGGGCATAGGAGAAAGGACAGGTGCTACAACGCAGATTTCTGGGTCCTACCCCAGACCTCCTGAATGGTATTTCTGAGAGTGGGACCTGGGAAAATGTATTTCAGCATCAAGCAATTCTTAGGCAGCCCTGCTTTTTTCAACAACACCTTGACATGTTGCTTCTAAATGATCTCCGTAGAGTAGCTACCATTTGTAAACTGCCTCCTAGAGAACATAAAAGGGACATATGCTACTAGATGTCACCGGACATTGCTGTGTCCTCAGTTAGCTACAATGTACGACAGTTAGCTATGTGTCCTGTAAGCCACAATCATACAGTTGAATGTTCTGAACAATCAAAGCAGCTTGGGAAACACACATCCCTCATGTGGCACCTTTAAGAGTCTTCTCTCTCCTGGGTTCTGGGACGGGTGGCTCGCCCTGGCCGGTCACTCCCAGCTTATCTTAGTGTACCCACCACCACTCGGAAACATCTCGCTTCATACATGTGTCTCTGGCCTGGGAGCAGATGGTTTCTGATACACAGGGCCCAACCCGTCCCTCTCCTAATCAACTAAAAAGGACCTGGCAAGTCCATGGGAGATAAATACAACTGAGCTCTCCCCTCTAGGAGCCCCTTGGAGGCTAAATATGGAATGCGAACAAGTGACAGGCAGGCCAACAACTTCCACTTAGTGCCCACTAAGGGCCCTTTGTACAACTTCGTAGCTGAGCCAACACTTCCAAACACAATTAAACGGAAAGGCAGTGGGATCCAGTTGGGTCCCTGGGTACTCTGTACTGGCTTACAGAGGATTTGTCTCTTGGATGTCCACACACCTGATTGCCCTCCTTCCCTGCCTCCCAGCGGCCTCCCCCGACTCCAGACCACCTTGGCTGCTCTTCCCTGCTCGCCTGTCCAGGTAGCACATGGGGATGATGTAGCCAGTTTTCAAGAAGTAGCCCTTAAGGGGAAACCACTCATTAAAAGACAAACTTCATGTCAGCAAAACCTGAGGGCATGGTAGGACAGGCCTAGAGAAGTTTCCTTCAGTCTGCATTTATTTTATCTTTTTTCAAAGTTAGTTTTTTGGCCTGAGAATGGTAGGAAAGGGCTGTCATTTTCATTTCTCTGAAAGTCACAGTAGAAACCACTCAGAGGCTCCAAGAGAGCCGGGGCTTGGTGTTCCAACACTCAACTCGTATTTAGCACTAAGAAGGGGCTCAAAGATGATGTGTCAAGTAAATAAGCCACAGCCACTTCCTGCTAGGTGCTGTTCATTAATGTGATGGTGACTGACCTCACCGTCCAGGGCGAGGGCCACAGACTTCCAGACTCAGAAACCCACATTTGTTGGCGCCCCAAGGGTACTCTGATTCCTCAAGTGGCTATTTGTATCTATCAAACACACAAGATTAATAATATGTCGAACTAGGATGCCAGGTTACCCAGACATTTATCGTGATACATAAATGCACGGGGGCCTTGGCACATTCTCTCTCTGCAGGCAATCTTCATGGAAACCAAAAGGCTGACCCAAACGGTGCCAGGGGGAGCACAGAGCCCAAACCAGGGTGTTTGAATAAATTCGACATTTCCTGACATCCTAAGTTTCAGGCATTTGTGTAAGCATCCAGCTAGGACAGAATCCCAGCATGCCATCGATGCTCACACCCCCGTGTGTACTGTACCAGAGAGGCTGTCAAAGGATGGGACATGGAAGGGTGCCTCTTTCCTCATCTCTGCCCAGACAAGTGCTGCTGAAGTTTCTGGGACTCTCCTCTAACTTCTAGAATTTGAAACCCTTTCTGATTAACCTGTTCTTTATTTTCCCTCAGTTCTATTGAGTTAAAATTGTCAAAGTGTACTGTGTACAGCTTAATGACTTGGCATACGTATATTATGAAATGTGTACCATGATAAGTTAACATTGATTATTTCATACAGTTATGAAAAGTTTTTGTTTTCCTTGTGAGGAGAACTTTTAAGATTTACTCTACTAGTAACTTTCAAATACACTATTCTGAGGTATTCCCTGTGGTCATCACGTCGTACATTCCGTCCTGGGTGTTTATTTCTCTTAGAGCCAAAAGTCTGTACCTTCAGACCATCTTGCTTCAATCCCTCCTTCCTCCACCCCTAGCCTCTGGTAACCACAAATCTGATATCTTTTTCTACAAATTCTGCCATAAGTGAGATCACACAGGATTTGTCTTCCTCTGCCTGACTTAGTTCACTTAGCTTAATGGCTTCAACCTCAAGGTCCATTCTTTTTTTTTTCTTTAACTGAAATGTTGCAATTTTCAACCAATTATCAGTCAGATTTTAGGGACCTGGGCATTTTCTTCTCTCTTGCAAAAGACTGCCCACCTCTGATGTATTATGTGTAGATTTTCAGGTTTAGCCCTCAGAAGAAAGTCAAATGTTCCTCATTGCCAAAGCCGTGAGAAGCAAGGTCCTCTGACCCCCACAGTCAGTGTGTAATCACTCGTTCTGTACTAAGTAAAACTCTCACTAGATCCGGCTCCCCTTTAAACATGCCTTATTTCTCTTTCCTCTTCTCCATCAAACTCCTTGAAAAGCAGAGACTAGACCTGCCCCATTCGGTGGTCATCAGCAGTTCCACCAGCCTGGTAAGCATTTGAAATGTGACTAATCTGAATCGAGAAGTGCTCTGAGTATAAAATATGCACTGATTTCAAAGACAATATGGAAAAGAATGTAAACTACCTTACCAAGAATTATTTTGGACCAACTGAGAGGAATAAAACATATTACTAACATTAATGTCACCTGTTTCTTTTTACAGTCTTTTTAAAAAAGATTTATTTATTTAAGAGAGAGAGAGAGAGCCAGCATCCATGCGAGCAGGGGGAGGGGCAGAGGGAGAGACAGAATCCCAAGCAGACTCCACACTGAGCATGGAGCTTGACGTGGGACTCAATCCCACGACCCTGAGATCATGACCTGAGTGGAAACCAAGAGTCAGACACTCCAGGTGCTCCTCTTTTTACATTCTAATGTGGCTACCAGAAAATTTAAAATTACATATGCAGCCCACGTTGTGTTTTATTGGGCCGTGCTGGTCTAGACTCTGCTTCAAAGCATTTAAAGACCATGGCAAATATAAAGCACAATGCTCATAAAATTAAAATGGGCTTTGAGTCTATGCAAGAGCTTTTGGTCTGAAATCATCATTTACAGTCAGCATTTAAGTAAGGGAACACAGATGTTGTGAGATGAGAAATGGTGAGGGAAATAACAAGGAAACTTGCTTATTGCCTAGGAATCTTGACCTGAAACAGCACTAATGGTCAAGCCAGTGCTGAGCCAGGCTTTCTGTCTCTCATGAGCCATCCTGGCCATGGCACCCCCTCAGAAGCTCTGTGAGGATGTGCCTTCCTTAGCACCCTCAGTAACTGAGTGGAAATGCCCATGTCAGGCATTTGATGCCCAGGGAGGACCCAGAAAGGGTGAAAGGCTGCGTGGAGTTACTGGAGGAGGCCAAGAGAGCATGGGAAGACATGAGCCCTGTAGCTTGCTTGGCTTGAGCTTGTGTAAGTCACAGAACCCTCTAGGTGTCCTCCTAGATGCAGTGCAGTCAACGCACAGTAGCAGAACACCCACTCTGGAGTTCCCACCCTTTCTTCCTCACACTTAGCAGCTGGGAGTCCTTGGGCAAGTTCCTGGAAGTCTCCAGGCCTCAGTTGTCTCACCTGTGAGATGTGGGCTACCACAGTCATGCCTTACAAGGTGGGCTGGGAGGGCCATGCTGTCCAACCCCCACCCAAACTCAAGAATGCCCTAGGATTTTCCCTAATATGGAGCCACAGCTTGTTCCGGCCCATGGTGGAGGCTCATTGCCTCACTGTCTCTTTGTTTCTTAATTTTTTTTGTTGTTGTGGTGGTAAAATATATAGAACATAAACGTTTCCATTAAGTATACTTAAATGCATTAAGCACATTCACACTGTTGTGCAAACTTCCCACTGTCCACCTCCAGAATTTTACATCGTCCCAGACACTCTATACTCTTTCAACAATACCTCCCCATCCCCCTGTCCCCCCAGCCCTGGTAACCACTGTTCTTTCTGTCTGTATGATTTTGACTACTTTAGCTATCTCAAATAAGTGGAATCCTGCAATATTTGTCCTTTTGTGACTGGCTTATTTCACTCAGCATAATGTCTTCTAGATTCATCCATGCTGTGGCCTGTATCAGAACGTCCTTCCTTTTAGGGCTGAGTAATATTCCACTGTATGTACACACCACACTTTGTTTATCCATTCATCTCTTGATGGGACTTCAGGTTTCAGATGTTATTATCAATTTCTCCACACAGTGAGCTAGAACCTGCCTTTCTGTGACTCACACCCATCTGCCCAGATCTGCCTTTGGGGCCCACAGCCTCAGACTGGCCCCCTTCCCACAGGAATCCCTGGATTTGAAGAGAGGTCCTGAATCCTCACTGCTAACTCCTCAAAGGCTAAGTAGTTTCTGATTATTTCATAATTTCCAGATGCTTTGCCATTGTGAGGTAGCTTGATAGACCCACATCAATTTACTGATCTCCTTCTCAATAGGAATTATCCTAGGGATGCCTGGGTGGCTCAGTCTGTTTAGTGTCTACCTTCGGCTCAGGTCATGATCCCAGAGTCCTGGGACTGAGTCCCACGTTGGGCTCCTTGCTTAGTCGGGAGCCTGCTTCTCCCTCTCCTGTTCTGCCTGCTTGTGCTTGCTTTCTCTCTTTCTCTCTGTCATATGAATAAATAAATCTTAAAAAAAAACAGGAATTATCCTAAACTGAGTGGACCTGTACTCTATTCTGGGACTACAACCTCTCTTATCTCAACTTTTTACTAACACAGCCCTTTTCGGCAGCCATATTTCCTTGATTAATTTATTGAACGAGTTTTATAGGCCCCTTGTAAAGGTGAGGCAATTCAGGGCATTGGCACTTGAGCTCCAGAGCCTGACTTTGTAGGTCAGATTCTGAGATTCATACCTTACTAGATGCCACTGGGCATGTTTCTTGACTCCTCAGAGCCTCAGTTTCCTTATCTATAAAGTAGGAGTAACAATAGAATGCACCTCATTGGGTTGTTGTGTGGATGGAATGAATTAACGCATGTAAAACATTAGAAGTGTGCCTGACACTCAATGAATGTGCTATTTCTTTGCTGGGGCACCATGCCCAGGGCTGGGGGCACAGTAGTGGGCCAGGCAGACCAGCTCTGGGCTTTTTGTGGTTTGCAGTCCAGCGAAATGGCCAGCACAAGTAAACCATTACATGACAACTAGAATTTATTCATGGGCCAATGTATAATTAAAAGATATGTTTCTTTAAGTAGGAAAAAACCCAGTTGCCCCGCAGTGTATTAAGTCTTCTCATGAGAAAATTACAGGGTAATATGGAAGCCCAAAAGTGGGACACCTAACTCACCTCCATTCATACTCATTTCTTTTTTTTCTCCTTCCTTCCTTCCTTCCTTCCTTCCTTCCTTCCTTCCTTCCTTCCCTCCTTCTTCTTCCTTCCTTCCTTCCTTTTTCTTTCTTTTTCCTTCCTTCCTTCCTTCCCTCCTTCTTCTTCCTTCCTTCCTTCCTTTTTCTTTCTTTCTTTTTCTTTCTTTCTTTCTTTCTCTTCCTTCCTTCCTTCCTTCCTTCCTTCCTTCCTTCCTTCCCTTCTTCCTTCCTTCCTTTTCTTTCTTTCTTTCTTCCTTCCTTCCTTCCTTCCTTCCTTCCTTCCTTCCTTCCCTTCTTCCTTCCTTCCTTTTCTTTCTTTCTTTCTTTCTTTCTTTCTTTCTTTCTTTCTTTCTTTCTTTCTTTCTTCCTTTCAGAGAGTGTGAGTTAGCGGTAGGGGAGGGGTAGAGGGAGAGGGATAGAGAGAATCCCAAGCAGACTCTCCAATGAGAGCAGAGCCCAACATGGGGCTTGATCCCACTGCCTTGAGATCCTGACCTGAGATGAAATCAAGAGTCAGACGCCCAACAGACTGAGCCACTCAGGCACCCCGACACTCACTCATTTCTTAAAAGTAAATACTTACTAGGTTCCTGTCATGTGTGATGTGCAGTTGTAGACTCTGAGAATTATCAGTGGAACAAAACAAAGAGCTCTCTCTTAAGAAGCTTACGTGGTATTGGAAGGTGATAGACAAAAGCATAATGAATAAAACTATAAAGAGTAAAGGTCATGTTATGCATTAATAAATGACAAATACAACTTTATCTTGTCTACTTGCAGGTCAGGCTGGCATGATTCTTGATAGGCAGGGTGTTCTATGTAAATAACAATGAGGACTTTGGGATGACTCCAGGGTTTTTGGCCTGAGCAACTTAGCTGTCAGGGGTGGGATCACGTTGGCTTCCCAGAGGAGGGGACATGTAAATGGCGGCTGGAAGGACAAAGGGTGGCTACCCAAGTGAGGAGATCCAGGAAAAATGCTCTAAAATGAGGAACTTGTGCCAAGCTTCCAGGCAACTACAGTTGTGTGAAGACTCAGGAGTCTTCAAGTGCTCTGGCCTGGTTCAGCATGTCCATGCTCGGTAGGGTTCCAGCATAAAATTTTCTGTTTTTAGAGATTTTAAAAACAACCTTGACTTTCAGCATTCCAGGAAGCTACTCCTCCTGGTATTGTGTCTTCTAAGAGGTTGATAAGTCTGTATTCCATGACTTTTCATGGTAGTGGATTTAAAAAAATAGTTGAATCAAACCTGGTCAAGGTCAGAGTCATGAGTCATGCCTGTCTCTGCACTGATTCAGGTTCCATTAACTAACCCTCGGGGGACAATGACAGATGGACCCAACCATACGATAATATTACAAAGCTTGCCCTTCTCCATCTTACTCCCTAATAACAGCCCTCAGAATTGAATTAGATAAGGCATGTAAGATGCTAGAAAGTTCTCCAGAGGGACACCCATGGTCATTGTTTACTATGACTTGGCCGCCAGCTTCTGGGAATGGAGACACGCAGGGCTAAGTGAGCAAGAAGCTGTCACACCGTAGATAAGGGAAGGATTCCTACCTGTACAAACGTGTACAGTAAGGCATCCTTTACTTGCACCAAGCTGATCAGTTTTAAGAGACTGCTATTGCTCTTGAAGTCACGTTTGTGGGTATGAAATCAATGGTGAGTATTGGAATTGGTTCTGTTTATTAGATCACTGAAATGAAGTTTATTAAATTGAGCAAGTTGTGTTCATACCCTGATTTTATACACTGGCATTTATCAAAAACACTCTGATCAACATTTTATACACTTGCCTTTTTGGGCGGAGAAAGGAGAACACTTAAAAAACAGAATTAGGGTGTTTCAGAATTGGGTGGCTCAGTCGTTAAGCATCTGTCTTCAGCTCAGGTCATGATCCCGGGGTCCTGGGATCGAGTCCCCCATCGGGCTCCCTGCTCAGCAGGAAGCCTGCTTCTCCCTCTCCCAGTCCCCCGCTCATGCTCTCTCTCTCTCTCTCTCTCTCTCTCTCTCTCGCTGTGTCTCTCTCTGTCAAATAAATAAAACCTTAAAAACAAACAAAACCAGAATTAACTGCTGCCTAAGGGAAAATCTTTGATGAATATAAGCATGCTATAAAATATGTCCCTGGTTACAGTCAGAGATGACAAACTTTTGTCAAACATTAAAGGGGAATTGACATTTTTAAACACACAGAGACATACGCACACATACACACACATTACTTTATGTAACTTCTTTTTAAATCCTATGCTGTAGGAATTTCTGTCCATTTTATAACAGGATCTAGACTTAGAGATGCTAAGTAAATTTTCCAAGGACATGCAGCTAGGTAATGAGTGGTAAGTCAGGACTTCAGACTACAAAGTTCACCTTTTCTACACAGCTCTGCTTCCTCCTCAATGGACTGAGCACATGTTTATTGCTTTCCTGTTACAAGCAGGAGGTTTGTAGCCTGCTAGGCGTGACCTAGATTTTGGGGACGGAAAGGAGTTTAGACCAGGAATTCTGCTTTCCAGGGACTTACAAGGGGGACCAAGGCAGGTACTGAAATGAACCACATTACAAAGTAGTGAATCATGAATGTCATGTGGGTGATGTAGCAAATAAATCCTAGAAAAGTCTAGTGGAGAGAGATCTGTGTGGGCTGCTGGGGTCAGAGAAGGCTTCCTGGAGGAAGTGACATTGCATTTATTCATTCACATCTACTTAGTGATAGCTGACTCTGTGCCAGTCATGGTTCCAGACACTGGAGACACAGCTAGGAAGATGTGACTCCCATTGTCTGTTTTCTTGAAGCTTACAGTGTTTGTGTGTGTGTGTGTGTGTGTGTGCGTGCGTGCGTGTGAGTGAGAGAGAGGAGAGGAAGAGATACAGGGGAGGGAGAGAGAGAATAAATAAACAAGATAATTTGAGAGACCAATGGGTACTATACATTTTGGAGGGGCAGGGTGCCTGGCTGGCTCAGTCAGAGCAGCGTGTGAATTTTGATCTCGGGGTCTTGAGTTCAAGCTCCCTGTTAGGTGGAGAGAGAACCTAATTAAATAAACTTTTTAAAAAAGTGACGGGGACTGGTTTAGATTGTTTTCTCTGAGGATGAGACATTCGTGCTAATACTGAAAAGATGAGAGGCCACCCATGGAAAGAGCTGGCAGGGGGAACAGCACGTACAGAACTCTGAGCGTGGAGTCAGACAAGATATGTGGCCGAGCCTGGTGTGCCAGAGACTCAGAGAGTGGGGAAGATGGGAGGGACAAGGCATGTGGGGCCAGACCACGCAGGTCCCTGGAGAAGCAGCTTTGCAGAGTCTGGCTTCATTCCTAGGGCAGTGCGGGAACTCCCAGGCACGCTCCCTGAAGAACGTGTAGCTTGCAATAACAAAAAAGAGTACAGAAGCGTGTTGGAAACTTGAGGGTTCCTCTGTTCCTAACTGGGAGATAATAATGGAGGGACAGGAACAGTGGTCACCCTACATTCAGTTCTAAAGGGTTGGTGGGGGAGGAGCTCTTCACTGAATATTCTACAGCCCTCATTCTCCATTTACCTCACCTTTCTCTGCTTGGAGGGCAGGAAAGAGGATTAGTAGGATATTTCGGTTCTGGGTCTATTATCTACAAGTTTCATCAGTACATGAGGAAAGGTTGTATTTTTCCTCCAAAATATAGAATTATTTCCATATGACTTACACATGTGAAAGAGTACAGATGTCATAAGGGCCCAGGTCAGTGAATTTCCACAGAGTGAGCACACCTGTGTACCATCACCCAGGTAAAGAAACAGAACACAACCAGAATCTCAGACAGGTAACACTGTGCTGATTCCTTTCCTTTCCTCCCCACCCCTCCCATCCCTTTCTTTCCTCCCTCCCTCCCTCCTTCCCTCCCTTCCTCCCTCCCTCCCTCCCTTTCTCCCTTCCTAGATTTTATTTATTTATTTGACGTGGAGAGAGATGGGGAGGAGGAAGAGAGCAAACACAAGCATGGGGGAGCGGCCGAGGGAAAGGGAGAAGGCTCCCCACTGAGCAGGGAGTCCAGTGTGGGGCTGGATCCCAGGACCCTGGGATCATGACCTGAGCCAAAGGCAGAAATTTAACCGACTGAGCTACCCAGGCACTCCGCTGTGCTGATTCCTCACACTCACAATTAGTTCAGTCTGTTTTTGAGCTTTATCTAAAAAGAATTCTACTTTGTCTGTATTTTGTGTCTGGCTTCTTTTGTTCTGTATTACTTGTCTGAGGTTCCTCTATGTTGTCCCCTCGAGCAGGGCATCATCAATTCTTACGCTGCATCACAGTCCCTTGTGTGAACATGCTGCAATTGATCTACCCATTCTGCTACTGATGGACATCTGAGTTGTTTCCATTTGGGGATTGCTGTGAATTGTGCTGCCATGAGCATTTTCGTAAATGTTCAAAATATACATGGTACCTGTAACCAAGTATATGTTGGTATTTTGGTAACCAAATATATGTTTTTGCCGGGTATATATTATGAGGAGAATTGCTGGGTCAAAAGTTATGTATATGTATGTTCAGCTTTAGTACATACTGTGAGACAGTTTTCCAGGTTGGTTGTATCAGTTAAGCTAGTTTTAAAAACCAGACTAAAAATACTCCTTCTGATTATGGGAACAAATACCTTGTTTTTTTTTTTTAAAGATTTTATTTATTTATTTGACAGACAGAGAGAGAGATCACAAGTAGGCAGAGAGAGAGAGAGGAGGAAGCAGGCTCCCTGCTGAGCAGAGAGCCCGATATGGGCCTCAATCCCAGGACCTGAGATCATGACCTGAGCCGAAGGCAGAGGCTTTAACCCAGTGAGCCACCCAGGCACCCAAATACCTTGATTTTTGATAACATTTCCTGGGTAGGCAGATTTCTTGGGAAAAACTACCAAGACAAATTTTGTGAATTACTACATTTGGGCTAACTTGAGAAGGATGTATTACTCATAGCAAGGGAGACTTTAATTAACAAAGCAGAATTAAGGAATTTTTTAAAATAGATTTTATTTATTTATTTGAGAGAGAGAGAATGAGCGAAAGAACACAGGAGCAGAGGGAGAGGGAGAAGCCAACCTCCTTGCTGAGCAGGGTGCCCGATGTGGGGTTCGATCCCAGGACCTGGGGGTCATGACTTGAGCAGAGGACAGACGCTTAACTGACTGAGCCACCCACGCACCCCTGGAATTAGGGACTTCACAGTCTGTGTGTGGTAGAATTTTCCCATAGTCTGGAGCTGTAATTTAGGGAAAGGTACCTTCCAGCCCATTCTGGGAGAGCCAAATTGGGAGCCTTGGATATTGGTGCTTCACCTCCCAACATAGTAGCTGAGGGGTTCAGGCTGGCTGTTCTCTGAGGGCACTTGTGAGGCTCTTCCCTTCTCCTCTCCATTTCTGAAAGGGATTATGGAGATGGGTAATCCAGTGGTGATCCTTGGTTAATACTTCTCCTTGACTGGAGAGATTGGCAAGTGCTAACCCAACCCATGCTTTGTTCACTAGTGACCAGGGCATCTTTGTGTGTCTTTCACCTGTTAATTCACAGTTGCTCTGCAATTGTTCCTCAACAGCAGCTGAAACCGAGCCCACACCTGAAAGACACATGAGACCAGAGGTCCAGAGAGACATGCCGCCATACATAATAGGATGCTATGGACAGAGAAAACAAATATGAAACCCAGATGAAAAATCACAATGTTGGTGCTCCAATTTGTAAATGAGCTGCTTTGCTCAAGGACAATTCTGGGAAGCAGCAGGTATTTAATTAATCCTGGTCTGTCTCCAAAGCACATTTTTTCTTACTCTTCTCTTTTTTTTCAAGATTTTATTTTATTTTTTTGAGAGAGAGAGAGAGAGAGCATGCAGCATGAGCAAGGGGGAGCAGCAGAGGGAGAGGGAGAAGCAGACTCCCCACTGAGCAGAGAGCCCGATGCAGGACTTGATCCCAGGACCCTGGGATCATGACCTGAGTTGAAGGCAGAAGCCTAACCGACTGAGCCACCCAGGTGCCCCACAAATCACAAGCTTTCTATGTCTCCACTATTCCCTTAAAGAGCACCTTTTTTACGCTCACTAGTCTATTTGAGATGTTTGAAAATGGTCACTATACCGCCTGAAGGATCACCATCTCTTATTCATGAGGTCCAGAGCTCAGTGTAAAACTCACATGTGGAATTTGGCAAGTGTGGCCATGTGCTAATGTGCTGTGTCAGAAAAACCTGACCAGAGTGGAGGATTGATGACTATTGATTTTTATACAGCAGCCATCTGAGATATGACTAATGGCAGCAATAAAGGAGTCTTATCGGCCTCTGGGTTTATTTCAAAGATGTGGAGTGAAAGAGTACTGAATGAAACGCCTGGTTTTTGAACCCAGTTCTGCCATTAACTACTTTGTGTCCTTGGACAAGTTGCTTTAATTTTTGGATCTCTTTTGTGACACGTGAGATGAGGCTTACAGACTATCTCACATTCTAGGTCTCTTCCAGTTCCTGGGCTTTGCAACTCTGAGTTCCTAAGAAAAGCAGCAACCTAAGTTAGCATTTGTGACATGTCCTTTGGAAAAAAAGAAAGTGCCACTTTCTTCTCTTCTTGACAAACTATATTCAGAGCCTTGGGATCTAAAGAGCGACATGCTTTAATTTCCTGGAGATCATGAGTCTGCAGTGTTTTAATGTTTTGTAAGAATGTGGAGCTCTTTTGAAAGAAACTCTTACTCCTTTAACAAATATTGATTGCTTACTCAGCTTACATCCTCAAGGAACTTAGATTATAGTAGGAGAGCTAAGACATGGGTACTAGAACTGTAATGTAAAGTGAGAGGGTGAGAGGTAGCAAGAGCCGTGGAGGAAGCATGAAAGTGTGACAAGGTTCAGCTCCCTTCTTCCGGGTCAGATAAAGCTTCATGAAAGCAAAGCCATCTGAGCAAGAAATGAGTACCATTTCAGCAGGTGGAGACACGGAGAGCCCTGCCTTACAAGAGGTTGTAAGGAAGGGACAGGGCTACAGGTTGACGAAGGTTTGGGGATGGAAACCAAGGGTTGGCTATAGGTACAGTGACCACGTGTTCAAGTTTTCCTAGGACAGTCCCAATTTTTATTTTCTGTCCTGGTGTAATTGTTAACAGCACCTCCTTTTTACTCTCAAAAATCGCCCCAGTTTGGGGTCACCTGGGTGGCTCAGTCAGTTAAGTGTCTGCCTTCAATTTAGGTCATGATCGCAGGGTCCTGGGATGGAGCCCGGCATTGGGCTCCCTGCTCAGCAAGGAGTCTGCTTCTCCCACTCCCCCTGCTTATGCGCTCTCTCTCTCTCTCAAATGAATAAATAAAATCTTTAAAAAATTGTCTCAATTTGGATGATAAACTATATTGTCACCATAGCTATAAGTGATGCTGTCTAAGAGGCCAAAACTCCATAGGGTTAACAGGATCTTTGAGGGAGAAAAGGAGAGGAGCGTTACTAAACAACCAGTAGGTCAGCGAAGAAAGCAAAGAAGAAATCAGAAAATGCCTTGAGATGAATGAAAATGGAAACACAACTTTCCAAAATCTTTGGGATGCAGCAAAACCAGTTCTAAGAGGGAAATTCATAGTTATACAGGCCTACATACAAAAGATAATAAGAGAGTGCTATGAATCATGATACACTCATTAATTAGAAAACCTAAAAAAAAGGATAAATTCCTGGAAACATACAACCTTCTGATACTGAATCACAAAGAAATAGAAAATCTGAACAGACTGATTACAAGTAATAAAATTGAATCCAGAATTTAAAAACTCTTCCAGAACAAAATCCAAAACCAGATGGCTTCACAGGTGAATTCTACCAAAGATTTACAGAAGAGTTGGCACATATCCTTCTCAAATTATTCCAAGAAATTAAAGAGGAGGGAATGCTTCCAAACTCATTTTTCAAGGCAAGTATTACTCTGATACCAAAACCAAAGACATCACACAAAAAAGAAAATTATAGGCCAATATTCTTGATGAATATATATGTAAAAATCCTCAAGAAAATATTAGCAAACTGAATTCAACAATATATCAGAAGATCATAACCAAGATCAAGTGGGATTTATTCCAGGGATGCAAGGATGGCTCAACATCCACAAATCTGCCAAGGTGATACATCAGATTGGCAAAACAAAGGATAAACATCATGTGATCATCTCAATAGATGCAGAAGTAACATTTGACAAAATTCAACATCCCTTTATGATGATTAAAAACTCTTAAAAAAGTGGGTAGAGAAGGAATGTACCTTGACACAAGAAAGGCCATTTATATGTGGAATATAAAAAGCAAAATAAACAAATAAAATAGAAACAGAAATTGACTCAAAGATACAAGAAACAAACTGCTGGCTACCAGAGTGGGAAGAGGGTGGGGAGCAAGCAAAATAGGTGAAGGGGATTAGAGGTNCAAAAAAAAAAGTGGGTAGAGAAGGAATGTACCTCGACACAAGAAAGGCCATTTATATGTGGAATATAAAAAGCAAAATAAACAAACAAAATAGAAACAGAAATTGACTCAAAGATACAAGAAACAAACTGCTGGCTACCAGAGTGGGAAGAGGGTGGGGAGCAAGCAAAATAGGTGAAGGGGATTAGAGGTACAAACTTTCAGTTATAAAATAAATAAGTTATGGGGGTATAATGTACAGCAGTTGGAATATACTCAATAATACTGTAGTGACTTTGGTGACTGACGATAGCTAGACATTGTGGAGATCATTTCATGAAGTAAAAAATTATCAAATCACTGTAACATGCACCTGAAACTAATAGGATATTATATGTTAATTTGACTTCGATTAAAACAAGGAGGAAGAAGAGAGGAGTCAGGAAAGACTCTAGGCTTGCCATTTGTTTGCCTGGTAAAATACAGATAAAAATGGCATTAGAAGGAGTTGCCGTTTAGAAGATTATGAATTCAGCTTTTTTTATTTATTTTATTTTTTAATTTTTTTAAATTTTTTTTTATTTATTCATTTGACAAAGAGAGAGAGAGATTACAAGTAGGCAGAGAGAGAGGAGAGAGGAGGAAGCAGGCTCCCTGCCGAGCAGAGAGCCCAATGTGGGCCTNGGAGTTGCCGTTTAGAAGATTATGAATTCAGCTTTTTTTAAATGAAAAAATATTTTTAAAAATTTATTTACTTGAGAGTGAGGAGAGAGAACTGGGGAAAGAGCAGAGGGAGAGGGAGAAGCAGACTCCCGCTGAGCAGGGACCCCGACTTGGGGCTCTATCTGAGGACCTGGGGATCATGGCCTGAGCCAAAGGCAGATGCTTAAGTGACTGAGCCACCCAGGTGCCCTATGGATTCAGTTTTGATCAGAAAGAGAGCTGGAGGGGACTCTGCCCACCACTGATTCCAACCCCTCCTTTCACAGGTAAAGGAAATAGGGTCAAGGAGATTACTAAGGACAGGAACCGAGGTCACCTGCCCTTGGTGAGTTGAATAGAGTCCCTCCTAAATTCACATCTGCTAAAAACCTGAGAATGTGAGTTTATTTGGAAATAGGGTCTTTGCCAGATGTAATCAAGTTAAGATGATGTCATACTGGTGAGGTATGGGCCCCTAATCCAATGTGGCAGGTATCTTTATAAGAAGAGGAAAATCTGGGGGCACCTGGGTGGCTCAGTTGGTTAGGTGATGGCCTTCGGCTCAGGTCATGATCCTGGAGTCCCAGGATCGAGTCCCGCATCGGGCCCCCCACTCAGCAGGGAGTCTGCTTCTCCCTCTGACCCTCCCCACTCTTGTGCTCTCTCTCTCTCTCTCTCTCTCTCTCTCATTCTCTCTCTCTCAAATGAATAAATAAAATATTAAAAAAAAAGAAGAGGAAAATCTGGATGGAGACACACAGGGAGAAGCTAAGGTGAGAAGTGGAGGCAGAGATTGGAGTGATACATCTACAAGCCAAAGACCATCAAGCATAGCTGAAAGCCACCAGAAGCTAGGAAGAGACTAGGAGGGATTCAGTTATGGCAGCCCTGGGACACGGATGCGTCTTCTGAGCTTTCGGTTCAGGTGGAGTATTGAGATGGCACTGTCTGTGAAGCACAGGAAAACGTGGGGCTCCAGTATGGAGGAACGGTGGGGAGTAAAACAGAGCCAGGGTTGGCGACGGGAACGTGGGGGCAGAAGAGAGGACCAAAGGGAGCAAAAGAAAGGAGCTCCGAGGACAGGATGTGGAGGTAGAGGTGGAGGCGGCAGAGGGCACTGCCGGAAGTGCAAGAAGAGACAGGAACCGAGGGAGGAATTCCAGAGGAAGCGGCGGTCAAGAGGTCAGGACTGGACCGGGCTGATTTGGCACTGAGGCCCCTGGTGACCCTTCCCAGAGCTCCTTTAGAAAAGGGCAGGGCTTAGAAACTGGCATGGACAGGCTTCAGGAGTGACTCTGCACTGTGAGTACGGAAAGATAAGGAGAGATAGTCTTTCAGGGACTTCAGAATGGAGGGAGGGCAACAGCTTAAGGTGTGGAGCATGGAAGAGGGATTTTTTTTTAAGCCATGGAGAATCGAGTACATTTGTGGAAAAAGGTGAGGAGAGGAAAAAATGACAGGTGTGAGCAGTTGTGGTGGGTGGCTACCGGACAGGCCCAGGTCCACGCATGCGAACACAGACATGGCGCCTCTCACTAAAGGCTAAAAGAATTTAGCCAATGCTTTGCCTCCACTGGGGCCTCAGCTGTCCTCTGCCACAGCCCTGTCCAATTCTGGAGCCTTGAGCCATTCACTAGGGGATGGGCTCTTGAGTAGAGTGGGCATGGCAGCAGTGCAGGGAGAGTGGGGCCCCCGGTGTAGGGAGGGGGGCAGCTGACATCATTGGGTTTCATCAGTGAGAGTGCGTAAGGCAGCTGCCAGCAGTGGGTCCCAGCCCCGTCACATGGACGATTACCTGTGGACTCCAGCAGTAGAGTCTGCCGAAGTGTGAACAGGGTCAGGTTCTTGGGAGGTAGAGCAGGTCAACACTCCACCCTCAACCTGCTGATCAAACCCCCAGCTCTGACCCTTGCCCATCACCATCCTTTGAAAAGACAGGTAAAGTGAATCAGCTCCGTGTTCGCCAGGCCTGATGCCTCTCACCTACTACTTCCTTATTTGACATGGGGCTCTGGAGTAAGACTAGCTTTTTGCCTCCATTTCTTCTTCTGCCTGTCTTATGGAGAGACTCATCCCAAAGTATGAATCATAGAGCTTTTAGGAAACACAGTGCTGTCCTTGGGACAGAGAGAGATTCTGGGAATACACGGCCAGATATATAAATGGGAGGGATCTGGCACATCGAGAGGTCCTCACAGCCCTCCCAACAGATAAACCTGGCTTAAAATTAATGGATATGTGGATAAGGGCACATTGAGAAAAACAAACACAAAACACACCCCACCCCTACCCCAGTAGCCACACCAACATGGTGTTTGATCTAGGAGATATCATACCAGCTGCACTCGCTCTCTCTGGCAGACAAGTGTGTCCCCAGTGGGAGCCACAGCATTGGCTGAAATCTGGGCAGGGTGCTACTATGTCTGTGTGTCGCCTAGGTAGGCAGGTGAGTGCCAGGGTTGGAGTAATTGTTGTGGGGAAAAAAGTAAGATTTTGGAGAAAGTTTGGACCTCTTACCTCTGTACCGTTAACTCCTTCCCATTTTCTTTCCTCTCAATACTCCCAAATTATATATGTTTGCCACGAGATTTTTGTTTTCTCATTTTCTGTGCTTCCTTCACCCACAGGCATGAGGAGGCATGCCAACCAATGGGCAAGAGCCACATACATAGCTAGTAAATGGTGGAGCCACAGTTCGAAGAGGTCCATAACTCCAAGTCAAATGCTCTTCACCCTCTACCCTCTGGAGCTCTCCACTCCCCTTTCAAAATGAAGGCTGGCTCCCAGATGGGCTAGGGCAGTATTGATGACAGCTTCAGAACTTCAACATTCAGGAACTTTACGTAAGACCCCAGTGGAACCAGCCAAGTCATCCTGAGTCTCCAGGTCCACCTTACAGGAAAGGACCACTGCTCTGCTCCTGGGTCCCTATGCCCTCTTTGTCGACAGTGTGGCCAAAGCACTGGGTGATAGTAGCTGGTATGTCAACTCCCTCCAAACAGGTCTTGCACAGAAGTCTAGGACCAGGACTGGTGGCTGTATTCTGATATCCAGGAATGGCTCCTTCACTATCATGCCCTCTCATTAACATACACAATATTGTTAGAGCTGAAACCTAGGCCGGGCCTCCAGGAATAACTCTCAGATCCACATTGCCAAACTGGTTTCCCCAGGGGTCCTCTGCCATGGCCTGGAAGGTGAGGAAGGCCACCTACTGAAGCTATGGGGCAGGGATCAGGAGGCTGCTACTGTTCCTGCTGCCATTCCTACTGCCACGTTGCTTCTTGACGTCCATGAATCTGGTGACCAGACACTGCAGGGCTGTTGCAAGAGGAAAGCCATTGCCCACTCCAACTGCTCCTTATCCAAGTGTCCTTGGCTTTGCTAGGCAGCAGAAAACATCAAATCAGCATGAAGGTGACCTCCGTCTCCTTACTGCCTCCCAGACCTCTCCAGTTCATCCAACTGGCACAATAATATAATTCATGTCTGGACTATGAGCTGCAAGGATCTGATAAATGCGGTTTACAAATTTCTGGTCACTGCAGTACAAGAAGGAGTTTAAGATGGATGCTGAGTGCCAACCCACCATTATCTACCTTATAGGATGAGAAAAAAAATGTGAATGCTTATGATGAATATTCCAAAGATTTTCTAAATGGCTCTGGCTTAATACTTAATGAAATTTTAAAAGGTCTGATGTCTCTGAAGTTTATGGGCCTATCCACATTTGCCAGGAGTCCCCTTAATCATCTAGAGGGTGGCTTCTCTCCACCAATATCACTGCTGCAAAGTCCAGAAGGCTTCTCATCCATTAGGAGATTACATCCTCAAAAAGAATTAAGTTATAGAAATAACACATGTATTATTTAGGTCTGAAAAATATAGTAAAAATACCTTTAATCCTACATCATTATCACAATGACCACTTCCCTCTTCCTGTGTGCATAATGTTCACATCTTTGTAAATGTCATAGAGTTTTGTTTCTTCACCCAACATTGTTATCATCGTCATTTCTCATCTTGTTGCATAATACAACCACCATTTTTAATGACCCCATAATAGTTCACTAATATACATGTCATCATTTAGTCATCCATTCCCTTCTAGCTGAACATTTCAGTTGTTTCCAATTATTTATACTATAAATAGTGCTTTGAAGAGGAGCTTATGCATATTTAGACTTTTGTGGCACATTTCCAGAAGTGGGACAACTGTTTAAGAATATGTGCTGGTTAAAAGGTGCCCATTTTTAAATGAGTATCAGTGGCTTTTGTTTAATGTTTCCTAAAAACTCACCTATGGTAAAAGCAGGGAAAATTTTCTCTGCCAACTTGCTTCTACCAGTAACATCCTTAGCACTTCCCTTGGGAGCTACTTACTATTGGCCGCTACCCAAAATGGGGAATTGGTGCCCTTGGCCTTGAAGCCTTGATTGACAATGCTTGCATCAGTGTATCTCAAATCCCTGAGAGGTGCCTGGGTTGCTGTGACCTGAACCTTGGGACCAGGGTGAGGGCAGAGTGGTGCAGCATCTTTGGGATCTCTCCCACCCTTTCATATCTCAAGGCCCAGCTCTCCTGAGCAGAAGGCTTCTCTGGATAAGGTTTCTGGTAGCTCAGAAGTGCCAAGTCTGAAGTCCCAGAACACAGACATTTAGACGCACAGATGCCATGCTTTCCCAGAGACTTCCATAGACAGGGCATTGCCCTGCTTTCTGATTTCTCCTCCCTCCCCCAGATAGAGCAAGACAATACTGTTTAGGTTGAAATAAAGCAACCTGGATTACACTTTAAGAAGTCAGCTTGGGATGAGTTTAAGAACCAGGAGACCAGAGTCTTAAAAGGCAGGTAGATGCAATGCTGTAAGATTTTACTCGAAGCCACTTAGCACCTGAGTGAGAGACCAGCCTCTAAAGACCTCCCAGGCCTAGCGGTCCTGACAAAAAAACCTGCTGAAGGTGCCCGAGAAAGGCTCCATTCTGATGACTAGTTATGTCTTGCTCAGTCGAGGGCAGGGTGGCTTTAAGCTTCTTTGTGAGAATGCGAAGAGGAACAAATTTAGCTCTGTGTTTCCAGTGAGGGCAAAAAATTTCAACTTTATAAACGAGTGTTCTCCCCACCACAGCAGCCTGGCACGGGACCTTGTCTCCTCCACGGTATACGGCCTTGCATTGCACAAAAGGAGATGATGAACCACTGACTACCGCGCAGTGGGTCTCCAATTCTAGAACTCCACTCCACCCCCACGTGCGCCCTCACCCCCTTTCCGGCCATCACAACTGCTCCATAAATGGCATTCGCGGTAACAGTCCCTGCTCCAGGCCTTAGGAATGCCAACGCTTGCTGAGCAACACTGTTTGCAAAGCCCCGGGCTCTCGGAAGGGGTTCTGCGTGGTCCCCGATCTCCCTCCACCCCACGGGCGTGTTCCCGCCGCGGACCTGGACGACCCTCTCTAGTGACCACCCGACCCCCTCCTCTGCCCAGCCTGCCCCAAGCGCCGCAGCAGCACCCCGGGGGCAGTACAACTTCCCGGGACACCCCAACGTCTCCTCTCGCCCCCGTCCGGTTGCTTGGAAATTTGCACTGGACAGTGACGTCACACAGGAAGGCGGGTCCCCAGTGTCCCGCACACCAATGGTGGGGCCGCGGCCGGCCTCTTCTTTTCCAGTGATTGGTGTCTCGGGCCCCTTTGCTCCACCCCAGCCCGCCATGGCGTCAGGCGCCGCACAACCGGGGAGGTGGTTCCCACTTTAAGAAGTGAAGTTTTTCGCCCCCTCCCCCTCCCTGCCCACCTCCTGCAGCCTCCCGCGCCCCGCGGAGCTGGCGGATGGAGCTGCGCTGCGGCGGCGTAGGGAGCCAGGCGGTGGGGCGCAGGATGGATGGGGACAACCGAGATGGCGGCGGCGGCGGCTGCAAGGACGCCGGGTCGGAGGACTATGAGAACCTGCCGACCAGCGCCTCCTTATCCACCCACATGACAGCGGGAGCGATGGCCGGGATCCTGGAGCACTCGGTCATGTACCCGGTAGACTCGGTGAAGGTGAGGCGCGGGAGACTCGAGGGACGGAGCGAGCGGCCAGGGGAGCGCGCGCGCGCGCGTCTGCATCCCGCGCAGGAGCAGCCTGGGGAGCGCCCCGAAACCGCCTCTCCTCCGGGCTGCGGCGGCCGTGGGGCGCGGCACCCCGGCTCTCGCCGCGAGCGCGCTGCGCCGCTCCGCTCCTT
>LNAC01000330.1:1635986-1683859 GCA_002007465.1 Ailurus styani
AGGCGTCCCCTGGGCTGCGCCGGCGGCCGCGGCTGCCACACGTGCGCAGTTTCCGAGCGGGCTGGCCGCCGGGGAGCGCGAAGCGGGCTGGCGCGGAGAAACGTGGCCCCGGCTTCGGCCCGCCCGGGGATGTGCGGCTTCTGGTTCCCGGCGCCCTGGGAGGCGGAGGAGTGGCCGAGCTTCTGCTGGTTCTTGCAGTCTCTGGGGAATACCGGTTCAGCGACGCCCTCCGTGATCCCCCTTTCTCAGGGTTTCTGCGCCGCTTCCCCCAGAAGTTCGGGCGGCCTAGCAGCCTAGAGGCAGGGAGCCCTGCAGTGACATTTGCCTTCTCTTTTTGTGGCAGGGAGGAGGGCAGGCAAGGAGAGCATGTGCTGTACAACTCTAACTGTGGGTTGTGTAACAGGCACTCGGCTTGCCTGTCACTTCCCCAGGTAGTTTTACGTGCATTTGTGCAAGGAGGCAGCGTTAGCCGGGCGGATTTTCCCCGTTAGCCTGAGAGCTGCCTTCTGTCCGCCTGTTGAGGAAGGTAATGCTGGTATTGACATTTTGCCCTTCTGTAGGCATAACTCATCGAATTCGTCCAGCAAGCCCAGGGGGTTAACAGATGAAAAAACGGAGGCAAAGAGCTCTGTGAACTGATTCACCTGCCCAGGCTCATACTCCACCTGTCTGCTGCCCAAGAGTGCTTTCCGAGATTTGGGGACCTCTCTGGGTGGCAGTTGTCTTGAAAGGCAGGGCCCAGTGAGCTCCCGCACTGGCAGCTGCCTCTTGTTGCTGATGCTCGCCCCACATGCGAGGCGTGAAGACCAGAATGTCTAAGTCAGGGTTTTCCCTGCCCCGGGCAGCTCTCTGGGAGCTGGCAGTCAGTGGACTCACGAATCCAGTGAGAGAAAGCATGGGCATTTGCAGCAAGGTGAGGCCAAGCCTTTGATGATGCTATGGGGCCTGAGGCATCACCTCTTGGGACCCTCCAGCATCCCCAGGGGGGATCAAGGGAATGGGTTTTGCTGCCAGGGCTATGGAGGGCATGGGGGAGATCATGCCTCGTAGGTTTTCACAGCTTCTGCAGGAAAGACCGTGGACACTCAGTGGCATTTGTCTAGGAAAGAATCTGTCACACGGAATAAAATTTCCCGTATTCGCAGCTGTTGTCTTCGGTGCCTTGGACAGAGTATGGGAAAAGTCAGGGGCAGGGAGATGTTATTCGAACAGGCACCAACCCACAGTGGGGCAGAGATGAACGTTCCATTGGGGAACGATGCCACATGTGAGGTTTGGCTGAGCATGGCTCAGAGCATCACTGTAGCTTATCTTTAGGATTAGATGTAATTAGTCATGCCTTTTCAACTCCCTGTGTCAGCCTAAGAGGTGTTTCTCTTATATGTTTAAGTTGTGTGTTCGGTGTTTAGTTTCTTCCCTGCCCCTCCTTCTGCCCTGTAGATGTCGCATGTTTTAACCCAGATGTCACTGTGTACTTAGTATTACTTTACATGGCAGTTTTCACCTGTGGATAGGTAACAGGGCCGTCGCAGACAAGTCACCCACCTTATGGGTGGGGCTTCGCTGTGAAATGAAGGCCCTAGTTAGCTAATTAGTAAGGGCTTCTTCTGTTTTTAAGCATGTCGGTTTGGTTTTAAAGCACCTCGTTTCTCGCTACAGTTTCTCGGAAGGGGGTGGTAGCAAGGATTCTTCTTTTCATTCTTCAGCTGAGACAGAAGGCACAGAGAGAGAGTTAAGTGGTGTGAGCCCCTTTGCATGATCCCAGGGAGGCTGCTGCCGAGTGCCGAGGTCTGCCAAGATCAGCACGGTTGTCTGTGCCCCGCATGACATATCAGGGACACATCCGTGCTTCCCTTGGGGAAACCTCGACTGTGTTCTCGAATCTTTTGGGTGATGGAGACCATGAGTAATGGAGTCAGGAGCCCTGGCTCGGGTTTCCAGCCCTGTCTGTAACTTGCTTCATGCCTTAGGCTCTGTTCTGTGCCTTAGTTTTGTGGCTGTGAAATGGGGGCGATGGGCCAGTTCAGTATTTCTCCCCATTCTTATTTTTTTTTTTTTTAAAGATTTTATTTATTTATTTGACAGAGAGAGAGAGACATCACAAGTAGGCAGAGAGGCAGGCAGAGAGAGAGGAGGAAGCAGGCTCCCTGCTGAGCAGAGAGCCCGATGCAGGCCTCNGGCTCTGTTCTGTGCCTTAGTTTTGTGGCTGTGAAATGGGGGCGATGGGCCAGTTCAGTATTTCTCCCCATTCTTAACTTTTCCCCCTTTCTATGTACGCCGAACACCCAAGTGTCCTCTTTTATGATACTTCAAATTCCAAAGAATTATTACAGTCGAAGCCATGGCAGGGTAAATTGTATATTGGAAAAAACTTAAACTCTGATTTTATAAGGCACACATTTTGAACTCTGAATATGTGAGGTTAAGTGGGAGTATCAGGTGGGCCTGCTTTCCCCAGTTTTTCTGTCTTAGATGGAGTGGACCATGGAACTCAGTGCTGGTCACTTGGACCACTGAGCTGTACTTGCTTTTGTGGTCATAGGGGCAGAAAGCCAACCTACTAATCCTTAAAATTATTATGTTAAATATACTTTCCCATGAAGTCCCATCCTACCCCCCCCCCACCGTGTCACTTTAATTCCCTGTGTTTTTCAAACTTCGGGCTGTAACCCATTAATGGCATCAACATTTTAAGAAAGATTAGTCTCTCTAGGGGCACCTGGGTGGCTCAGCCGTCAAGTGTCTGCCTTCGGCTCAGGTCATGATCCCAGGATCCTGGGATTGAGCCCCACATTGGGCTCCCTGTTCAGCGGGAAGCCTGCTTCTCCCTCTCCCACTCCCTCTGCTTGTGTTCCCCTCTCTTGCTGTCTCTCTCTGTAAAATAACATCTTTAAAAAAAAAAAAGATTATTCTCTGTAATGGTGAGAGTACGAAATACAAGTGTGTGTAGCATACAGTAAGAAGTGTTGCTTGGTGAAGTTGTTTGGGTTTTGTGTGTGTGTGTGTGTGTGTGTGTGTGTGTCCCCTGGATGGCTGTATAAAACCCCATTCTGACTGGTGGTTATGGCCAAAAAAGGGTTATCTGCAAGACCTTCGGCAGCTTTTCTGCTCCTTCCTGTGCCTCCTTCTCTCACTTAGTCCCTGGGGATGGAGTGTGAGAACTTAATGAATCCCTAAAGGGCCAGGCCACCCGGACCTCCTGTCAGTTCCCAGTAACTATAAGGTCTAAGGGTACCAAGGGAGGGAGCCTGGGGGCTCCGCAGTGCTTTTGTCAATGGGTAGCAATTACTCGTTCCTTCCCAACTGCGGCTTTGCAGCAGGTTTTCCATGATTCTCTAGCCGGTGCCCCAGAGTATGCAAGTGGCATGGTCACCTAGACCAGCACGTGGGGTGGTTGCAAGAAGCCCCGGTTGGGAGTGCTCAAGACCGTGGGGAGAATGCCAGGTGGGTGGAGGAGGAAATTCCAACCAGATTAGGCACACCACTCTAGACCACGCTGAATCCCGTGGTGGTGAAAGCGGGGGGCAAAAGGAAGCAGGAAAGATTTGAAGCGAGGGAACTTCCGCTGACCCTTTCTCAGCCCTTCCCTTTGCTTCTCAGGGAAACGCTGTCTGTAACCGTGCGGGGGAGAAGCCCTCCTTCCCAGCCGGGTGCAGTCCATGGGGAGGAGCGGACAGCGAGGGGGTGAGGCTCAGCCTTCTCTCGAGGAGCTGGTGGGTGCTGAGCCAGTTGGAAACGTCGGTTGGCCTCAGGGGTTTCTGCAGCTGGCCTTGCTGAGCTTTGAGCCACAGCGAGCCAGGCAGGTGCCAGGACGGCTCAGCATTCCTCCACTTCTGAGTTTGCTCCTCCGGGTCCCAGCAGTGCAGGCTGGCTGGTAGGAAGGGTGCTCAGCCGGAGGGGGCAGGCCGCAGCCAGAGTCCCCTCCTACCCACTGCAGTGTTTTCAAAACCAAGTACAGTTCAGTAGATGCCATTCAGCTTCAAAAGGGCGTGAAATCCCAAATTGCTCGAGTTCTTGCAAGAAAATTATAGTGATTTTTCTGTCTCTTCTCCTGTCTTGTCTTCTTCAGGTTCCTCCCCTCCCTTTTTTTCCCGTCCTTAAGCGGGTGATGCTTTTCTAAAAAGTGCATTTGAAAGGGGCATGGAGTCAAGAAAGGCGTGCTCTTGAACTTGTGTCCTTTCCTTTGCCTCGAGAGGGCCTTTGCGGATGCCCACAGTCAGGATCTGCACCCTGCAGGCCTGCTGCTGGAGGAGAGGGCCGACCCAGCCCCCCTCCGCCTGGGAGTGGGGGAGGGGCAGGCTGGGCCGGGGCTTGAGGGGGCGGCCCTAGGATTCTAGTGGGCAAGGAAGGCGCCCTCACCTCTTCCGGAGGGAGACACAGTAGCACCCGGATGGGGGATTTAGCTGACTGTGTCTTTAAAGCACGCAGGGGTGCGCATGTGGCACACGGGAGAGCGCTTTCCTCTGTGGGGTGCGTGTGTCCTGTCTCCCCTTTCCTGGTTATTTTGGGGCGTATCTTAACTACCTTTGGCCGTCTCATTCAGGAGAGATTTCATCCCGTCCGCTCTTCGGAGCAATGACCGGCCGTAGTCCACTTTCCCTTTTTGATGGGCGTGGGTTCTTGACCCCCTTCCAGCATCAGGAGGGCTGCCTTTCCCCAGCCCACTGGATGAACTAGCTTCTGTGGTGCACGAAGCCTTTGGCAGTCTCTCTCAAACCCCAGAACGTTCTGGTTCTCTTCATATTTCTCCTAGTACCCAGCATTTCCTTATCAGAGAATTTGCCTTTTCCTTTTTTAATCTCCAGTGAGCCCGCTGGCCTCCTCAGCGCTGGATGCAGACGCATCTCTACAAGCCGGCTGTTTGCAGGAGCCCCCAGCCTGCCCTTCCCCTCCCCGCCTCCACCTAGAATGTTCTGGCTGACATTTCCCATAGAGGGGATGTATCTAATCACTTGGTCTTTAACTCTAAACCTCCCCTCAAGCTCTTTCTGAGCCACGTGCCTCACCCTCTGAGAACTATCTTGGGGAGATTCAGATCCCTAGTCTTTGACGTACTGCTTGGGGCAGAGCCTCTTAGCTTTTCTGAGTTGTAATTGCTTTGTCTGTAAAATGCAGATACTAATTTTCTCACTGGTTTCTCTCTTCTGATCCAGCTCTCCACTGCTTTCTTCTTCCTTTATTTTTCCTCACACCCCGCGGAAGTTGCTTGGAACAAGCTCCCTTGTATCTGCACCGAATGTTCCTTCCGTCTCCCTGTCCTCATAGGGAGACAGCTCTTCTCCCAAGGCCACCCTTCCTGGAAGCCTCTCAAGTGTAAGATTCCCGTCAGCTGAAGCCCAGGCACCTCTGGGGCTCCTGCCCTCTCCACGTGACCCACCAGCCTCTTAGCCTCGCTCTTCCTTTGAGACTCCAGTGCTTCCTCCTCCTCTCTCTCTCTCTCTCTGTCTCTCTCTCTCTCATCAGCTCACTTCCGGGCAGGAGGCAGAGTGGTGAGGAGCCCCACTGCCTGGAATGCGTGCGGGCTCTGCTTAGTGTGACCTTGGGCAGGTCCCTCCTCCTGTCTTCTCCCTGTGCCCTGTTTCCTGTCACTGAAGAGGACAGTGGCAGTGAGGCTGAAGTCCCTCAAGCACTGGATGACGGAGGCTCCTGGGCCCATCTTCATCTCCATCATCGTCAACCACAGTTTTGCAGCCACTTTTCCCCCGATCTCTCTAGACGTTGGCATCTGGCTCGCAGACTGCTTCCACCACAAATTCCACCGCCATCACTCTGAGAGAACATCCCCTCCCGGGTGCCCCCCAACTAACATCCAAACCCCTCCCTGTGTTGTTTATGCCCCTCAGGTTGATAACCCGTAACTCCACGGGACCTTGTCCTAACCTGGAACTTTTCCACCTCTGAGATCTCGAACCCAGCTGTGTCAGCCTGGCCCCACTGGGCTGGGCCTCCACCTGGCCCTGTCTTCCTCTTCCAGACTGGAGCCTGTGACCTGCCATTGCAGCCACTCCCGGGACCTCCCTTTCCTGCCTCACTGGTCTGCCCAAACCCCCATCCTGGATGACCTGTCGCCCTGCTGGGCAGTCGAGCCCTTCTGGAGAAAAATCCGCATGTTTGCCTCCCCTGGAACCCCACGTGCGCGTGCCTGTGAGGCCCTCAGCCTGTCCTCCTGTGTGTTTTGGTCAGCCTCTTTCCATCCTCAACAGCTCCTCACGCTCCCATCCCTCCGCTTTCTCAGCCCCTCCCGTGGCCTCTTGCTTCCTGGTTCATAGAAACCAGGACCCCAGTCAAGCTCACCTTCCTGTCACCGTCCTTCCAGCCAGCCTGCTGTTCCCCGCCTTCCTTCTGTCCTAAGGTAAGAGGGTCCTTCCTTTGAAAGGGGTGAAGCAGCAGGCGGGGGGGGGGAACGCAGTGCATGGAACTGCCCGCATACGCCGGCATTTCGGTCCTGCCTCTACAGCAGGCTGCGTGAGTGACCTCTGTCAGCTCAGTGCCCTTGCCTGCAGAGTGGGGATGTTCATACCGAGCCCTCACATATAGGGCTGTTGGAAGAACTGAACGAGGCGTCTCCCGAAAAGCTGGTGCTGTGTGTCTGCTGCCCAAGTATGCTATAAATGATCGTGGTGGTGGTTATTTTGGTCATCTCTCATGAGCAACTCGGTTTCAGTATCTTTAGCCTTCCCCCGACCTGTGATTCCTTCTTACAAGCATTTATAAAGTTCACACTTGTCCCATCTTAAGTAACAAACGCCGGACATCTCACCTTGACCCCATGCGCCCCAGGGGTTCTTCTCCTTAAAATAACAAGTGCTAGGAAGGGATCATTGACACGTGGTCTCTGCTTCCTCACCTCGGTCACCCCCCGACCCCTCACTGGCCAGGCCTTTGGCATCGTGCCCACTGCTCTGCTGAAAACCTCACGGAGGCTGCTGGTGACCTCCTTGCTAATAAAATCAGTCACCGTTTTCCTGGCCCCTCTGATGAGGGGGCAGCTGCCTGGTCTTCCTTAGAGGTCAGCCCGCCGCCCTCTCTGCTTCCCGAAGTTTCTGGCTAGGTCCTGCTCACTCATGGATGGCACACCAGTGTCTCTGGTCCAGCCTTTCTGGGAGCCAGGCACCCGTTGCCTCACAGACGTGTTGTAGATGTGGCTGCCTTGGTGTCCTGGATGTGCTGTGTAGACATCCCTGCCTCCCCTCCAGCCTGGGCCCCCCTACCTCAGAAACTTTCTCTTCTAAACAGGGAAGAGTCGCAACACCCACCCTGCCTACCTTTTAGGTCTTGTTACTACATCGAGAAAGAAAATGCAGCCAGGTTTGCAATGAACAGTGAATGCAGTTTAAAAAAGTATAAAGCTCTCTGCAGGTGCCAGGTCATGGTTTTATCAAACTGGGAACCTGCTAAAAGGTAAGATTAGCTGATTGGAATGGAAAATCCAGCCTTTTCTGCACGTGCTGCAAAGCCCACGCTGGGGGCTGAAGATCAGCTCCATCTTCGGCATCTCATATCAGACGGACCTCCTCTCTGCTTCATACCCCCCTAGCTGTCCCTGTTGCCTCCAGAACAAAGCCCGAACCTTGTGCAGTGTGCAGAGACCTAGACCTTGTCCACCAGAGCAAGACAGATAAAGGTCTTCTGTGAATAGTGGTTGAATGAATGTAGGCACAGTCGTTTTAAAGAGATGTGGAGGAGGGGGGTGCACCTGGCTGGCTCATTGGGTTGGGCGTCTGACTCTTGATTTCAGCTTGGGTGGTGAACTCAGGCTTTTGGAATCAAGTCACCTGTCAGACTCCATGCTCAGCAGGGAGTCTGCTTGAGTTTCTCTCCTTCCCGTCTCCCCCATACCCACCTCGTGCGTTCTCTCTAAAATACATAAATCTTAAAACAAAAGAAGAGATGGGGAGGAAGTTCTTTGAAACATGCTCAGCCCTTTTGTTTGTCTTTTGTTTTGCAGTAGAACTCGCAAGCCACAGTTCTAACCCGATGAGGCTATTAATTCATCTGGCCACCCACTTCATTCCACGCTTACTGAGTGCCTTCCCGGCCAGTCTCTGTACTAGACATCGGGCAGCAAAAATAAGTGCTGGCCCCTGGCCCCAGAGCATCGCTCCCTATAATTAGATCCTGAGCTAACGTGGCAGGACTGGCTCCCTTGGAGGGGAGGAATGGCCCAACTTGGTGTTTACTTTCAAAGGGGCACAAGGTCTGGGATGTCTGGACTTTGGAATGTTCAAGCTGCCATCTTGCAGGTCCCAAGGCTGCCCGGGAATCATCATTCTGGACTTCTTTGCCATGCAGTCTTGAGTTGGCTCCTTCCCCCGGAGAAGACAGTGGCCCTTAGTTGTCCTACCCGCCCCCCGCCCTCCACCCCCCGATCCTCTCCTTCACCCCTGAGGTTGTTAGTCATTCTGGAAGCTGAACTTGGCTCCCAGAAGGTGCCTCTGAAAACATCCTCCACCCTACCAGTAACCCCAGACAGTCGGGAAAGGCCGTTGTCTGGTCACTAAGAGGTGTTACAGTTTCACATTCATGCTTTCTCTCTGAAGAGAAAACAAAACGTGTTGAAATAGAAATCCCAGCAGCAGCTTGGCTGAAGCAAGAGTTGCATAACAGTTTTAAGAAACGTCTGGCCATTGTTGGGTCAGGTGGGGGGCTACAGCTTCGTGTCAGGGAGAGGACTTCCTCTGGGGCCTCTGGATCCATTGGGCGCATCCAGCGAGAGACCCAGAAAGCAGCGGCACGCCAAGGTCTGGTTGGCAAACGTCCCTGCCGTGGTCGCTCATTGCAGTGACAGCTTTGGTTCCCTGGCATGGCCATAAAGGCTCCATCTGAGATCCTTCCGTGGGCAGGGGCTGGAAAGACCCGTGTGTGTTGGCGTGGAAGCCCCTAGAAGGCCCCAGGAGGCCCTATGGAGTTAAGTCCTGGGTGTGCCATGGACCAGCTTTGAAAACCTTGGCCAACGTGCTTCTCTAGGTGAAGTTGGTGTCTCCTTGTCTCACAGGCTAATCCTAGTCTTTTGGACTAACATCACCTGCTTACCCACTTGACAGGGCTGTTGAGAAGCTCAGGCGGGATCACGTTTGTGGGCGGCTTTTGTAAACCTGCATGTGCCCAGATAATGCTAGATTGTATTGGAGACAGTATGTTTCATGATGAAGAGGAGAGCTGTTCAGGTTCACAGCACAGGCTCTGGGGCTAGACTGCCTCAGGACGGTGCCTAGGTAAGCTACTGACACCTCTCCGTGCCTCATTTTCCTCATCTGTAAGACCGGGATAATCACAGCGCCCACCTCATGGTGTTGCTATGAGAATTGATTACGATACACCTTGAGTGTTAAGAATAGTGTCAGGTACGTGGTCAGCGTTCCGTTAATTTTAGCTCCTGTATCGTTTCCAAAAGTGTTACTACTTGATCACCTGTTGACGCTTGTATGTTGCTTTTGCATTTGTATATTGCACTGTTTTTGTATTGTTCTCACCTGCATTCGTCGTCGGATTCTCTTAGCTCTCATAAGCAAGCTAATGAGGTACCAGGGTGTAGACTCACACGTTAATGGCAGCAGGCCCCTGAGCTAGGTTCTGAGACAAGATGATGAGGCCCCAGCTGCATTCTTGGGAGGGAGGAACTGGAGTTAAGAGAGCACCAGCAGCGACTCAAAAGTCCAGCATGGAATGCAGGGCTCTAACGTATAAGTAGGAGTTCTTTGGTCACATACTCCAGTACAGAGGGCAAGGGGATGATAGCCGATGGTTATGGCTGTAGGTAATCTTTGGCTCTGTCTAGCTTCTCTCTCTGGAGTGACTTGCAGCCGCTGTGACCCCTTTTCGTGTCAGCAGGGAACTGAAACATGGAGCTTAATGTAGTGATTTGACTTTGGACTGGCCTGGGAATCCTTTTCGGAATCCCAGGATCAAGATGGCCTGTTGTTGGGAAGAGCACCACGTCATCGTTCCTTAGTGGGCTGGGGTAGCTGTTTCCTTCCCTTCCAGGGGGAAGAGTGGCAATGACCATCTTGCCTCCCTTTCCCATCTGCTCACGGCCTCTAGGAAGAAAATAGATCTGGGCCTGCAGCAAATAAACCTTTCTACTGTTTAAAAAGTATATAAAGCTCTCCGCAGGTGCCAGGTCATGGTGTTTATTATCAAACGGGGATCCTGTTAAAGGGGTAAGGTTAGCTCATTGGAATGGAAAATCCAGGCTCTGTTTCCAGCCACTGTGGGATTCGCTGCATGGCCTCGGGAGCGTCACCTCTCTCCTTATACAGTGTCTCCCATCTGTTGAGTAAAGACCGGGCTGACCCCCCTGCTCCCGAGGCGTTTGCTGGGTTGTACTCGGAGCGTGCTCAGAAACACATTCAAAATTGATCACGTAGGGCTGGCGTTGAGAGGAGCCGCACGCGTGTGGCTACCGAGATGAAGGCTCGTGAATGACAGGGCTGCCCGGGGCATTAGGGCCCCGTTCATCTCTGCGGGTCAGCATGTTTAGAGGCTCACTTTTACTTTTTTAAGTGAGCCTGCCCCTCAAATGCCAGGCAGCTGAGGCTGGGGATTTTCCCACCGTGGTCCCTCCTGTCTGTGTTTTCCCTGTTTTCTCACGACTGCTGTCACCGAGAAGTAAGAGGGGAAAGGAGGTAGGACACAGACGCCTTTGTCTTGAGGTCCTCCGGTCCTTGTTTCCGCATGCTGCCCGCTTTGAGGGTTTTGCTGGCTGGCGCCTGGCTTGCCCCGGGCCTGGCAGTAGGTGCGGAAGGTGGTGGGTGGACACGGGCAGCCCGCAGGAAGCTTGCCAGCCGGGCCTGCTCAGGACAGGAACACGCCGGGCACTGCCTCTGGCTCGTAGCGCCCTCCTCCCCTGGAAGAGGGGATGTCCCAAGGATGTCCCGGGGCTGTCACAGCCTGGGTTAAAGGAGTAGGGTAGCTAGCTGATGAACTGCTTGGAGAAGTCAGACCAGAGCCGGGAAGCCTTTCCAAAGGAGAGGTGTTGGGGTGTGTGTGTGTGTGTGTGTGTGTGTGTGTGTGTGTGTGTGTGTGTGTGTGTGTGTGTGTGTGTGTATACATGTGTGTGAGGCTCGAAGGGGCGGACCCAGGGCGTGTCTTCAGCTGCAGAACCAAGTCAGTCTCAACTTAGTCACCGTCTCCATGGCTTATTTGCTAAATGTGGGCTTGTGTTAGCCTGATTCATAGAAGCGTGGAAGAGTTGAAAGGCCTTTGCAACAATGCAACTTCATCTGCTGGATTTCACTGAATGACTAAATTAAGTGAGGAGCGAGGACGTACGGAGAGTGACGAGGTGTGCTGGGCCTTGGGGGAGCCGGAGGGCTCGACCCCCGGGGGGTCTCTCCCGACAGAAGATCCCGTCTGGAGGGGAGGACAGCTAGGTTGAGGACTCCTTCCCGTAGTGGGTGTTGAGCGTATCTTCAGGGAGCCTACACCTCATCTAGAGGAGTCGGGGAAGGGCCCCTCCAGGAATTAGCTCAGTATCTGTATCTAGACCGAAGGGGGTGCTGTTGTTAGAACAAAGCCATGCCATTCTCTCTGTGCCCTAGGCTGTCCCATCCTGTTCCCCGGGTGCCTGGCCATAATCAAGATACCTACGTCCCCATGACACTCTGTTTTTGGGGTTCTGCTCTGAGCCTTCTGACTGCAGAATCCGCAGAAACTGTTTTCTTGGTTCGAGGTCACCACACCGGGGCCTCCACATGGGGCCTGCCCCCTGTTCTGAAATTTTCTTACCCCCCGCTTCTGAAATCTCTTCTTTTTCTCCCTCATGTTCTGGGATTTTAATTCCCTGTCCGGCTTCCAAGCGACGGCCTGGCAGCTTTCCCTCCCTGAGTGGGACCTTTTACCGCAGTCCTGAAGACCAGAGGACGGCGGGAACAGGAGGGAGGGACGAAGAGTGTCATCTCAAAGGCAGTTCTGCTCCTAATTGGCTCCTAATTAAATGGGTGGCATTAGTGGCAAATGCCAGTTGCAGCTGCGGCCAGAGAAGTGGCTAAAAATTAAATACTGTCATGTGACTTGTGGAGGTTTAGGGTTTGTTTGCCTCAGGGACCTTTACTGGCACAGGTCACAGTTTGTAGGGTTATGCGGGAGAGACCTTTCAAACAGCATAGGTGACCAGTGTGCTTTCTGGAGGGCGGAGAGCCTGATCTGAAGCCCCGTAGCGCATGGGCCCCTTCCCGACACTCAGATGTGAAAGTCATTCCTTTTCCCGTCCCCTCTTCCCTTTCAGCTTATCTGGCTTCGGTGGAGCCTTCTAGAAAACGCAGAGAGTGCAGTTCCCCGGGCTCGTCCCATCCACCTGTGGTGGTTTTGATAAGGAGCCTGAAACCGGGCTCTTGAGGAATGTTCCCCCTGGTGTCTGCGTCAGCCCAGGGTTTAGACAGAAGTTCCTGGAACTTTTGGAAGTGAGCTTTTGGAAACTGAGTCCTGGTTCTCTAAAAGGCCCAGTCTGGTGACATGGGCAAGAATTGGCTGCCCTCAAGGGCAGCCCTCTCTTTCTGTGTCTGCGGATTCCCCTGGCATAGGAGGTCTTTGTTACCAAGTGTGTTTGCCGAGTGTTTTGAAGGAGGACGTGTGTGGGCCTTTTCAGTGTCGTTAGACAATGCTGAGCTGTTACCCAGAAGACACGGTCAGGGGAGAAGCCGAGATTTGAGCTGGTTGAAGTTCTGCTATAGAAAGGGCTCTATCGGGACAAGAAGCCGTCAGCGGAATGGTTAAAATCCTACATAGTATGTGAGACTTGCAAGCTTGATTTTAAGGTGATTGTGTTTCAGTGTTTTTTTTCCCTTGAATCTTGGCTTCTCAGATAATAAACTGAATTAACACACACGTATTATGCAGTCCAGGAGGAATGGCGTTCCGTGAACTTTCTTCACATGTTACTGCATATTTATAGTTTGCACCTAGAGCTTTAAGAATGTCTGCTTCAGAAGTGATCATTGCATCATTAAAACAATGTAACAGCAATAAGGAATACACTGACAAGTTGGTAGGATGCCCAGCGCCTTCTGTGCTTCCAGAAGAATCTTTCGAGTGTTGGAAGCTGGTGGAGAAGTTGCTGGCACTGGCGTCTGTCCTCTTGGGGCATGCATGTCGGGACAGTTTCAGGTGGAAGCAAGTTCTAGTTCTTCCTGGACTCAGCCCTGTTCCTCCACAGGCTTCTGAGGCCAGCTGCTGATGCTTTCCCTGACCTTGGGTAAGGAGTCTCATTTAAACTTCCCTCGAGTGTCTCTTTCAAGGGTCTTTTCTATTTTCTGATAATCCAGGCACAAGAAAGTTTCTGAAATTCTCTTTAGACCCTAAGAACCGAAAGTCATTACAAAGCTGGACTTTCACCAGAAACTGGTTTCAGTTGGAAACAGATTTCTGATCTCTGAGCAGCCAGTTTAAGGGACAGGGAGAACCTTGGTCAACCCAGAACTTGAGCATGGAGGTCAGGGAACAAACGAAGGAAAAGCAAGGCAAAAGCAGAATCTTTCTGTATATCTATCTATGCACGTAATGTTAGCATTTGCCTTTTATTTTATTGTTTTTTTAGCAGTTGCCTTTTAGAGTGAATTAGCTTAAGATGACCAGAGGCCCACCAACTGAGTGACTCTGAGAAAAGCACTTCACTTGTGCGAGTCTCAGTTTCTTCATCTGTAAAATGGCAAGATTGAACCCAAACTTAATGATCTCTTAGGAAGTTTCCAGTTCTAAAATTTCCACCCTTTCTTTCCATGGGGCATTGTAAGTTTGGGACATTCTCTTCTGACTTTGAATGTATAGCCTTAGAAGCACTTCTGTTTGGAAGGGGATGCTGGAAGACCCCTGTCCTGGAATTTCTACCGGGGGGATAAGGAGCAGGGAGAGGAGCTGGCTGCCAAAGTACCATTTGGGGGGGGGGTCCCTGCATCCCAGAGTGCCTGCTAGTCCTTACTAGACCACTAGAAATTATAGTCTGTTTAATTTCCTTGAAACCTCCAACTACAATGCCTAAAGACTGCAAACCACTCATTCAGGCAATTCCAGAAATGCTGAATGGCCACAGCCCCACCCTGGAATCAAGGGGAGCCGTGTAGCAGATGCTTCTGGAAGGCCCTGTTTATAACTCTGACTCCTTCCTGCCGGGGACCTTTTACAAGTTCACTACCAGGAAGCTGAGTCATTGAGGGGTCAGCTGGCATGGCCAAGGTCAGGCAGTGTTGCCAGCAGCACAGATGGATTAGCCCAGACGACCCGAGGGTTTAGGGGAACATTGTTGGGAATGACGGTGGGGGGGTCCTCACTTGGGAGGCCTTCGGGGGTGTCCCCTCACAGTGACAAGAATACCACCTCTCCCCATGGTTTGCATCCCTGTTTAGATTTCACAGTGAGGAACATTCTCCTGTATCCTTTACCTTCTTTCTTACCCCCTTCCTCCTCCTCCGTTCCCACTTCCAAGGCCGGAGGTCAGGACCAAACAGACTGAAGGGTGAAACGATCCTCGCTTCTGCCGTGGATTTCGGGGCTCTCCGTGGGCTCAGCTCCCGGGGTTGCCTGTGATGCCAGCCTTCTTGGGGCATCTGGCCCCTTCTCACCCGCTGCTACCTGTGCCCCAGGAAGCCCCTGTGTCCTGAGGTCCACTTGCCCCACCAGGCTTCAGAGTCCCTTCTGGAACCCCTCCCCACATGTAAATGAGGCTCCCTGCCTTTGCTGTCCTTGCACCTCCCCCTTCCACTTTGCTTCAGGGCTCTTAGACTTTGTCATTTTATTATTTGTATGGTTTTTGGTTTACTCTTGCATCCTTAACTAAGACGACAGACCCCTCAAAGGCAAGGACTCCGCCCCAGCACCCCCATGGGCAGACTGATGATGTTTGTGCAGTGGGGAGAGAAACCCCATTGTCTGACCATCTCCCGCTCTCACTTCTGGAAACCCTTCTCGCTTCCGTTTAAATCCTTTAAAGCTCCTATTTCCACGACGCGGGTTTTAGTCAGCATGAAATAGCTCACCCATGATTGTAGGTCCCCGCCATTCCCTTGGGCATCCAGTAAAACTTCAACATGACTCCCCTGAAGCTTATGAAACAATTTGTACGTGCCGACATTTGTACATGTAAGTGGATTCTGGAGGCTGAGAGGGGAATCTCTGGATGTTTCCTTGAGAACATCAAGCATGCTATTCCTGGTATTTTTGGTTTCTTTCTCTGTTACTGGCCAGTGTGCAAGGTGTGTGAAGAAAGCAGGGAAGCATCCCCTCCAGCTGTGACCTGCCCCCACCGGCACATAAATCAGCCAGTGCTACGGAGATAATTGGATCTGAGCATTTGTGGGGGAAATCTGGCTTCAGTAACAGCTGGGAAATTTACCCCGAACCCCTCCTTAGACCTCTTGCAGCCACTGAACCCTAGAGCCCAGCTCTGATGGGGTTTCCTTCCCTGGCTGCTCCGCTGTGTGGGAGGCCCCAGAAATCAGTGAGGTGAATCGTGTTGGGGGACACAGCTAGTGGGTAGCCTTTGGGGGAGCAAGCAGCAAGGAGACAGCTGTTTGCCAAGGGGCGTGCACGCGGGGTTTCAAGGGCCTACTTTGTGTATGCCCATGGGTGAAATTTTGCCTACCTCTGAGACCTTGACCGTCAGTTATTGAGTGTGTCCCTTTGATAACGCAGGGTCCCAGGGCACTGAGATCACAAATGCATGAGGCCGTCCCCTCCTTCGTGTCCTCAGACTTTATTAGAAGACAGGCATGCAGACAACAGGCATGCAGACGTGTCACCTGATCATAATTACAAGTAGAGAAATGAGCAAGAGCAGGCTGGCGACAGGGCTGATCTGAAAAGTTTTTTCTTCCTGTGGATAATGGGCTAATGGGGCATGCGTTAGACAGCGTGGCCTCTGAGAAGGGCGTGGAAGCTGCTGCTGCAGAAGCTGACAGGACCACACTTGACCTGAGGAACGTACGCAGGGCTTTAGAGGTGCCCGGCTCCCTGGGCCTGTCTGGGATGGATGCCAGGAGGGCCGTTGCTCACGGCGCTTGCTGGCTCTGATGGCCTGTCACCCGTGTCGTCACCCAGTCTGTCACATACAAACACTTGGCTGGCTTTTGATGGCTCCCTCCGTGCCTGAGCAGTTGGGGTACTGATCCCTGGGATGTTATCTTTTTGGGGTGGCCCAGGCCAGCGTGCACTGGACATGGAAGCACAGCCTCATTGAGGCTGGGGGCCAGCCTACGGGGAAGAACAGACATCTTTCTTTGCCTGCTGTCGAGGGCCCCTGGGCTAACCTTCCAGGGGCTTTCTTCCAAGGCAGGCTCTGGAGCTGGGAATACCGCTGTGTCTAGGGGATTGCGCTGGGCATTCAGGACCCCTAGCTGCCTTCACCAGAAACAAGTAAATAAAAAAAACGCTCTCTCTTTTCTGATTGTGACAGGATTTCTGATGATGAAAAGCGTGTGAAATGAGGTATGGATTAGATTTAGGATTTTAAAAGCATGTGGTAAAATACACATAAAATTTATCATCATGACATTTTTTTTCTTTTTTCATTTTTCTTATGTTTTTAATTTTAATTCCAGGATAGTTAACATACAGTGTTATGTTAGTTTTGGGTGTAACAGGTTACATACAGTGTTATGTTAGTTTCGGATGTAACAGGTTAACCTGAAACAGGTTAGTTTCGGGTTAGTAACAGGACCATGTTAACACTTTTATAAAAGATTTTATTTATTTTGAGAGAGAGAGGGAGAAAGAGAGAGGGAGAGCACAGAGGAAGAGTGAGAGAGAGAAGCAGGCTCCCCACTGAGCAGGGAGCCCAACGACGCAGGACTCGATCCCAGGACCCTGAGGTCATGACCTGAGCCAAACGCAGATGCTTAACTGACTGAGCCCCCCGGGCGTCGTCCCCCGGCCCCCCCGCCCTGAATCTTAACATTTTTAAGCATGTAGTTCAGTAGTGCTGAGTACATTCATATTGTGCAGCCACTCTCCAGAACTTCTTCATCTTCTCAGAATAAAACTGTCCCCATTAAACAACCACTCACCCTCCCCCCCACCTCCCGCAGTCCCTCAGCCCCTGGCTACCCTCATTCTGCTCGCCCCTGAATTTGGCTATTCTAGGCACCTCATGGCACACGTACTTGTTTTTCAAAGGATTTTTTACCGGTTTCATAGGTCTAGACTGTATGAGGCCAAAAGGACCTCCGTAGAGACATCAGTATTAACTCCATCGATCCATTTGACAGATATTTGTAATTGTAATAGATCGTGGACAAAACAGAAGAAGTCTCCCAACTTTTCTGGTGTTTACCGGCTGGTGAAAAGCCATGTTGGTGCCCTGCTAGGCTAGATTGCTTCCAGGTCCTCAGGGATTTGAGGGCAGAGCTGGCTTGGAGTCTGGGTCTTCTTACTCTTGGAATAGGGCTCTGTCTGTTCGATCATACTCACATTTAAGTGCACATTTTGGGGGAATTGCCCCTGGTTGGGGAAGTGAGACACTTGGTGGAAACATCTGTGCCCTGCAGCACCGTGTGGATCTATCCCCCAGAATCTGAGGGACCTGAGAGCCTGCCCACGCCCACCGTGAGGGCCCAGGTGCTGCGGGGTGACCGTGGAACACAGGACAGGGGGCAGAACCCAGAGAGGACTCCCTGTGCCCAGTGGTGTAACTTCTCTTGGCCCCATCTGGCTATTTCTCTATAGTTCATAGAGGAGCCAGTCCTTGAGCACGGGGAGGGCCCTCTCCACGGTGGTGACCTCGAGGGAATGGGCTGCAGTCAGCAGTGTCAGGGAACCTTGGGACTTTAGCACTGGTGAAAGGTTTCCAGAACCGTCCTTGCCGCCGAGCAGCCAGGCCCAGCGAGCCAGCTTCCCCAGGCACTGTCGTCTTGGACCTTCCGCGCCTGTGTAAACTGACACTGGTGATTTTCCCTCCACCTTTCAGCCTACCCAAGTTTCCTTTGTTACATAATCAGGATTAATGTGAGCAGCCAGGTCCATTCGTTTAGAAATTGAGAGCCAAGAGAGGTGAATGCAGGGGTGGGGGCGGTGGGAGGGACAGAGGCCCTTGTGGGTGCTGCGGGCAAGTCCCCTGGCTTTTCTGGACCTCAGTTTCTCTTCTGTGAAGAGACAGCAGAACTACAGGCTGCTCAGCCTGTCATGAACGTGACTCAGTCTAGTCTCAGTTGTGGTAATGGTGGGGGGCGGACTGTTGCTCCCAACCGGGGCTGATCTCCTCCGAGGGAATGAGTTTTATGAAGGAATTAGAGTAAAAGTTACATTTTCCTAGGAATTTGCAGTTTATCCAAAAAACAAACAAACAAACACCCCCCACACGCCAGACCCCAGGCAAAGGGCTTGTCATTCATTATTTCCTTTAATCCTCACAGAGATGGGAGGAGGTAGGTGCTATTATGATCCCCCATTCACAGATAAAAGAACAGGTTCAGAGAGATTGAATAACTTGCCAAAGGTGCAAAGGTGTGAGGAGGAAGTTGGGTGGGGCGGGGGAGGGGGGCGGGATTTAGACTCAGGCGGGGCCCTCAGGCCTGCAGTGCTGACCCTAGTGGGTCTGGAATCCAGTGGAAATGAGAAGTCCACCTCGCTTTGTCCAGCCTCTTTCTGATCAGAGGGGGTGGGGGCTGGGTTGCACGGCTCTCCCTGCCTTGTGAGGTTATAGGAACTGGGGCATAGAGTCCTCAACATCAGGGCCCCATGGCTGGCCGCTTCCTTCTGGGAACCAGGGGTCCATTGTGTGTGTGGTGTACAGCCTATCCTACTCTAGTCTGATGTTCAGCTCAGACTTGTAATGAGATCCTTTGTGCCAAACAGCCAGTTGTCAGCAAGCAGGAGGAAAAGCCCCACACCTTCCCGGCAAGATGAAGCTAGTTTTGCTGGTGGTTCTTACTAAGATTTCAAAGCCATTTTATTAACATAGGTGGTGGTTTAGGGAACATGCTAGAGCCCTTACAAAAATAATGACAGGGATGATAAGCATGTGTTAAGCACCTCATGTACTGTGCCAGGTGACCTGGGTGCTGAGAAGTTTCCTTGTGTCTCCATTGCAAGGAAGCACGTGAGGGAGGAGTTTTCGCAGATGAGGGAACCGCCCTTGAGAGAAGTTGGGTAACTTCCCCCAAGTACATACAGCTACAAAATAGAACACGCCCTCGATTGTGAGGTGGTTGAGGACCGGGGACGTCTTTGCGTCTCTGGGTCCCGATCACAGAGTCAGGCCTAGAGCAGAAGCCCAATATGTAATTTTTGATTGAATGCATGTACTTCAGACCCTGGGGACCATCTGAGCGTCAGGCCGATGTGATGGGTGGTTGAACAAGGTGTCTTTTGAGATTCCACAGCTGGGATTTTCAATGAAAGGTTGAAGGATGGTCAGCAGGGCAGGGTCTGGGAGCTGGAGTGCTGACCAGTCCTGGCACTGTGGTGACCAGCCCTGGGATATTGGGCAGGTCACATACTACTTCCTCATTAGAGAAGACAAAGTGGAGGTTGGGGGGCTCAGTGGGTGGCAGAACTCTGACGTCAAACAGAAGACCATCAGGAGCCCCACTGTGCCAAAGCCTGACGGCAGAGCAACCAGGGCTGAAGGTGGGGACAGGGCCCGGAATGGTCATGTGGAGACACAGTGCCTGGCTTCTGTTCTTCTGCACTCGGGTATTTCTGCACCCCTCTTGGGGTGGCGTCAAGTGCTTCTAGGGTATTTCCGTGTGGATTCTTGAATTAAATTTGTTCTTTGATGTGGCGTGCCGATGCCTCAGCGAGTTCACTGATGTGCAAGGAAAATAAACCACTTTGGAGAATGAGTATCTCTTCAGTTCTGCCCCTGACATCTTGTCCTTACTTGTAGGTGGAGCGTTTTATAAGCCAATGACATAGACAAGGCTGCTGAGTCAGGGGAGGCCCCGGGGAGGCCAGTATCTCGTGGTGAATTACATTCTTTCCTGAAAGTGGCCAGAACTTTGGACTATTCAGTCTTAGTCTTTGACTGTGGTAGGAGTGCCAGGCTTTCATCCATCAATATGCCCCTCCTGCCCATGAGCTGGGCGAGCAAATGGCTCAGGCTGTTTTGGAGGAGAGAGAATGGGTTCGTACTGAACGAGCCACTGTTACCCAGGTCTGTCTGGGGCCTGTTGGCCAGCAATGCGAACAGCGAAGCTCTGTGACCTCCGTGTGATTGGGCTCATGACTCTCTGTAAGTACCTAGCTTGCAGCCCAGACGTAGATCCCTCAGGAGCTTCGTGGTCTTAACCAGTGAGGATTTTGGTGACTTGGACTTAGTCGGGGCTACTCCCTCTTCAACAAGGTGGGGCACGTACGGGGTGATGGACATATCGCGTAGCGTGGTTGGAGAAGCAGAGCGCCTCAGAGACAGGAAGGATCCCTAACTCTCCACCTCCTATAGAGAGTCTGGGGGGACCCTCCTGATTCAGAGCTTGGCTCTGGAGCTAGTCTGCCTGGCTTCCAGTCTGTGTGACCTGGGGAGCTAGTTGCTTATCCGTTCTGTGCCTCAGTTTCCCTGTTTGTAAATGGGGACCACTGGTTGCCAGTAGGACTGTTTTATTATTATAATTATTTTGTAAATAGTGGCATTGGGGCTCAGAGAAGCAAGCTCACTTGCTTAGGGCCACACAATCCTTAATACGAGATGTGGGACTAGAATGTGGGACCCTTGCTAGAGCCAGACAAGGTGGATAAGAGGGACCGGTGGTTCAGGCTTCCCCTCCAGCCCAGTGTTGTTCTTCCCCTCTCCCATCTCCCGGTGGGGTCACCAGTCCCATCCGTGTACTCCGAGCCCAGTTACCTGGAATCTTGGGAATTTTCCCACCTGCAGAGCAGCAATAATTGAATCCATCAGGCCGACCACAAACTGGATGTTCTAAATATGTCATGGGTACACTGATCTGAGCCAGGCATGGATTCTTTCATCCCTGCCTCTGTCAGCCAGAGAATCTTCCAGAGAAGCGGAGGGATGATCAAGCTTAGCTCCTAGGATAAAGGGATGTGGGAATGTGCTTTGAGCTGTAGCAGGGTGGTGAGCTGCCTCCAGTGGGTATGGGTGGTGGCACAGTGGCCTTGCTCGTGGCCACAGCTTTGGAGAGAGCAGAGTGCGGCCAGCCTGTAACCAGACCTGGCAGGGGGCGGTGGTGGGGCGGTCGTCTTCTGTTGCCTGGGCCTGATGCCTTCTCCCAGACGCTGGAGGTCCGATCCGTGTTGCTTACCGTGTGGCTTCATAGCTCCCGTTGTGTGCAGTTCGTAACCATGGAAAACCCTGGACTGTAAAGAAAATTCCAGATGCCTGAACAAGCTGGTCAGGGGCCTCCTGTAGTCCAGCCCCAACCTGCTTTTCTCTCAGCAAACATTTATTGATTATCTAATGCTCACCACTCTCCAGGACTCCCTCTCCATCCGCACCTTACCTCCACATTTCCTCTTGAGCATACCCTTCAGCCATACCTTCTTCTGGTTCCCAGACCCACCTGCACATTCACATTCCCCCTTGGCAGAATCGTTCAATTCCTCTCCCTGCCCTGTTGGCCTTTTTTTTTTGCAATCAGAATAACACATGCACATAGTCAAAAAATTATGTTGGGTAGGAGGGATCATAAAGACAGCTGGATTTCTTAGCAATTGCAGCACTGTTCTTCCTTCGAGGGACAGCTCAAGGGGCACCTCCCTCTTCTTTCTGGGTTGGATGTGACCTGGGGTCCATCTGACTCCTCCAACTGTGAACTATTCCCAGGAGAAGTCGTGTTTGGGGCTGTGGCTTCCCCCCTGGTAGGCTGAGACACTTGGTTTTGGTTGTCTTGGTGGAATTTGTATTTTCTTTTTTTTTTTTTTAAGATTTTATTTATTTATTTGACTGAGAGAGAGAGAGATTACAAGTAGGCAGAGAGGCAGGCAGAGGGAGAGGAGGAAGCAGGCTCCCTGCTGAGCAGAGAGCCCGATGCGGGCCTCGATCCCAGGACCCTGAGATCATGACCTGAGCCCAACGCAGAAGCTTTAACCCACTGAGCCACCCAGACGCAGGACTTCTTTTAAGGAGTCCTTTTACTCTTGCTGCTTCCTCCACTTTAAGAGGGTCAAGTTTTCCCTTTGATTAAAAAAGAGAGACACAGTACATTCTCTTTATGTCTATACTTTTGCCAATTTGGGAGATTTAAGAAGACACGATCGGGAATTTTGAACTTGAGAATAAACTTCGATGTGCCTCTCTGCTTGCTGTGAACAGTGGGGTTCTCCTTAGAGCATTTCCTGCAGTGCTGTGTTCCTGGTTAATGTTGGGGGGGAGTGGAGGGGATGATGCCGGGCTGTATCCTCATGCCTCGATTTTGGTGATGTCTGCAAATGTTTTCAAAGGGCCAGGGTGTGATCGTCCATATCATACACAGTAAGGACGAGGTTCCAGGCTGGGACGCAGATTCTGAGCTGGAGCGCTGAAGTCAAGAGAGCTGAAGGCTTTACTGTGTGTGCGTGGTTCTCCTTGATGTGGTTTGGGTTTCTTCTCTACTGTGCGTGCCTCCTAAGGATTCTGGAAGGCGAGAATAGTACTTTCTGAGCCCTCGATGAGGTCTGTAGCTTCATTCCAGAAGACAGTTCTTTCCTCACAAAGCCCTGTGCCAAAAAAGCCTCTCTCTCCCGGCCGCCTGCAGGGATCCACGCGCCTGTGTCTCGGCCAGCGAGCCCTTCGTGGGAACAGGCTCCTCGGCCTGACGCTGTCTGCGCTGCGCGGTGGTGGGCGGGAGCTGGAGTGTCATCAGCAGACCCCAGTGCTGGAGACACGTAGAGCCAAGGACGGGCAGCGGGTGCAAGCGGGAGAGCTTCGGGCCGCAGGGCTGAAGGGTGAGGCCGTGTGCCCCTGGGTGGCTGGCTATGGGGTTGGAAAATAGGGAGGGGGCTGGGGTTGGGACCTGCAGCCTGGCTTATTAGGCCGTGGTTCCATTTCCTGACTGTCAGCGCCACTTGGGAACAGTTGGCAGACGGGATAGAATGTAGTGTACCGATTCGATTACTAATTCTGCAACGGACACTGGGCGGCAGGCACTGATGGGATATGGTATTTTCCCAGGACTCTGTGGTTGCCTGAACCGAATTTCCTTGCTCTGGGAGAGACTCCAGGGTAGCCTTTCGGGGTCCCCTCAGTGGGCGAGCATTGTGCCCACCTGTTGTGCTGTGACGTTTGTCCGCACCATGACCCAGGAGCCCTGCACACCCCTATTCCTGCCCTGTCGCGCCCCCCCCCCCTTGCACGCCTCAAAGGGGAGCTTGGCAAAATGCTTTTAAGGGGACGAATCGGTATATTTCGCCTTACCTTCTCCTGGTCCTGGAAGTCCATGTGTTTTTGACATGGGAATGTGTCAACTGTGTCAAAGAAAGAATGTGTTCTTTCTTATTTACTTATTTTTAAAAGTAAGTTCTGTGCCCAACGTGGGACTTGAACTCACGACCCTGAGATCAGGAGTCACGTACTGAGCCTGTCACTTGTTCTTCGTTTATGAGAAATACTGTGAAAGGAAGACTTGGGATCCAGGCCTAGTGGGAGGACGGTGGCCCCGTGATGCTGCAGGTCCTTGGGCTGGGCAGGACACGCAGGGAGGTCAGAGGTCTCCCCGCCAGGCTCCGCTTGCTCCCTTTGGTTTTCTTGCGGGGCGCCCCAGTTTCCTGTCTGAATAGGCAGGCGCCGAGCTACGTGTGCCCTCTGCCCAGGGCCCCTGCAGCTCCCGTCACACGATCCTGCTAGCTCACCTGAGGCAGCGCCCACATTTTCCACTCTCCGTCCACCCTCCTCCCCTGGAGAAGAGAACAAGACAACAAGGCAGGCTCATCCCGATTTGTCTTCTGAGGGGGACATTTGAGCCGAGGGCCTTGCCCCCTCACTCCCTTCCAGCCTTGCTGGGAGCTTGTGGAGCCCGTTTAGTTCAAATGTAGTGTTTGTATCATGGGGGTGGAGCCCTCCTATAGAATTGCCCTTCTGGAGCTGGAGGAGACTTGCTCAGTCCCGCAAGAAGTGGCAGAACCAGGCCCAGGACCCAGGTCTGGATTTCTGGGCCGTGGTGCTTGGGTAACACGCCCAGAGGCTCATGCTGGTCCTTGGCCTTGCTGGTCCTTGGCTTTGCTGCTTCTCGGGTCTGTCTTCCAGGCTGCTCCTACCAGNCCCCCGGCGGGGGGGGGGGGATCCTCCTGACACCCCGAGCTGCTCTCCGCGCTCCCTGTGTCCAGAGCCCACGCCGGCTACAGCTGCTTTCTCAAAATGGGTCCTGCGAGGTAGAACTGGTTATTCTGTGAGACAGGGGCTTCAAGACAAACAGGTAACAAGTGCCTTGTTAAACAAAATTCACCGGGTGCTCTCCTGAAGGACTTCTCAGAGCCTTTAACATGCTAATGGGCATTCCACATTTCCAAGAGTGGAGAATTAAAAGGCGAAGGATGGGAATTTATTATGAAGAAAGGGCGGGCAGTGCAGCTAGGCCTGAGCAGGAACTGAAACCCAGGACAGGAAAGGCGGTTTTGTGAAATTCTCCGTCTCCGTCTTTTTGGTTTGTTTTGGTTGTGCTTTTTAATCTCTGCCCTTTCTCTCTGTCTTTTTCCTTCTGTCTACCCTCACACACGGGCTTTTTAAAAAAACATCCTGGTAAAATATACGGAACGTCGAGCTTGCCATTCTAACTGTGCTTAAGCGCCCAGTTTGGTGTCATTAAGTACATTCATCGAACCGTTCATCTTGCAAAAGTGAAACTCTGAGCCCGGGGCGCAACCCCGTTCCCCTCCCCCCAGCTCCTGGCAACCACCACTCTACTTTCTGTTTCTGTGGGGTGTTTTGGTGACTCCAGGTACCTCATGTTCCGTGGAATCAAACTGTGTGTGTGTGTGAGAGAGAGACAGAGAGAGAGAGATACTAGCTTATTTCGCTCAGCGTCACGGCCTCCAGGTTCTCTCAAGCTGTAGCCTGTACCAGAATATTCCTTTTCAAGGCCAAAGAATATTCCGTTGTCTGTATGGATCCCTTTTTGTTCAGTCATTCATCCAGCAAGGGACAGGACCCTTGGGAGGTTTCCACTCAACCCCAACTTCTTCTGTGGTCCACAGGTCACTAAGAAATGCCTGGCCCTGAGTTGTACCTTTCACGAGTAGAGTCACTGAAAAAGAAAGAGAGGCCGAACGGGGGTGGGGGGAGTGTCTCCCCCGCTTTGGCTACTCCTCTGGCTACTGTGTGGCCCTGTCAGCTTCTCTCAGCCCCTCCCGCGACCGTGCTGGTGCAGATTGGCCTCCCCTCTCTCCCCTCAGAGCTCCGTTGTGGCACGGGGACGGTCTGTGTCCTTCTCCCCTTACTGCCAAGCTCCTTGTTATTTATTTCCCCAGCCACTCTCCCTTCTGCATCCTGGTGCCTGATCAAGGGCGGGAGCTCTCTGTGGCCAGGGTGGGAAATGAAGGTCTCACCAAAGAGGCTCTGGCCCCGAACTTGGCCATGGTGGCCACGGTCAGCCCAGAGGGGCCTTGACTGAGTCCTCCTCTGTGCTCAGGGGGCGCTTGCCTCTGTCCCAAGCCTGTGTCATTGGTTGTGTCCTCCTTTGAGGAGACCCCCGACCCCCCGGGACGGAGAGATACCCAGTTGTCCTTCTTTTGGCCACAGAGGGTGGTGCATTTTGGTTCAGTAACATTTACTCCAGCTGTCTCACCCCTAATTTAAGAAGAAAGAGATGAGAAATCCATCCCAACTTTCCCTTGTAAGTCTGAGAGCTGGCCAATGTGAACAGCTTTGTCAGGGAAAGGGTGGGTGGGTAGGAGACGAGATGGGCATCGTTGCCTGCCGGCTCGAGTCAGGCCTTTCCCACGGTTACCTCACTGCTGACTGCCGACAGCTGTCTGGGAGCTCGCTGGGGGAATTAGTCCACTCCCCAACAGTGAGGAACCTGCTTGAGGTCCCGGCCCTGGAATTCAGACCGACAGGGTCGGACCGGCTGGCTCTTAAGCTTCCTACCTCTGCCCCCCTCTGTACACACCGCCTCCCAACCACTTAACCCAGCTCCCCCCCACACACTTCTGCCGAGGCTGGATGCAGAATGTTACTAGAAAGTGCTAGGACTGAGAGGGCCCATTTTTTAGGGGTTCTCCACATGGAGTGATGATCAGAATCATCTGGGGAATTAAAAAAAAAAAAAAGTTTAGAATCGACGTGTGTTGGAGTGGTGCCCGGAGGGACATTTTTAAACATTTCCCCATGATTCTGGTAATCAGCCACTGTTCCAATCCTCTCCTTCATTTTCCAGTTGAGGACACTGAGGACCAGAGAGATGAGATGCCACTGGCCCCGTTGGAGCCAGGGTCAGGTCCAGAATCCTGCCTCTCAGCTCCTCATTCCAGGTCCTGCGTGTCTTCTTACGCTGCTTCTAAGGGGCTCCTTTGTTTCTACCCACTGGGACCCAAGGGAGGCCTTCACCACAGGCTGGTCTTGCTGCCCGAGGCCAGGAACTGGGGCTGTTGGGGTGGAGAAGGCAGCCAGCTAGCTTCCGCAGTCATCCCCAGGGGCCTCTGCTCAGCACAGGACTGGCAGGAGCCACCCCAGGGACAGGTGCTGCCTGTGGCTCGGCGGATCACCGCTGGTGAGAAGTGCAGCAAAATGGGGACCTTTTTTTTTTTTTTTTTTTTTTTTTTTTAGTCAATAGGGAAAGGGTGGTGGGAGGAACAGGTAACTCCAGGAAAGCTACTCATATTTTAGGGAGGGGTGAAATAAGAGACCTAGTACCCCCTCACCCCCGTCGGTGCCCTAAGTCGCACACGTTTGTTTGTCCATCCATTTGTTGGACAGATATTTATTGGACCCCCCCTCATGTGAGTTAGACACCATAATAGGTGCGGTAGATACACGGTAAGTAAGACAGTCGTGGGGGGCCACCCCCCCCCCACAGAGCTTAGACCTCTGCAGGGCTAGATAATAGAACCACATCGTTTATTGTCATTAACAGTAACGATGGGCAGGGACATCTAATTTTCTCAACCATTGTGTCAGCGGAGGAGACGAAAGTGGGGAGGGGGTAACCGTCCAGCCCCGGGGCGCAGCAGAAGTGATGGGATCTGGATTCCATCCCTGTTCCCTCTGTCCCGCCTCCTGCCTGGTGCTCCTGCTTTTCATCAGGGGCAATTATAGGAAAAAGCCCCCGGGGGTGGGGGGTGGAGGGTGGAGGGGGACTACGGAGCTTTCTTTGCTGTAAAATGTGAACGATTTCCAGTGGCTTTGAGGATTTAATGCCCTGGGTAGCCTCACCTGTCCTGAGGAAGCGGTTGTGGATGCTTTGCCCTCCCGGACTTGGTTCGCTGTGGCCAGGAGCGTGCACGGAGCAAAGTCAGGCCCCTCTAGGTTGACGAATTCTCTCCTTGTCCTTCCCTTGCTCTGATTTGCTTATAATGTATCCGCCATTATGAAGACACCTCGAATACTTCTGGAAACATGTTAGAATAGAAAACAGTTCAACAAAAAGGCCACAGGGACATGGACCCCATCCATTGCCGGGCAGCACTCCCCAGAACGTGAGCCCAGGTGTGGGCACCTGCCAAGGGCCGGGCCGCGGGACGTTTCCACCAGAAAACAAGGGGTAAAGTGGTGGGTTGTTTGGTTGTGGGGTTTTTTTTTTTGAGAGAGAGAGAGTGGGGGAGGGGCAGAGGGAGAGGGACAAGCAGGCTCCACACCCAGCACAGAGCCGCCGCGGGGCTCGATCACATGACCCTGAGATATGACCTGAGCCAAAACCAAGAGTCAGACGCTTAACCGACTGAACCATCCAGGCGCCCCAAGTGGTGAGTTGTCATTAACAGTAACGATGGGCATTGACATCTAATTTTCTCAGCCATTGTGTCACTGGGGGAGACGAAAGCTAATATAATTTAAAGAACAGTTTTAAAATCAGAGGTAGTCTTTGCTTTTTTTTTTTTTTTTGGCATTAAAAATGCCCTTTCATAGAAAATGGTTGTAACGAAGGGCAGTCTTGATTGTTGGTCATGTTGTTACTGGTTTATGCCCTTTCTTGGCAAAATGACAAGTTGCCAATGATGTGCCCATTTTCTGTGTGGCTTTTTTACTAGCTGGTGACATCTGAAAGTGACCATTAATTTAAAAAATTTAGTTATTTTTTTAAAACTCAAGTATAGTTAACATGCAGTGTTATATTAGTTTCGGGAGTGCAATATAGGGATTCAGCACTTTCATACATTACTCAGTGCTCATCAAATAAGTGGGCTCTTAATCCCTGTCACCGAGTTCCCCCATCCCCTCCCCTCTGGCAAACACCAGTTCATTCTCTGTAGTTAAGAGGCTGTCGTTTTGTTTGTTGTCTCTTTTTTCTTTGTTTTTTCATTTGTTTCTTAAATTCCATGTATGAGTGTTAATTTAGATCGTTGGTTTTCACACTGTTCCTCTGAGCCCCGGAGTTGCTGGGTTGTTGGGGGTGGGGTGGCGGGGGGTGTCTGCCTCAGAGTGAGAAGAGAGCCCAGGGCCCTCCCCCCATTCTCAATTAGAGAAATTCTTCTTCCATTTTACATATTAGCTTCGGGTATGATTTTATTTGGTGGTAAAAAGATATCCCTGCTCACAGTTGGAGACCGTCTAGTCTAGACTGTGTGTGTTGAGTGGAATGGAGGAAGGCATGTCTTGGTTTCACAGGACTGGGCCAGGGTGGGTCTTTCACCGGGCAGATGTTATCTCTTGGACCAGTGTTCTCCAGAGACACCAAACCAGAAGAGAGAGAGAAAGAGGTAGTCTGTTTCACTCAAAGTCTAATGATTTAAGCGTTAATCTCCTCTAAGAAATACCTCCATAGCAACATCTAGACTAGTGTTTGGCCATAGAGCTATTAGAGACCATGGTCCCCTGGTCTCGCTACCTCGACACATAGATTAACTGTTTACCCACTTAAGCGCCCTCGTCATCTGATAGGGATAACAGAGATGGGGAAAGCCGAGCTTCTGCCTCAAGGAGACAAGGCTGCACACAGGAAGAGCTTAAGAACACGACCATTTATATGTAAGTGCTAACTTCTAAAGACAAAATGTAAAATGCATTTAGAGGAGCTGTGGGATGAGGTCTTGGAGACCCTGGGAGATTCCTGGTGGAGGCTGAACAGGCATGGAGGTCTCAGATAAGTGAGGACACAGATTTTAGGACCAGAGGGGCAACCGCAGGATGAGAGTATTCCCAGCTGACTAGGCCTCAGAGTTTATTAAGGGTTTCACAAACAGTGTTTCATGTGACGTTTGTTACCGTCTTGTTTTTTTAATTGGGGGGTGGTCCTGGGGTCCAGAGAGGTTAAGGGATTCCTCAGGGGTCACACAGCTTGGTGGAGGCAGGGTCCATCCTCCTGTTTCATATCCTGCCCCCGACTTTCTTCTCTCCTGCTGGCCACAATGAAATCCACGTGAACGGGCTTACTTGGGGGGGCGGGGAGAGTACTCCAGGAAGGAGAGAATCCAGGTTTTCCTCACCGAGGAATCCTGTGAAACTGAAAATAAAGTTTGCTCTCACTCTCTCCCTGGGTTGGTTGGTTTGTGTGCTTTTCCTCTTTACCATCCTTGTTAACTTCACCGTTTTGTTTTCTTACCCTCCCCCAGACACGAATGCAGAGTTTGAATCCAGATCCCAAAGCGCAGTACACGAGTGTCTACGGAGCCCTCAAGAAAATCATTCGGACTGAAGGCTTCTGGAGGCCCCTGCGAGGCCTCAATGTGATGATGATGGGCGCAGGGCCGGCCCACGCCATGTATTTTGCCTGCTATGAAAACATGAAAAGGACTTTAAATGCCGTTTTCCACCACCAAGGAAACAGCCACCTAGCCAACGGTATTTTGAAAGCGTTTGTCTGGAGTTAGAGAGCTCTCTCCTTCAACAGACCCTTCCCCAGGGTTCTCCTCCCTGTGACCCAGCAGCCTGACGCCTCATCTCCGCCGCGCTTGCTTATGAATAAAGAACTCTAGAGTCGTGTGTGCGCACACACCCAGACACACGCGCGCACGCACACATGCACACACGCACACACGCACACACACACGCTTCTTCTCTTCCCCTCCTTCGCTTTCTAAAGCCGGGGGGAAGTCGGTGACAGAGGTGTTTCAGTTTGCATTGTTGCGTGGGTTTTTCATTTTTTTTTTTTTTTAAGACATTGAAAAGCAATTAATGATCAGATCTAGGAAAAAAAAGCCAAAACAAAACCCTGAATAGAAACAAAACTTTTCAATGCTGGATTCAAAAAAAAAGTTATCTGGACAGCTTCTCTGAGACTATTTAAAAACTGGTTCAACAGGTCTCTGCAACGTCAAGATGTAACTAAGCTTTAAAAGGTCAAGAAGTTTTATGGCTGACAGAGGATTTGCTGCAGCGCAGGCCACCTTTCCTACCTTAAGCCTCTGGGGATCTGGGGATTTCGCCCCCATTCTCTTCCGTTGGTCTCGATTGCATCTGTCTGCGAGCAAGGGCTGGAGTAGTTTTCCTTTGTTGTTTTGGGTGGGAGCGGCGGGAGGGGGCTTGGGTTGGGGGGTGCGGGCGGGCAGTGGTCGGGCGAATGGCTCCTGCACCCGGCTCAATGGGCTCAGTGGTGGCTCTTTCCCCCTCCTCTCCTGTGGGTTTTGCTTTTGATGGTTTTTGTGTGGGCATGGCATAAGGTGTCCTTATTTTAACAAGACTCATTTTTCAACACTGAAGACGTAGAGTGACCAGCGACAGCTGTCTCCCCACCCCCTTCCTTTGTGCTACTAAGAGAGAACCCAAAAGCATCCCTTCCATCAGCAAACCCTGGCTGGTTTGCAGACATTTCTTCCGCTTTAAAGAAAAAAAAAGGGGGGGCCCTGGTTGCATTTATCAAGACAGTCCTTATGGCACTCTGATGCTATCCCCTGAGTCCATGGCCTCGGGGTTTGCCTCTTGCTGAAATTGCCTTGTGTAATGGTTTAGTCCCCTGATCACTGAAGCCCTTGGAGGCGGTGGAATGGAACACAGTTCTGCCCAGCCCTGTTCCTGCTTCGCCAAGGTGTATGCTCTCGTTGCATTTTGACATTTCTGGTGGTAATCGTAAGTTTGCGTGGAGGGGGAAGGGGACTTTATACGCATTTCTGAAGCGTTATCCTGGTGTTGCTCATTCCTCCCACCTTCTGGCGTTTATCATAATTGCTGGGCAGTGTCACCTGTCCAGGGAGGAAACCCAAAGCCAAATGCATAATTCCAGGCCTGAATGAGCCTTTAGAAGTTCGTGGTTCTTGAAGCCAGGCCAGTTGAGATCCTCAGGATGGGGTCCGCGATCTCCGAGACAAGTCATCGATTTGCAGACCAACTCTGGAAATCTGTGCTATGCAGAGCTTCCTGACGTCTGCTTCTCCTGCCTGTTTCCTTGAAAATGCCTGGATTTTATTAAGGATATTTCTTTTTTAACTCCTTTTCTTTTTCTCCCCTCTTAGCTGTATATATGACATCATCCCCTTTGCTCGCCCCAGCTCAAGGGCAGAGTAAGTTAATAGTCTGTAGACAAAGGTGAGGGACAGGAGAGAGTTCAAATCTGGACAGTTTTCCACTAGGGAAAACCACAAAATGTGGTTTCTGGGTACCATCGGCTGTCAGCAGGTCTGACCTTTCCCAGCATTGACTTCACATCTGCAGGATGAAAATGTGGCCAGTGGCCCCTATGTTATCGTCCCCGTTTTTCCCCAACAATTCAATCATCACTTGATGTTTTGAAGAGTCCATGCTCACCTGGGAGCAGCTGGGCGTAGATTTTGCTTCTCAGAAAACTCTGCAGGGTTCCATCTGATTTTAGGTTCCAGGAACTTCCTCAGAACACCCGGTCGCAGAGGGTAATTTTCTGGAGTTTGTTTTGCAGGGATAGCTGGGAGTATGGCCACCCTGCTCCACGATGCGGTAATGAATCCAGCAGAAGGTAATGCTTCATGGTCCCAGGAAATGGCAGGAGGGGATGTGCGAAGGGGCAGGAAAAACAGTGGCGGGGGTGGGGGGCAGAAGGTCGGGCAAGGGGGCTTCCGGCCCCCGGTCAGAATAAGCAGAAGTCTTTACCATGTTGGCAAAGGCCTCAAAAAGGGGCTGTGCATTTGAGCTTATGGTGTTCCTGTCCTCTTGAACAGAGAGTGGGGCTGTGATCCCCGGGCCAGCAGCAGCATCAGCGTCTCCTGGGACTGTGTTAGGAATGCACATTCGAGTCTCACCCCAGACCTGCTAAATCGGAGTCTCTGGGGGGTAGAGACAGGGAGTCTGTTTTAATAAGCTCCCTTGGCTAGTCCTTGGCCCTCCTATAAAACCTGTGTGTACGTGTGTGCACAGGCACGTACACACACTCACACATGCACAGGCCCTTGTTACCTTTTATCAACCCTAGATAAATTTAGGGGGAAGCCGTCAGAGGCCATTCACTAGGGCTTAGGTTCAATTGGCTTTTTCTGAAATTAACGCAGACCACCTGGAACATACGCAGATACAGAGAGGAGAGCGTTAGGAGTGCCCATGTGTGCCTCACTCCACTTGTGATTTAACCTTGGGCTGTCTTGGCTTAACCAGCTCCTCTCACATTATCTTTTTTTTACTATTATTTGGCATTTGGGGAGCACGGGAGAACAGTCGTCAGCCGTGCAGACGCGAGTCCTCGGCCGACTCGGGTCGGCGCAGCGAGGAGCTCTGGGGCCCGGTCCTGGGTGCCCTCCCAGCTGCCTTATTCTCGGGGTGACCTGTAGGACTCTCTCCACCTTTCTCCCCATCTGAAAATGGTCCCTTGCCAGAAGGGAAAATCAGAGATAAAACGTCAACATTTCCAGTCTGGTGTTACGAGTTTGTCGATTTTTGTCTTTTACGGTAGATATTTCTTACTTGCTCTCAGCCGCCTCCCATCCCCTAGCCGACAGGGACCTTGCTCTGACCTTCAGGGACTTGATGGGTCAGACTGGGAGAGGTGGGCTTTGTTTTTGTGTGTTGAAGGCAGTGCATCCAAGGACCTGGTCAGTGACCAGTTAATTAGCCCATGTCAACCAGGCAAGAATTTTGTTCCTACTTTTCAAAGAGAAACAAGTGAGGTTCAGTTCCCTCTCTTCTCTTTGACATACTGATTTAAAGACTTCATTTCTCTAAAAGAAAGCGCACTGCGCTTGTTCATTTGGCAGCGCGTGGGGGCTATAATGACTCAAGCCTGAGGGTCCCCCATTGCCTCAGAGCCTTTGAACCAGCAGTTACATCTGTTTTTTAAGCCAGGGTCTTCACTGCAGTTTGTCACTGAATTTGGGCTCATGTCAATTCCCGTGTTTCTTCCAAGAGCCCTGTGGCAAACAGAAGCTAAGAGCGCTGCGTACAGACCATGTACAGAGAATAAAAGACGGGCAGCTGGGAGGGCAGAGAGACCAGGGCGGGTGGGATTGGGTTTGGCCGCAGGTGCGATGCTGGAGGCCTCTGGGATCCGGGCAGTCAGATCCGTGAATCTAGTCTGAAGTGGCTGCCTGGTTTGGGGACCCCCTCCCACCTTCCTCGGGCCGCAGACAGGAGAAGCCGAGCAAGGGGCCTGGGGTCACGGGGCCTGGCGTCACGTCTGTAAACGGGAGAGCCCGGAGCTGGCTGTCATTCCTCAGGCCGGGGCCGCGTGCGTGCTAGTTCTCGGGGACCTGTGTTACCAGTGTGTCTAAACTTGCTTGTTTCTCTTTATGCTTGCGTGCCCGTTCCACTCCGACCCGGGGTGGGGCCAAACCCAACCGACCACCTCCCTGCCTGCCGGCGGCCCTGACCCCAGTCGTGAAACAGCGTCTGCAGATGTACGACTCGCCGCACCGCTCCGCCCTCCGCTGCGTCTGGACGGTTTGGAGGACCGAGGGCTTGGGGGCCTTCTACCGGAGCTACACCACGCAGCTGACCATGAACATTCCCTTCCAGTCCATCCACTTCATCACCTACGAGTTCCTGCAGGAGCAGGTCAACCCGCACCGGGGCTACAACCCGCAGTCCCACATCATCTCGGGCGGCCTGGCCGGGGCCCTGGCCGCCGCTGCCACCACCCCCTTGGACGTCTGTAAGACCCTCCTCAACACTCAGGAGAACATGGCCCTCAGCCTGGCCAACATCAGCGGCCGGCTGTCGGGCATGGCCAATGCCTTCCGGATGGTGTACCAGCTCAACGGCCTCCCCGGCTACTTCAAGGGCATGCAGGCACGGGTCATCTACCAGATGCCCTCCACTGCCATTTCCTGGTCGGTCTACGAGTTCTTCAAGTACTTTCTCACCAAGCACAAGCTGGAGAGTCGAACTCCGTACTAAAGGAACAGGCTGTGGGCAGTGATTCCAGAATCTTTTATTTGTCAAAGGCTTTGGCTGCCTGTTTCCATTCCCATGTCCTCACACCGAGGTCATTTTGGGTGTCGGCAGGGTGGGCCCTCCGCTTCCTGGCGCCTGAGGGAGCGGGGGCGATGGGACAGCCGCTCACCGGAGGGCCGTCCGCAGGGCCGTCCGAGGTGGTAGGTGGGGAAAGACTTCACCCGGGGAGCTTGGGGTGGCTTTTGCTCTCCCTCCCCTGGCAGGTAGCTTTTCTGCCTCCCTGTAGCCGTCACCTGCCCTCCGATCGCAGCTCATACGGGAGGGGAGGAAATGTGCAGTGACTGAAAACATTAAAGAAAAAAAGAGAATTCTGTATATAAAAGTTCTAGTACACAGTACAAAATAGATGGATAACGTTTATCCTTTATTTTTCTATGTAGAAGTTTTTGGTGTGTGTGTGTGCGTGCGTGTGTGCAAATAAGTGGTACAGCTGGGAATATCAAGCTGTTTTGTTTTGTTTTTTAATAGAGGGCTGATTTCTTCCGTTGGGTTAAGTGAAAAGGCACCAAAGTGATAAATTGCTGAATGTGGCCTAAAATTATGTGGAGCCCCCAGATGGAAGTTTCACTCGAATGTAAAATAATAAAGTTTATATTTTGAATTTCTCTTTTCGTGGGGAGGGAAATGGCACGTTGCAAACAAAATCAGAATAATGATATATTATTCCCAGCTACTTTTTTTTCTCCTTTTATTCAATCAGTCACCTGTGTGTGCCTTTTCCTTTTGTCTTTCTGGAAAATTCCAGGACCAAAGATCCGGCCCTGGGGCATTTTCCATTTTCTCTTGCTGTAGGCACAGACACAGGCACACATAATGGGGCAGGATCGGTCACGCTGAAGGACAGTGGCCTCCGGCAGGACTGGGAGGACTAGCCTTACTCCTGCTGACGCTTCCTCGTTGTGAGTGATGTGATGTCCGCCTCCCTGAGCCAGCACTTAGCAGCTCTCCAAATGCCAAGGTTTTATGACTTGTTGGGCAGGCGGTTGGCAGGATAAAGCCTCCCTCGGACTCATTTCTGCTTCAACCTTTAACTCTGGCACTCCAGATACTCTCTTGTGTGTGTGTGTGTGCTGACTCAATCTGTTTCCCTGTGTGGTTTCAGGGATTTTTAAAAACAGAGCAAGTATGTCTATGACGTGTGTCCATCTCTCTGCCCACCATCAGTTCACTGGGCACGGAGCCTCTCACCTCGCAGGGCCAGAAGCCAGGCCCTCTGGCCAAGCCCAGCTGCTGAAGTGAGACCCGGACCCTCGTGCCCAAGTCGGGATGCCTCTCCAGAGCTATCTTCAGCCTCACTTGTCTGTGTCAGTTGAGAACTCGAGGCCTAACTGCCTTGTTTTCTGAAATGGTGCATCTGAGCCAGATGATTGCTAAGAAAATGCAAGCTTGTTTCCCCTGGCCACGCCCTTTGATTGGCCGCCAGGCATCTCCAAGGAAGGCCCAAACGGCTTCACGGTTTCCTTCAGGAGCCCTTTAAAAAGGAGCAGGAAGCGCATGTACCTTCAATCTGGTGGGCCTGGCCCTGACCTTTGGCCTTTGCCCTTGGCCCCTGACCTGCCCCACGGTCAGTGTAGTGCCCCTCACCGAGGCTCAGACCCAGGCTCCTTTAGAGGAGTCAAGAACTCCAGGTGGCACTGGAACAGTTTTCTTCTTGGGACCCTGCAAGCTGCCTCCAGGAGTCGTTTTGAGGTCAGAGACAGATGGGTGACTTAGGAGCAGAACCTTGCTTCTGGGCTGGGAGGGATTGGCTGCTGGCCGGTCCCACTTTGGAGTTAACCACTCCCCCACCCCCCTTGCCTGTTGGAAACCAGTTGCAGCAAGCCTCTGTCCCACCTGGAGGTGCACAAAGCCCATGGAGACCACAGTGCTCTGGGAAGTATTTACATCCGCTACTAAAATATTACTGTTACATTCTGCAAAAGGAAGAAAACTAGAGAGAATTCTAAAATAGTCACCCAACCACCCTTTCTCGTCCTCTTAAAATGTGCCATGCTGCAAAATATTCTTTATTACAGGATTTTCATTTTGATGGTATTCAGAAAAGAAACTATTCACATCTCTAGGAAAACTCCTCTGCAAGAAGGAGAGACAGGAAGGCAGTTTGAGAGCTCTGTGGACTGAGCTGGAAGGTCTGCCCATGGCTTTCCTCTCACCGTGCAGATAGGATTGGCCAGGAAATGGGGTGACACCCCCTGTCCTGCCTTCCCCACGGGAGAGTCATGAGGCTGGATGAGCCATGTATCCAACAGGGTTTTGAAAGTTGTGAAGCACTAAACCAGTGTTAAGTGGTCTTAATCTTTTGGGAATTGAGTCCCCCACCCCCCTTGCTCTCTGTTGCTCCGTGCAGACTATAGTCCAATTGTCAGTGGTGACTTTGACACTGAGAAGTAACTGAATAGGAAAACGTTCTTGCCCCACCCCGGTGATAACCAGCGTAGCATAATCTTGGCACGTGCTTGGTCTTCCGTGTGTTTGGGGTGACCTCTGTGGTCAGGCACGCCCATCGAGTACAGTGCTCAGTAACGGTGCATGTGCACACAGACGTGACCTCTTCTGCCCAGACCAGGATGGCAGATTGAGTCCCTTGTAGATGAGAGTTTTATTTTAGGATAAAAGATGGATTTTTCTCAGATGTGATACAGCTTCAATCCGTGACTTTTTTCTTAACGTTGGATGGAATCTAGCTGGTTTACTGGCCTACATCCTTCTCTGTGTGTTCTCTATTTTTGTTTCTTTTTTTTTTTTATGATGATGTCTTGTTCCAAGTGCAGTCCTCCGAAGTCCCCCTAAAGCTGCATCTCCAACACATTGTTATGCCAATAAGGTCTTATTTAACTTTATTTAAGGATGATTGTGTCTGTTAAATGCAGATGTGCTGCTGCTTCCGACCTGTAAGACGCACAGTGTACAAGGGTGAGCAAGTTTCCTAAATGCCTGGAGCAAATCGCATGGTAGCTGCCTCCCGTTTTTGCCAGCTCTTTGGAACAGGGACAACTGTGTGTTTATGTGCGGGAATGTTTCAGATTTGCTGCTACAGTTGTGACGCTGGAGCTAGAGAAAATAAAGCCTTGACCTTTGAAGCGTTGTGGGCTCTGTGGCCAGAATATTGAAAAAAAGAGGAGAATGGATGGAGAGAAGGAGCCTGATCTGTAGGGCTGGTGCCTCGTTCAGCCTCACTCAGGAAGAACCTGGTCCATGGCTGTGGTAGAAAGTACCATGTCAGCTTTCTTAGAGATGGGAGCAGATCACCACGCCGGGCAGCCCGGGGAGGGTCACATTATCATGCCCGGGTCGGGACCAAGAGCCGCCTCTGGCTTTGCTCTCCAGAGAGGGAGGTGGCAGTTTCCCTTCCTAGTGTGGGAGTAGGAGTGTGACAGGCTGCGAGAATATGGTGTGTGCAGCCCTGGTACCTGGCACGTGCCTGTTACACATGCACACACACACACACACACACACACACACACACACACACACCCCTCTTTGCAGAGGTTCAATCAGGGTCCCTCTTCATGGAAGGCTCAAGAGTGACCAGAATCCTTCCATAGTTCCCAGATACTTAAACCTTTTCTGGAGGTAAGCAAGGTATGGAGGGAGATCTCACACCCCTTCTAAAAGCCAGGGACAAGTCTTGACGCTTCACCTAGATTGAAGGTCAGAGAACCTTCTGGCAGCATCACCACCGAAGGCCTCAGCAAGGGTGGAGAATCAAACTTGAGGCCCGGTCTGAGAACTAGCCATCGGCAAGGGTGTGGGAGGTAGAAAGAGGGATTAGAAAGCGTGGAAGCTTGAGGTAAGCTCGAAGCTGCGTCACTTTACCAAGGGCCAACCCTGTGTTTCACAAAGCTGACCTGTGGCTTGTGGCTGCTTCCACTCCTCTGGGGTGGATGGCAGGTATGGGAGGGCCAGTTTGCAGTGCCTGGTTTACATAGCCATTTGGCAGATAATCCTCCTCTCTGCCCCGAAAGATGGAGGGCATCCAGTAAGCAGAGTACCGTGCCTGCTGCGGGGTTTGGGGGTGGGAGGGGAAGTCAGCCAGGTATAAGCTGCAGTTCCTGCCCCATCCGGCCTTAGCCCATTAGGGGAATAGAAGAGAGGACGTGGAGGGGCACCTGGGTGTTTCAGTCGTTAAGTGTCTGCTCTCGGCTCATGTCGTGATCCTGGGGTTCTGGGATCAAGTCCCACATTGGGCACCCTGCTCAGCCACAAGCCTGCTTCTCCCTCTCCCACTCTCCCTGCTTGTGTTCCCTCTGTCACTGTCATCTCTCATTATCAAATAAGTAAATAAAATCTTAAAAAAAAAAAAGAGGACATGGAAGTAAAACAGTGACCATTATAAAGCCATCAGACCAAACCCTATGACCATGACTGACTTGGCCCTCTTACTCCTGGCTCTGTCCCCAGCTGCAGTGTGCTGGAGCCTGCCCTGTGGCCCACTCCCTGGAACAGACTGGGTGCATTTCTTCCCGGCTCTGTGTTTGGGACTGTCCTACTCCAAGTTTGGGACTGTCCTGTGGCTAGCTGGAAATCAGCACTGGTAGGAATCTTCACACCACAAAAATAGGCAAGGACTCCAAATCAGGGCTCTGACTTACCAGCTTTTCAGTCCACCCCCTGCAGACACACAGCCCCATGCTTGGTACATGACAGGTGTTTGGAACACGTGTGCTGAGAGAAGGGGACAAGAGAAACTTCGTCGTCTTCAACCCACGCCCCTTTGAGTGAGTGCTGGCCCTCCTAGTTCCTCCTGGGGCAGGGGCCATCTTCATCACTGATGACCCTCTCTGGCACACCCACGCTCCTCAGATGCCAGCCCTAGGAAAGCCATGAAGGACAGGGCTCTCTTTCCTGTGGGGCCCAGCTCATCTTGCTCTTCTTTCTGTCTGAATTCCCCAAGACTCCAATCCTCCCTGCAAGGGTGGCCTTAAGGAGCAAACATCTCAGAGAAGAATGTAACAAGCCCAGAGTTGTACAAGAGGGAGATCCCAGCACCAGGAGGGACTGCAGGTCGGTTAGTACTGCTCACCTGCTCACAGGGGACTAAGCATTGTCTTTGGTCTAAGGCAGAATGAGGGGGTGTGCCTAGAATTAACGAGTGCAACTAGGGAGAACAGCTCGGTTTGCAGCCTTCTGAGCATTGTAGGAGGTGCCATAGTGGTAAGCTGCAAATCAGAGCGTTGACTGGCATCAGGAAGAGTGTGACCTTTAGTCAGTAGGTAGCGGGGAGCCATTAAGGGTCTTGGAGCAGAGGACACTGTGAGCACATCTTTAGGAAGGGTCATCTGGCAGGAGTGGACCAGATGGAGTGAAGAAGGAATATGGAGGAGGCAGGAGAGGGTCACTTTGGTGCCACAGTGAAACTGCCCGGAAGAAGGATAATGAGGGGGATGGGAAGGGTGACCGGAACAGAAGGCCTGCAGCTGATGAGAGTGGCATTGACAAGGATTGGGGGGTGCATGACTATTGGGCAAAGTGAGAGCAGGGGCGGTGTGTCAAGGGGGAGACCTGGCTGGGAGGAACAGCAGCTGGCGGCAGAGAAGGAACCTTGTCTCTACATCCACCCGTCTCTTCTAGTCCTGATTCTCCTTGGGCATGCACAACAGCAGAACTTTGAGCTCTTAGTTAAGAACTGCCTCCTTAGCTCCCCTCTCTTGGCTTCCATTTCCCTGCCCTCCTCCAGGCTGCCCACCTTGACCACCATCTCTGGCTCCCCCCACCAGCTTCTGTTTCTTCCTGGGTTGCCTAGGGATGGCTTCTCGGAAGCTTTTGGGCCTCCTCTCTCTCCACCCCCTTTTTGGTGCTGGTTGGTCTTCACAGCTTCAGTTGGCCTCTCTGGAATGATGGTTCCCAGATGTGGGATACAGCATTCCAGTTTCTCTCCTGAAATCCAGATCCAAATGTCCAGGTGCCTGCTGGAGATCTCCCAGATCTTAATAACACTTGTCCCCAGCCCAAAGAGATTCTTGCCCCCCCCCCCGCACCCTGCTGCCAGAGGCTTACCTTGCTACTCACTTGCTCAAAACCTCCAATGGCTCCTCATTGCCCATTGAACTTAAGAATAGGCTCTCCTACATAGGCCAGTGCCCTATTTAGCTTCCTGTGTGAAAGAATAAAGAGAAACAGGATAGGATAGCAGGATGGATGTATGAGCTCTTAGGTCTGCATATCCTAAACAGAGCAGTGCTGCCTTTTCTCTAGGTCTTTTTTTTAAAAAATTATTTTATTTACATTCAATTAATTAACATATAGTGTATTATTACTTTCAGAGGTAGAGTTCAGTGATTCATCAATTGTATATAACACCCAGTACCCATTACATCAGGTGCCCTGCTTAATGCCCATCATCCAGTTACCCCAGACCCATACCCTCTCCCCTCCAGAGCCCTCAGTTTGTTCCCTACAGTTATGAGTCTCTTATGTTTGTCTCCCTCTCTGCTTTCTGTCTTATTTTGTTTTTCCTTCCCTTCCCCTATGATCCTCTGTTTTGTTTCTTAAATTTCACGTATGAGTGAAATCAAATAATTGTCTTACTCTGATTGACTTATTTTGCTTAGCATAATACCTTCTAGTTCATCCACATCATTGGAAATGGTAAGAGTTCGTCTTTTGATGGCTGAGTAATATTCCATTATGTATACATACCACATTTTCTTGATCCATTCATCTGTCAATGGATTCTGGGCTATTTCCATTAGTTTGGCTATCCAGAACTTTGTTCCCACTGGAATGTCTTCCTCCCTTTCCTGCTTCCTCCCCACCTCCCCTTTCTGCCCATCAAAGTCCTATCTTTTTTTAAAAAGATTTTATTTATTTATTTACTTGAGAGAGAGAGAGAGGGAGGGAAAGAGAGAGAGAGAGAGCACATGCACAAGCAGGGGGAGGAGCAGAGAGAGAGAGGGAGAAGCAGACTCCCCACTGAGCAGGGAGCCCAATGTGGAGATTCATGCCAGGACCCTGGGATCATGACCCGAGCCGAAGGCAGATGCTTAACTGACTGAGCCACCCAGGCATCCCCAAAGTCCTATCTGTAAAGTGCCCTGAAGATGCCATATATTTCTCCATTGCAAAGTTCTTCCTGATTCTCATATCAAATGTGATCTCTCTCTCTCCTCATCAGTACCTGGCCTAGAGCCACTGGAGTCTACCTTAATTTGCATTTTTGCTGCCATCTGTCCAGGATGTGTGCCTCCTGAGAACAGACACTGCTGTTCATTCATTCTTTTCCTCCACAGTCACCCACCCTAGCCTAACAGTTCCCTCATTCTGCATAAGAGCAACAATTATTGTTAATTGTATTTAGCAAACTTCTGAAGTCCTGTTGAGTTTGGAATGCCTGTGGGACATCAGAGGTGGAGAGATCTACCCAAAAGGAATCATAGTTAGTGCTCAGGAGCAAAGCTGGAACTGGGGCTCAGGATTTGACCATTATCTGAAGGGGTGTAATGGCAAAAGCCATGTACACAGATGAGAGCCCCAAGAGAGAACAGGAAACTTGTGGATTGCTCATATTTAACCCTGTCCACTAGGAGGACAAAGTGCCACCTTAAGAGGGACAGCCCAGTCCATGCTCACTGTTATCCAAAACTCCTCTGTTGGAAGACAACATACAAATGGTACTGGCAATGTTTTTTTTTTTTTAAAGATTTTATTTATTTATTTGACACAGAGAGAGAGATCACAAGTAGGCAGAGAGGCAGGCAGAGAGACAGGGAGAGGAGGAAGCAGGCTTCCTGCTGAGCAGAGAGCCCAATGCGGGCCTCGATCCCAGGACCCTGAGATCATGACCTGAGCCGAAAGTAGAGGCTTTAACCCACTGAGCCACCCAGGCGCCCGGTACTGGCAATGTTTTTGTCTTTGACCCGTGGCTGATGAAGCCTGTCATTGCTTTAGAGTCCTCATGAATTTCTGCTGTTGTGAAGGACTCATGGCTGACAGCTCTTACTAAAAAGCAGAACCCAATGGAAGCTTCATGAAACCCAGAGCCACAGAAGGAGGCATGGTGCATATCTGGGTTCCCCATTAATGTCACACTGGCCCTTGTGGTGGCCTCCCCTAAGAGGGAGCTTAAAATGAAGAAATGAAGAGTAGTACTGGGAACATTTGCTCTCATCGGGCTGTGGACTTGTGGAAGTAGATTCTGGCTTTTCACTGAATGATGAGAACATCCTCTTGGAAGATGCCTTCAGCCTGACAGATGACAAATACATATCCCAAGAGTCATATTTGGAGCATAGTGCAACCACATGAATGAAATATTTCAGTAATTTTCTCCCTTTCCCTAATTGTATCTGTGTAAAGTTTGGAATAAAACAACAGGCAAATTTCATAATTAAAAAAAAACAAAAACAAAAAACAAAACAATGGGCAAATTTCAATGAAAAACCCATAGAGTCCTTTTTCCGGAGCAGTGGGCTTCATGAGGTTAATGGGTAAGTACTATCAATAATGAGAGTCCTAGGCAAAAATGAATGAATGAATGAATGAATGAATGAATAAATAAATAAATAAATAAATACCCAGAGATTCAAGGCAATGTCCAAATTTCACCTGCTTTGGGTCCAAGACTGAAAAATACATTCGTCTAAAGGCTGGTAAGACCCAAGTGCTAACAGCTTCTTTTGGTTTTTGCCTGATTTTCTAGCATTTCCAGTGAATTATTCATGGTTTAGTTTATGTCCATAATAGTGAAACTTCATAGTCAGTTCACAGTCTTCAGGCAGGACCCTAGATCTGACGGTCAAGTGTAGTATATGACCCCCTCGCTTGCCTCCCCTCAAGCTCATGACACGAGTAAAATCTGGGTAAGTTATACAAGGGATCATGGTTAATGGTGCTGAGAGGGCAATCATACTGAGAGAAGCTGCCAGGAAAAATGAATGTTCTAGGTGGGAAGATGGTACCAGACCCCGACCCCATTATTCATCGTGGTAGAAAAACTTCCTTCACGTAGAATGGAACCTAAGATTCTAAGCCAACAGTGTTCTGATGAGCTAGGGTTGCCAACGCACTCGTATGCAGGTGTTCTTGGATTCATAGTGTTGTGCTTCATCCAGACCAGCTTCTTGTTTTGAAGAGATTGTTTTTGTTGGTTTGACTCAGATCAAAATCTTCATTTCTTGATCCTGTCCTGAATGTCCACTTTGGCCTCTGTAAGTTTTTTGTTTTTAAGATCAACAAGTGTCTAAAAAACAGATTTGAAAAGCATAAAATTATCTTATAGTTAATATTGATACACGGATAATATTATCTGTTGTTATAATGAAGTAATTTATTTGCTCTGGTCCATTTTAACCATTGAGAGCATAGCAGGTGGGTCAGCATGTCCAAAGGCCTGGACACTAGTCCTGGAGCTCATTAACTGGTTGGGAAATTTTGAGTGGCCTTGGGCATATCATTTAATCTCTCTGGTCCACAGTGTCCTCATCTGCAGAATGAAAGGGGTGGGCCAGATGTCCTTTAATAGTCCCTTCAGATGCAGTAGCCTCTATATATATATATAGTGTGTGTGTGTGTGTGTGTGCATGTGTATACAATATATAAAATATGTAAATATGTAAAATATATAAAATATGTGTGTATATATATGTGTGTGTGTATATATATATATATAATAGTCTCTACCTCTTCTACATCTATAATTATAGTATGATTACATGTTTTTATATGAGATTGGAAAGAATCTTCACAGACCTTTTAGCCCACCTGCCATGAAGAATAATTCACTATCACTTTTCTTTACTACTATTCACTTCTCATTTCTTATACAATGAAATACAAAAATCCAGGAAACTGGAATAGGAAAGTGATGGATGTAAGTGCATTTCATATCCTTCTCTTTAATATGCTTTTAACTGATTCATCTCTGTGCAACTGTAATTCAATAATTGGTTTGCCTATATACTATCTAAGTTCTCAGTGCAGACTGTTTGTCTGTGCTGAACTCTAGGCTCCCACAATGCCTGAAACAAAATAGGTCATAATGTATCTTGTGCCTGCAGCTTAGGGAATATGATAGTAGTAATGCCCTTATTTTCACCTAGTATATGACTATAGGAAGACACAACATGGTTTTTCAGGGTTTTTTTTTTAATTGTAGAGACTATATGTTTGAACTTAAAATTCTTCATGCATATACATAAATACACACATACCAACATACTTGTATACACTTGATTTTTTAGAACAGTTTTAGGTTCACAGTAAAATTGTGAAGAAGGTAGAAAGTTCCCACATACCTCCTTCCCCCACACATGCATAGCTCCCTTCATTATTTTTTTAAAGATTTTATTTATTTATTTGAAAGAGTGTGTGTGTGTGTGTGTGTGTGTGAGAGAGAGAGAGAGAGAGAGAGAGAGAAAGAGAGAGTGTGTACAAGCAGGGGGAGGAGCAGAAGGAGAAGAAGATTCCCTGTTGAGCAGGGAGCCTGACGTGGGACTGGATCCCAGGACCCTGACAGTTAACTGACTGAGCCACCCAGGTGCCCCAAGCATCCCTCATTGTTAACATCCCACCAGAGTGGTACATTTGTTACAACTGATGAACATACACTTACACATTGATTTCTCCCAAAGACCATAGTTTACATTAGGGTTCATTCTTGGTGTTGTACATTCTATGAGTTTAGACAGAGGTATAATGACATGTGTCCATTATTATTAGTATCAGACAAGGTAGTTTCATTAGCCTAAAAATCCAATGTGCTCTGCCTATTTATCTTCCCCTCCCCCCACCCGAAGCAACTATTGATCTCTTTACTGTTTTCATAGTTTGCCTTTTATAGAACACCCTATATTTGGAATCATATATTATGTAATCTTTTCAGAGAGGATTCTTTCACTTAGTTAATATACATTTAAGGTTCCTCTATGTCTTTCCATGGCTTGTTGGCTCCTTTTGTTTAGTGCTGAATAATATTCCACTGTCTGGGTGTACCACAGTTTATTTATCCATTCACCTCCTGAAGGACATCTTGTTTGCTTCAAAATTTTGGCAATAGGATAAAGATGATATAAACATCCATATGCAAGTTTTTGCATTGAAAGTTTTTAAGTCCTTTGATTTGAAAAGAACGTGATTGCTGGATTGTTTGGTAAGAGTGTGTTTCTTTTTGTAAGAAACTGCCAAAATGTCTTCCAAAGTGGCTGTACCATTTTGCATTCCCACTGATGAAGGAAAGTTGCAGCTGCTTTACATCCTTGTGAGTGTTCTCGATTTGGGCCATTTTAATAGGTGAGTATTTGTATCTCATCATTGTTTTAATTTGCATTTCTCTGATGATATAATATGGAGCATGTCTTCATACGCTTATTTGCCATTTGTTTATCGTTTTTGGTGAGGTGTCTGTTAAGGTGTTTGACCCATTTAATAATTGGGTTGTTTGTTTTCTTGTTGAGTTTAAGAGTGGAGTGCTTTGTATATTTTGAATAACAGTCCTTTATCAGATGTCTTTTGAAATATTTTCTCCCAGTCAATGACTCCCAGTCTTTTCATTCTCATGACAGCATCCTTTGCAGAGCAGACATTTTTAATTTTAATAAAGTCCAGCTTATCAGTTACTTCTTTCATGAATTATGCCTTTGGAGTCCTGTCTAAAAAGTTATCATCAAATCCAAGGTCATGTATGTTTTCTCCTGCGTATTACATGTAGGCCTGTGATCCATTTTGAGTTAATTTTTTTTAAAGATTTTATTTATTTATTTGACACACAGAGAGAGAAATCACAAGTAGGCAGAGAGGCAGGCAGAGAGAGGGGAGGAAGCAGGCTCCCCGCTGAGCAGGGAGCCCGATGCGGGCCTCGATCCCAGGACCCTGAGATCATGACCTGAGCCGAAAGCAGAGGCTTTAACCCACTGAGCCACCCAGGCGCACGATTTTGAGTTAATTTTTATGAAGGGTGTAGAGTCTGTGTCTAGACTAATTTTTTTTTGGCATATGGATATCCAGTCGTTCCAGTACCATTGTTGAAAATACTATCTTTTCTTTGTTTTGTTGTCTTTGCTCTTTTGTCAAAGATCAGTTGACTATATATATGTGGGTCTATTTCTGGGCTCTCTATTCCATTCCATTGGTCTATTTGTCTATTCTTTCATCAGTACCACACTGTCTTGATCACTGTAGCTTTATTGTAAATCTTGAGGTCAAGTGGTGTCAGTTATTTGATTTTGTTCTTTCTTCTCCTTCAGTTGAATTGGCTTTTCTGGTTTTTCCTCTCCATATAAAATTTAGAATCCTTTTGTTATCACAAAATAACTTCTTGGGATTTTGAATGAAATTGCATTGAATCTATAGATTAAGTTTAAGAGCTGGCATCTTGACAGGATTGAATCATCCTATCCATGCACATAGAATATTCTTCCATTTATTCAGTTCTTCTCTGATTTCTTTCATCAGAATTTTGCAGTTTTCCTCATACAGATCTTGTATATATTTTGTTAGATTTAGACCTAAGTATTTCATTTTGGGGGTTGGTGGTGTAAATGATATTGTATTTTTTTAATTTTTAACATTTTATTTTATTTTTTTTTATTTGCCCCAGGGGTACAGGTCTGTGAATCATCAGGCTTACATCTTTCACAGCATTCACCGTAACACAAACCCTCCCCAATGTCCATAACCCATCCACCCTATCCCTACCCTCCCACCCCCCAGGAACCCTCAGTTTGTTTTGTGAGATTAGGAGTCTCTTATGGTTTGTCTTCTTCCCCATCCCATCTTGTTTCATTATTTTTCCCTCCCTACCCCCCACAACCCCCCACCCTGCCCCTCAAGTTCCTCATATCAGAGAGATCATATGATAATTGTCTTTCTCTGATTGACTTATTTCGCTCAGCATAATACCCTCCAGTTCCATCCATGTCGTTGCGAATGGCAAGATTTCGTTTCTTTTGATAGCTGCATAATATTCCATTGTATATATATACCACATCTTCTTTATCCATTCATCTGTTGATGGACATCTAGGTTCTTTCCATAGTTTGGCTATTGTGGACATTGCTGCTATAAACATTCGGGTGCACGTGCCCCTGAGGAACACTACCTTTGTGTCTTTAGGATAAATACCCAGTAGTGCGATTGCTGGGTCGTAGGGTAGCTCCATTTTCAACTTTTTGAGGAATCTCCATACTGTTTTCCAGAGTGGCTGCACCAGTTTGCATTCCCACCAACAGTGTAGGAGGGTTCCCCTTTCTCCGCAACCTCGCCAACATCTGTCATTTCCTGACTTGTTGATTTTAGCCATTCTGACTGGTGTAAGGTGGTATCTCGCTGTGGTTTTAATTTGTATTTCTCTGATGCCGAGTGATGTTGAGCACTTTCTCATGTGTCTGTTGGCCATTTGGATGTCTTCTTTGGAGAAATGTCTGTTCATGTCTACTGCCCATTTCTTGACTGGGTTATTTGTTTTATGGGTGTTGAGTTTGAGAAGCTTTTTATAGATTTTGCATACAAGCCCTTTATCTGATATGTCATTTGCAAATATCTCCTCCCATTCTGTCAGTTGTCTTTGGTTTTGTTGACTGTTTCCTTTGCTGTGCAAAAGCTTTTAATCTTGATGAAGTCCCAATAGTTCATTTTTGCCCTT
>LNAC01000330.1:1684111-1775074 GCA_002007465.1 Ailurus styani
GGGGTCTTTTCTGGTTCCATATAAATTTTAGGATTATTTGTTCCATTTCTTTGAAGTAAATTGCTGGTATTTTGATGGGGATTGCATTAAATGTGTAGATTGCTCTAGGTAGCATAGACATTTTCACAATATTTATTCTACCCATCCATGAGCATGGAATGTTTTTCCACTTCTTTGTGTCTTCCTCAATTTCTTTCATGAGTACTTTATAGTTTTCTGAATACAGATTCTTTGCCTCTTTGGTTAGGTTTATTCCTAGGTATCTTATGGTTTTGGGTGCAATTGTAAATGGGATTGACTCTTTAATTTCTCTTTCTTCTGTTTTGTTGTTGGTATATAGAAATGCAACTGATTTCTGTGCATTGATTTTATATCCTGACACTTGACTGAATTCCTGTATGAGTGCTAGCAGTTTTGGAGTGGAGTCCTTTGGGTTTTCCACATAAAGTATCATATCATCTGCAAAGAGTGAGAGTTTGACCTCTTCCTTGCCGATTTGGATGCCTTTTATTTCTTTTTGTTGTCTGATTGCTGAGGCTAGGACTTCTAGTACTATGTTGAATAGCAGTGGTGATACTGGACAGCCCTGCTGTGTTCCTGACTTAAGGGGAAAAGCTCTCAGTTTTTCTCCATTGAGAATGATATTCGCTGTGGGTTTTTTGTAGATGGCTTTGATGATATTGAGGTATGTACCCTCTATGCCTACACTATGAAGAGTTTTGATTAAGAAAGGGTGCTGTACTTTGTCAAATGCTTTTTCAGCATCTATTGAGAGGATCATATGGTTCTTGTTCTTTCTTTTATTAATGTCTTGTATCACATTGATTGATTTGCGAATGTTAAACCAACCTTGCATCCTAGGCATAAATCCCATGTGGTCATGGTGAATAATCCTTTTAATGTGCTGTTGGATCCTATTGGCTAGTATTTTCCTGAGGATTTTTGCATCCGTGTTCATCAAGGATATTGGTCTGTAATTCTCCTTTTTGATGGGGTCTTTGCCTGGTTTGGGGATCAAGGTAATGCTGGCCTCATAAAAGGAGTTTGGAAGTTTTCCTTCCAATTCTATTTTTTGGAACAGTTTCAGGAGAATAGGTATTAATTCTTCTTTAAATGTTTGGTAGAATTCCCCTGGGAAGCCGTCTGGCCCTGGGCTCTTGTTCGTTGGGAGATTTTTGATGACTGCTTCAATCTCCTTACTGGTGATGGGTCTATTCAGGTCTTCAGTTTCTTCCTGGTTCAGTTTTGGTAGTTTATATTTCTCTAAGAATGCATCCATTTCTTCCAGATTGTCAAATTTGCTGGTGTAGAGTTGCTCATAATATGTTCTTAGAATTGTTTGTATTTCTTTGGTGTTGGTTGTGATCTCTCCTCTTTCATTCATGATTTTATTAATTTGAGTCCTTTCTCTTTTCTTTTGGATAAGTCTGGCCAGGGGTTTATCAATCTTATTAATTCTTTCAAAGAACCAGCTCCTAGTTTCATTGATTTGTTCCACTGTTCTTTTGGTTTCTATTTCATTGATTTCTGCTCTGATCTTTATGATTTCTCTTCTCCTGTTGGGTGTAGGCTTTCTTTGCTGTTCTTTCTCTAGCTTTTGTAGGTATAGGGTTAGGTTGTGCATTTGAGACCTTTCTTGTTTCTTGAGAAAGGCTTGTATTGCTATATACTTTCCTCTGGGGAAAGTATATATATATTGCTATATACTTTTCCTTGGGACTGCTTTTGCTGTGTCCCAAAGATTTTGAACAGTTGTGTTTTCATGTTCATTTATTTCCATGAATTTTTAAAATTCTTCTTTAATTTCTTGGTTGACCCATTCATTATTGAGTAGGATGTCTTTTAGCCTGCATGTATTTGAGTTCTTTCCAACTTTCCTCTTGTGGTTGAATTCTAGTTTTGGAGCATTAAGGTCTGAAAATATGCAGGGAATGATCCCAATCTTTTGGTACCTGTTGAGACCTGATTTGTGACCCAGAATATGGTCTATTCTGGAGAATGTTCCATGTGCACTGGAGAAGAATGTGTATTCTGTTGTTTTGGGATGGAATGTTCTGAATATATCTGTGATGTCCAACTGGTCCAGGGTGTCATTTAAAGCCTTTATTTCCTTGTTGATCTTTTGCTTTGATGATCTGTCCATTTCAGTAAGGGGGGTGTTCAAGTCCCCTACTAATATTGTATTCTTGTCAATGTGTTTCTTTGATTTTGTTATTAATTGGTTTATATAATTGGCTGCTCCCATGTTAGGGGCATAGATATTTATGATTGTTAGATCTTCTTGTTGGACAGATCCTTTTAGTATGATATAGTGTCCTTCCTCATCTCTCATGATATTCTTTGGCTTAAAATCTAATTTATCTGATATAAGTATTGGAACTCCAGCTTTCTTTTGATGTCCATTGGCATGGACCCCTTCACTTTAAATCTGGAAGTGTCTTTGCATGTAAAATGAGTTTCTTGTAGACAGCATATTGATGGGTCTTGTTTTTTTATTCATTCTGATACCCTATGTCTTTTAGCTGGGGCATTTAGTCCATTTACATTCAGAGTAACTATTGAGAGATATACATTTAGAGCCATTGTATTGCCTGTAAGGTGACTGTTACTGTATATTGTGTTTCTTCCTTTCTGGTCTATGTTTCTTTTAGGTTCTCTTTGCTTAGAGGACCCCTTTCAATATTTCCTGTAGGGCTGGCTTGGTGTTTGCAAATTCCTTGAGTTTTTGTTTGTTGGGAAGCTTTTTTATCTCTCCTTCTATTTTCAATGACAGCCTAGCTGGATATAGTATTCTTGGCTGCATATTTTTCTCATTTAGTGCTCTGAATATATCATGCCAGCTCTTTCTGGCCTGCCAGGTCTCTGTGGATAGGTCTGCTGACAATCTAATATTTCTACCATTGTATGTTATAGACCTCTTGTCCCGAGCTGCTTTCAGGATTTTCTCTTTGTCACTAAGACTTGTAAGTTTTACTATTAGATGACGGGGTGTGGACCTATTTTTATTAATTTTGGGGGGGCTTCTCTGTGCCTCCTGGATTTTGATGCTTGTTCCCTTTGCCAGATTAGGGAAATTCTGTATTAAGATCTGCTCCAATATACCTTCTGGCCCTCTCTCAATCTCGTCCTCTTCTGGGATCCCAATTATTCTAATATTGTTTCGTCTTATGGCATCACTTATCTCTCGAATTCTCTCCTCATGGTCCAGTAGTTGTTTGTCTCTCTTTTCATCCTCTTCTTTTTTCTCTGACATTTTGTCTTCTAAATCACTAATNACCTTCTGGCCCTCTCTCAATCTCGTCCTCTTCTGGGATCCCAATTATTCTAATATTGTTTCGTCTTATGGCATCACTTATCTCTCGAATTCTCTCCTCATGGTCCAGTAGTTGTTTGTCTCTCTTTTCTTCTGCTTCTTTATTCTTTGACATTTTGTCTTCTAAATCACTAATTCTGTCTTCTGCCTCATTTATCCTAGCAGTAAGAGCCTCCATTTTCAATTGCACCTCATTAATAGCTTTTTTGATTTCAGCTTGGTTAGATTTTAGTTCTTTTATTTCTCCAGAAAGGGTTTTTATTTCTCTAGAGAGGGATTCTCTATTATCTTCCATGGTTTTCTTTGAGCCCAGCCATCACCTTAAGAATCGTCATTCTGAACTCTAGTTCTGTCATATTACTAATGTCCACGTTGATTAGATCCCTAGCCATCATTACTGCCTCTTGTTCTTTTTTTGTGTGTGTGTTGATTTTTTCCGCCTTGTCATTGTATGCAGATAAGAATAGATGGATGAGAGAACAAAATATTAAAGGGTAGCAATGCCCCCAGAGAAATATACACTAACCTACTCAGAAGAGACCTGCAACTGGGGAGAAAAGAAAGAGGGAAAAAACCAAAAAACAAAAAGACCAAATCAAACAAACAAAAGCAAAACAAAACAAAAAAATAAAACAAAATCCTATTTCTATATCTATATTATCTATTTCTGTTTCTATTTCTATCTCTGTCTCTGACTTTATCTCTATCTCTATCTATTAGATTGGTGAATTGAACAGACCCTATATGTATACAAAAAATAAGGTTAAATACAATGAAGGGATAAAATATGACTATAACAATGAAAATTAAAAAAGATTAAAAAGTGTTGATAAGATATAATAGTTAAAAATGTTAAAATAGGAAAAACGAAAAAATTTAAAAGAAAAGAGTAAGAAAAAAAATAAAATTCAAAGTATTTAATTTTGAACAACTAAAGAATCATGGGGAAAAGCCATTAATTCTCCACGTTGCTTTCCCCTAGCTCTGGAGTTCCACAATTCTCAGCAATCTTGAACTTGGCTTTGGCTGGATGTTTTTTTCTGGTCTTCTGGGGGAGGGGCCTGTTGCTGTAATTCTCAAGTGTCTTTGCCTGAGGCGGAATCACACCGCCCTTGCCAGGGGCTGGGCTAAGTAATCAGCTCGGGTTCGCTCTCAGGAGCTTTTGTTTCCTGAAGGCTTTCTGTACCGCGCTGGAGGACGGGACTGAAAATGGCGGGCCCCCAGTCTCCGACCTGGAGGAGCCGAGAGCTCGGGGCCTCACTCCTCAGTGCACCCTCAGAGAAAAGCAATCCTTCCCTCCCGTGTCCCTGGTCTCTGGCCGTACTCCGAGCTCACCTGGCCTGTGCCCGAGCATCTCTATCTCTGGTGCACCGCCCAGTTTAGACTCTCCAAACCCAGCAGATTCCTGTAGCTGCTCCCACGCCACCCCTCCTGGAGGAGGAAGAAGGGGCCTCTCTGGGTCTACTTCCCGTGGGGTCCCTGCTTACAGAGCAGTGGCCCGACTGTGCTTTGGATCATGGCCTAAGGTAACACCGAGCTGAGAGACACCTTCTCAGCTTGGCTCTGTCTCTCCCATCGGCTTCTCTCTGCTACCTGGGAGCTCTGTCATGCTCAGACACCCCTGGTCTTTTTGTGTTCTGTGGGTTCTGAGACCACACTGTCCCCACGAGGGCTTCACCCCCTGCTTGGCCTCTGGGGTGACGTCCCTCAGTGGAGCTGACTTCTAACAGTTCCGAGTCTGTGCTCCACTGCTTGCTCCCTTGCCAGGAGCTGGCCCCTCCCCCTGGGTCTATCTTCCCATCGCTTCAGATTCACTTCTCTGCACAGCCTACCTTCTGGAATGTGGTTGATTTTCTGTTCCTGGAATTGCTGCTCTTCTCTTCGATCTCCTGTAGAATTTGTAGGTGTTCAGAATAGTTTGATAGCTCTCTGGGTGAATTTCCGGGACCTGATGATAATTGGTCTCCTCCTCCACCATCTTGCCGCTTCTCCTGATATTGTATTTTGAATTTCAAATCCCATTTGTTCATTGCTGATAATATAAAAAGGTGATTGACTTTTGTAAATTAACCATATATCCTGAAAACTTGCCATCACTTATTAGTTCCAATTAAAAAAAATAAATTCTTTCAGATTTTTTTCGCAAAGAGAGTAATGTCATCTGTGAACAGAGACAGTTTTATTCCTTGCTTCCCCATCAGCATAGTTTTTATTTATTTTTCTTGTCTTATTGTATTAGCTAGGACTACCAGCACAATGTTGAAAAAGAGTGGTGGTAGTGGACATCTTTGCCTTGATCCTCATCTCACTGGGAAAAGTTCAAATTTCTCACCATTAATTATGATGTTTGCTATAGGTTTTTTGTAGATATTTTTTATCAAGTGGAGGAAATTCCCCTCTATTCCTTGTTTACCTAGTTTTTTATGAATGGGTACTGGATTTTGTCAGATGCTTTTTCTGCACCTATTGATACGATCATGTGCTTTTTCTTTTTTAGCCTGATGACGTGATGCTTTACATTAATTGATTTTCAAATGTTGAACCACCTTTGCATACCTGGGATAAATCCCAATTGGTCATGGTTTATAATTCTTTTTATACATTGTTGGATTTTATTTGCTAATCTTTGTTTAGGATTTTGCATCTATGTTCATAAGAGACATGAGAGTCTGTAGTTTTCCTTTTCTTGTGACGTCTTTGTCTGGTTTTAGTATTAGGGTAATACTGACTTCATAGAATGAATTAGGAAGAATTCCCTCTGCTTCTATCTTCTAGGAGAGATTGTAGAGAACTGGTATAATTTCTCCCTAAATATTTGGTAGAATTCACTGGTAAACCCATCTGGATCTGGTGTTTTCTGTTTTGGAAGGTAATTAATTACTGATTTAATTTCTTTGGTAGCTAGAGGTCTATTTAAATTGACTATTTCTTCCTGAGTGAGTTTTGGCAGATTGTGTTTTTCAAGGAAATGGTCTATTTTATCTAGGTTATCAAATTTATGGACGTTAGTTTTTCATAGTGATGCTTTATTGTTCTTTTAATACCCATAGGATCTGTAGTGATGTCCTTTCTTTCATTTATGATATTAGTGAACCTGGTTAGAGATTTAACAATTTCCAAAACTAGCCTTTAGTTTGATTTTTATCTATTGATTTGTTTTCAATTTTATTGAATTCTGCTCTAATTTTTATTATTTCTTTTCTTTTGATTACTTTGGATTTAATTTGCTCTTACCTTTCTGGTTTCCTAAGGTAGAAATTTTGATGATTAATTTTAGATTTTTCTTCATTTCTAATAGATGCGTTCAGTGCTATAAATTTCCCTCTAAACACTGCTTTTGCTGCATCCCATTAGGGATCTCTTATAACTCCATATCACAAATTTTGATACATTATGTTTTAATTTTCATTTATTTCAAAATATTTTAAATTTTCTCTTGGATTTCTTCTTTGGCCTATACATTATTTGAGGTGTGTGTCTAACCTCCAAGTATTTTCCAGCTATCTTTCTGTCATTGATTTCTAGTGTAATCCCACTGTGGTCTGAAAGCAGACATTGTATGATTTCTCTTCTTACAGTTCTGTGAAAGTGTACTTTATGGCCCAGAATGTGTTATACCTTAGGTAAATGCTCTATGTGAGCTTGAGAAGAATGTACGTTCTGTTTTTGTTGGATGAAGTAGTCTTTAGATGTCCATTATATCCATTTGATTGATGGTGTTGTTGAGTTCAACTATGTCCTTACTGATTTTCTGCTTGCTGGATCTATTTCTGATAAAGGGGCACTGAAGTTTTCAACTATAACAGGGGACTCATCTATCTGTCCTTGCAGTTTACCAGTTTCTGCCTTATGTACTTTGATGCTCTTTTGTTAAGTACATATACATTAAGGATTCTTTTCTCTTCTTGAAAATTGATCCCTTAATCATTATGTAATGCCTCTCTTTATGCCTGATAACTTTCTTTGTTCTGAAGTCCTGTCTGTCAGATTAATATAGCTACTTCTTTATTCTTTTGATTAATTTTGCATGGAATATTTTCTCCACCCATTTACTTTTTAAAAAAGATTTTATTTGTTTATTTGACACACACACACAGAGAATGAGAGTGAGAGAGATAGAAAGCGTGCATGCACAAGCAGGGGGAGTGGCAAACACAGGGAGAGGGAGAAGCAAGCTCCACGCAGGGCTTGATCCCAGAACCCTGGGATCATGACCTGAGCTGAAGGTAGATGCTTAACCAACTGAGCCACCCAGGTGCCCCTCCATTCATTTACTTTCAATCTATATGTGTCTTTATATGTTAAAGTGGATTTCTTGTAGACAAAATACCACCGAGGTTTGTTTTTTTTATCTACTCCGACAGTCTCTGTCTTGTAATTGATGCATTTCTAAACTTAAAAAAAATCATCTAAATGGTAATATCTACAACAAGGCATGATTGTGTTTATATTGATTTTTTTTTTCTATTGAGTAACTCTTGGTTTGAGGGGAATTCTGAACTTGGCAATGCTGTCAAAATTGGTCACTTAACATGTGGCTAAAAAAATCAAAAATTGTCAATTTTATAAAAGAAAAACAATTTAAAATGATACCACAAAATAAAAATATTTAATTTATAAAATAATGCAAAATATAAGTGTTACAAATTTTAAAATATTTTAAAAAATTACTTCCTTTGTAGACAACTTTTAGCAAAGCATCCATTCCCTTGTTACTGAAATTTTATTTTCTCACAAAAGGAAACTGTCTTTCACCTAATATCCTTGCAAATATCTTTTATGTCATTGTTACTCTTCAGATACCAGAATTTCCCTGGGAGTTTTAAGAGGTTGATCAACACTGGATTTTGGGTTAGGTGACAGCCAGCCTGACAGATTAGAACAGGGGTTCTTGAGGAGGCTTGTAATTGTCAGGTGTGTATGAATTAAGAATTGTGGGTGTAGGACCTCATAGATTACAACAAAGAAGTTTAATGTTAGGATACACTCCTTATGGAGATGGAGCAGATTACTTGGGGAATGCAATTCTATATTGGATTCCCAGAGCAATCAGTTATTTTGCCCAACTAAATTCTTGAGTTTTTATTTCTGGCCACAAGGTGGCATCTGATTTTCATTAATACAAGAGTCACACACCTTCTCACCCCTCAAACGGGAAACCCACATCTGTTTCAGCTTCCTGAAGCCTATTGTACCAGAATATTTTTCAAATGGCAACATCTCTAAAGGAAATTGCATCAACTTATGTTTGTCTAGGAGACCCAGTCGCTGACCTCTCTGTCACACTGTAGCCGAGCCATTGGTTCACTCTCCTACCCAGGCCTTGGGAAGCCAACACCGTAGCAGTAGAACCGTTACCGTCTATGAGCTTTCTTGGTTTGGCAAAAGACTCCAGGAACCTTCTCCTGTCAGGGTCAGTCAGTAATACCTTTGGCTAATCACGCTGCATACGTACATAGTATTTTCTAGATTACAAAGCACTTATATGTACATCAGCTTTCCTTCCTTCCTCCCTTCCTCCCCCTCTCTCTCCCTCTCTCCTTTCCTTCTTTCCTTCTTTCCTTCCTTCCTCCCTCCCACCCTCCATCCCTCCTTCCCTTCCTCCCTTCCTCTCTTTCTCTCTTTCTTTCTTTCATTTCATTTATTTGAGAGAGAGAGTGAGATCACAAGCAGAGAGGAGGTAAAGGTGAGGGAGAATCAGACTCCCTGCTGAGCAAGGAACCCTGGGTATTCATGACCTGAACCAAAGACAGACGCCTAACTGATGAGCCACCCACCCAGATGCCTTTTATTTTTTTTTTGGAGAGAGAGATAGAGAGCTTACATGAGAGGGAGTGAGCATAAACTGGTACACTGGTGGGGAGACAGGAGAGGGCAGATGCAGGTGGGGAGGGGCAGAGGGAGAGGAAGTGAGAGACTCTTAAGCAGACTCCACACCCAGTATGGAACCAAATGTTGAGCTTGATCCTATGACCCTGAGATCATGACCTGATTCAAAACCAAGAGTCAGATGCTTGACTCACTGGGCCACCCAGGAGCCCCTCAGCTTGCTTTCTCATCTTTAGCTAAGCAGGGTAACTATTGTTTCCATGTAATAAATAGAGAGACTTAGAAGCTGGGTGACTTGCTTGAGGTGACATAATTGGGTAGCTTCACAGTGATTCATTTACCATTTGATCCCACTGCTAAGGGAGATAGTAAAAAGCATAAGACCCCATCTTTCCCTAGAGGATCGCAGAGTATAATTTAAGAGAGCCCAGATAAGCAGGAATAAACAAGTGACACTGGGTTCCAAGTGCCAAGTGAGTTTGACAGACGGTGTGTGATGTAGGCATTCAGAGGAAAAATTCCTCATGAGATGTAAGTCTGAGAGAGAGAAGAGAAGGTGATTGGAATCCAGCCCCTCAAAACCACAAAGCAAACACTTATGTCAGGAGTACCTTTTACAACTTAACATGGTCATTCTGGACGAAAAGATAAAGAGAAAAAAGTGAATAGCTTCTAAACAATATAAGCAGATCTATGAATTTCAGAGTTTCAAGTAATCACCGAAACTGGCAATATTTATCTAACTTTAAATGTTGGGAAGGACAGCTGTGATTTTCTGCTATCTTTGCAGGAGACAGGACTCAGTTGAAAATTGGATTTGAGTTTCATGAGACCTGGGTTCAAAAGCCTGCTTTTTTTTTTGTTTTGTTCTGTTTTGTTTTTATTTATTATTATTATTTTTATTCTTTGCCCCAGGGGTACAGGTCTGTGAATTATCAGGTTTACATCTTTCACAGCATTCACCATAGCAAAAACCCTCCCCAATGTCCATAACCCATCCACCCTATCCCTACCCTCCCACCCCCCAGGAACCCTCAGTTTGTTTTGTGAGATTAGGAGTCTCTTATGGTTTGTCTCCTTCCCCATCCCATCTTGTTTCATTATTTTTCCCTCCCTACCCCCCACGACTCCCCACCCTGACTCTCAAGTTCCTCATATCAGAGACATTATATGATAATTGTCTTTCTCTGATTGACTTATTTCACTCGGCATAATACCCTCCAGTTCCATCCACGTCGTTGCAAACGGCAAGATTTCGTTTCTTTTGATAGCTGCATAGTATTCCATTGTATATATATACCACATCTTCTTTATCCATTCATCTGTTGATGGACATCTAGGTTCTTTCCATAGTTTGGCTATTGTGGACATTGCTGCTATAAACATTCGGGTGCACGTGCCCCTGAGGAACACTACCTTTGTGTCTTTAGGATAAATACCCAGTAGTGCGATTGCTGGGTCGTAGGGTAGCTCCATTTTCAACTTTTTGAGGAATCTCCATACTGTTTTCCAGAGTGGCTGCACCAGTTTGCATTCCCACCAACAGTGTAGGAGGGTTCCCCTTTCTCCGCAACCTCGCCAACATCTGTCATTTCCTGACTTGTTGATTTTAGCCATTCTGACTGGTGTAAGGTGGTATCTCGCTGTGGTTTTAATTTGTATTTCTCTGATGCCGAGTGATGTTGAGCACTTTCTCATGTGTCTGTTGGCCATTTGGATGTCTTCTTTGGAGAAATGTCTGTTCATGTCTTCTGCCCATTTCTTGACTGGGTTATTTGTTTTATGGGTGTTGAGTTTGAGAAGCTCTTTATAGATTTTGGATACTAGCCCTTTATCTGATATGTCATTTGCAAATATCTTCTCCCATTCTGTCAGTTGTCTTTTGGTTTTGTTGACTGTTTCCTTTGCTGTGCAAAAGCTTTTAATCTTGATGAAGTCCCAATAGTTCATTTTTGCCCTTGCTTCCCTTGCCTTTGGTGAGGTTCCTAGGAAGAAGTTGCTGCGGTTGAGGTCGAAGAGGTTGCTGCCTGTGTTCTCCTCGAGGATTTTGATGGATTCCTTTCTCACATTGAGGTCTTTTATCCATTTTGAGTCTATTTTTGTGTGTGGTGTCAGGAAATGATCCAGTTTCATTTTTCTGCATGTGGCTGACCAGTTTTCCCAACACCATTTGTTGAAGAGACTGTCTTTTTCCCACTGGACATTCTTTCCTGCTTTGTCGAAGATTAGTTGACCATAGAGTTGAGGGTCCATTTTTGGGTTCTCTATTCTGTTCCACTGGTCTATGTGTCTGTTTTTGTGCCAGTACCATACTGTCTTGATGATGACGGCTTTGTAATAGAGCCGAAATCTGGAATTGTGATGCCACCAACTTTGCTTTTTTTTTTTCAACATTTCTTCGGCTCTTTGGGGTCTTTTCTGGTTCCATATAAATTTTAGGATTATTTGTTCCATTTCTTTGAAGTAAATTGCTGGTATTTTGATGGGGATTGCATTAAATGTGTAGATTGCTCTAGGTAGCATAGACATTTTCACAATATTTATTCTACCCATCCATGAGCATGGAATGTTTTTCCACTTCTTTGTGTCTTCCTCAATTTCTTTCATGAGTACTTTATAGTTTTCTGAATACAGATTCTTTGCCTCTTTGGTTAGGTTTATTCCTAGGTATCTTATGGTTTTGGGTGCAATTGTAAATGGGATTGACTCTTTAATTTCTCTTTCTTCTGTTTTGTTGTTGGTATATAGAAATGCAACTGATTTCTGTGCATTGATTTTATATCCTGACACTTGACTGAATTCCTGTATGAGTGCTAGCAGTTTTGGAGTGGAGTCCTTTGGGTTTTCCACATAAAGTATCATATCATCTGCAAAGAGTGAGAGTTTGACCTCTTCCTTGCCGATTTGGATGCCTTTTATTTCTTTTTGTTGTCTGATTGCTGAGGCTAGGACTTCTAGTNAATATTCGCTGTGGGTTTTTCATAGATCAAAAGCCTGCAAAAGGCTGGGGGATCTTGGACAAGTCACTAAGAATTTTGTGTTTTATTTTCCCTCTCTTTACATGGGGATGATAATTCCAAACACAAAAGAGTGTTGTGAAGATTGAATAGATAATATAAGTTAAACTGAGTGCCACTACAGGTTAGAAATCTGAATTCTTCCTCTATTCAAACATATTGGCCCCTGGTTGATGAAAACATTCTGAGGGACACCTGGGTGGCTCAGTCAGGTGAGCATCTCCCTTCAGCTCAGGTCATGATCCTGGGGTCCTGGGATCGAGTCCCACATCGGGCTTCTTGCTGAGCGGGGAACTTACTTCTCCCTCTGCCTGCCGTGTTCCCTGCTTGTGCACACTCTCTCACTCTCTCTCTCTCTGACAAATAAATAAATAAAATCCTTAAAAAGAGAAAGAAAGAGGGGCGCCTGGGTGGCTCAGTGGGTTAAGCCACTGCCTTTGGCTCAGGTCATGATATCAGGGTCCTGGGATTGAGCCCCGAATCTGGCTCTCTGCTCAGCGGAGAGCCTGCTTCCCCCTCTCTGTCTCTGCCTGCCTCTTCACCTACTTGTGATCTCTCTGTCAAATAAATAAATAAAAATCTTTTAAAAAAAGAAAGAAAAAAATTTTTGAGCTGGACGTACCACAGATTTGGTCCAGAGGTGCCATTTCTGGATTCTTCTGTGCAAAGCCATTGTATGCATTATGCTCTATAGATACAGTGCCTTAGGAGGACCAGCTTTACAGGCAACAGTGGGAATATTTGGACCCCCCCCAAAAATGTGTTAATTTCAAAACATGAAAAGAAAACCACAAAATCAAAATTAAATGAACACTTAATTAAATGTCTATAAAACATTATATCAATGAGTCAACTGCTTCTAGCTCTTATGTAGCCATGTGGAAATCCTATTTAATGTGGGATGTGGGTAAATTTAAAATGTTTGATTTGATGTGGCTTGAGGACGTAGGAAGTCAAGCCTCTAAAGTCGTTGAAACAATGCTGCTCCTGTGGCCGGTCCAGCCATGGAGTCCTTCAGGGTGAACCTAGCTTGGCAGCCAGGTGAAGCAGGGTCTGTGGGAGTCCTCCTGTCTTGTTACTTTCCTGCAACAGGTATATCAGATAACACAGGTGAGCCCAGCCCAGGATGAGAAATGGATTGGCTGGATTGGACCAGGGGTCTGTGGACTTCCTTCTTAGTGGATACTCTTTGGCTTCTGAATAATAAGGTGATTAACAATTTAAATTTGACTCACACTGAACTTTATTTTAAAACTTGAGCAGTATTCACTTACCCTTCCAGTTGGAGTGAGGACCCCAGAAAAGAAAAATAAACTCTAGGTGTATTTTGGTTCAGTGAGAGGGCATTTATAGTGTAACCTATTTCTTCTTATTTGCTAATTATGTGTTTTATGTAAGTATATCCTCCCTAGTTATGCTACTACTTTCTTCTGTAAGGGGGGTGATTGCTGGATGGGGCAAGGGGAGAAGCAGAAGCAGTTCTGTGCTTCAGACTGTAGAGGAAAAACTGTTGTCAGGAGCCTGGAGCCAGAGAAATTGGTGTGTGTGTGTGTGTGTGTGTGTGTGTGTGTGTGTGTGTGTGTGTGTGTGTGTCTGTGCAGAGGGGTGGATAAGTTCCTTTCCAAAAGAAGACTTTAATTCGTAGAAGGAGCCACACTGGGCTAGCTCTGGAGGGAACTCCCTTAGGCCTTTATTATGCTCCATGATTGATAATTGTGAGATTTGCATCCATTGTTTTTTCAGGAAGTTGTTGAGCCCAGTGAGGAATGCTTTCCTTGTGGGGGCAAAGGCAGAGTCGCCTGATTTTTTGAAGTCCCCTGAACCTGAAACACAACTTCGGAAAGAGAGAGCTGAGGAAATGTGACCAGGATGTGCAAACCGGTGGGGCAGAGCACCTGAGCTAACTGTGGGGCTTGCAATCAGCCAGAACAACGTGCACAAAGTTTACCTGCTTTGTTGAACAGGTGTCATCTCTGACATACATCACTAAGCACCAAGCTGAGACAAAGGCAACTTCCTCCTTCTCATAGCATTGCTGTTTGCTCTCGACATCAGGGCACTCGGAAGCTGGCACAGCAAGAGGAGGGATGTGGCCATGATCTGGCTCAACAGGGCTCAGGCCCCGGACACCTTCAGCTGGAAGCACAGTCTAACAAAGGGTGAGTCCTGGCGCCCTGGGCTCCCCCAGCCCCACCTTCTGGTGTCCTCTTCCCTAAGTTAGGCAACATGGGTTTCTCCAGTGGCAGGTCCTGGGGGACGTGAACCGCCTGGGACTGTTCCAACTCTTTCTTCCAATCGTGACACTGGGAAAGGCTGTGAGAATAACTTACCCAGCCCACTCTTGGTCAGAGCTATGGAAAAAGAAAGAAGAGCCTGAAAAATCTCGTGTTATATATTCACCTCCCTTTAAGTAGATGACGAAATTCAAATCTCTGGTTCAAATAGACCATAGTGAGTATTGGAGGCACCAAATTTACTTTGCAAAATAATTCACACTAAGATTCCTTTTAAAAGCAAGCTCTCTTAGTGAATTTTTAAATATTCAAATTTACAAGAGCCCACTTTGCATTTAGCTTTTAGAAATATATACAATGACTTAAGGGAGAGACTCAATTAGAAATTGAGGACATTAACAGACTGCTAAATTTTAAAAATGTGCTTAAAATTTACATAAAGAATGATGAAATGGGGACACCTGGGTGGCTTAGTTGGTTAAGTGTCTTCCTTCGGCTCAGGTCATGATACAAGGGTCCTGGGATTGAGTCCTGCATCAGGCTCCCTGCTCAGCAGGGAGCCTGTTTCTTCCTCTTCCTGCTGCTCCCCTTGCTTGTGCGCTCTCTCTCTCTGACAAATAAATAAATAAAATCTTGAAGAAAAAAAAGAATGATGAAGTGTCTTGGTGTTCAGTTCTGAGTTTTGAGAAATGCAGAGTCATGCAATAACCATCATGATCAAGGTACAGAATCATTCCATCACTCCCCCCCAAATTCCCTTGTGTTGCCCCTTTGTCATCAACTTCTTCCTCCACCCCTAATCTTTGACACACTGTTCTTCATCTCTATAGTTTTGCCTATTCCAGAATGTCATATAAACTGTAAACGAGTGTCTATTGTATGGATGAACCACAGTTCATGTATCCACTCACCAGTTGAAGGATATTTGGATGGCTTCTAGTTTTTGGTGATTATGAAGAAAACCACTCTAAACATTATTTTTATATAATCATAAGTTTTCATTCCTACAGTAAATATTTAGGAGCAGGATTGCTGGGGTATATAGTATATGTGTGTTTGATTTTATAAGAAACTATTAAATAGTTCTTCCAAGGAGCTATGTCATTTCTATCCCCCACAAATTCCATTTTCTCTGAATGATATAAAATTATTTTTTGCTATAAATGATCATACATATTTTTAAGAACTTAAGACAAGAAAAATAGTCTATTATTTTCATCTAGATTTTATCTTCTACTCTTCATCTTTTTTCATTCCCAAAGTTCTAGGTTTCCCTTCCATCTTATTTCCCTTCAGCCAGAGAACTTCCTTTAACATTTCTTGTAGAGCGGATCCTCTGGTGACAACTCTTAGTTTTCCTTCATTTGAAAATGTCTCTATTTTGCCTTGAGGACTATATACTATGGCTATCAAGCTTGGTTGAAAATTCTTTTTGAGCATTTCTCTGTTCTATTGTCTCCTGACCTCCATGGTTCCTGCTGAGAAATCTGCAGTCACGGACTAGTGTCTCATATACATAATGTGTCATTTTCTCTGGCTGTTTTATATATATATTTGTATTTTGTTTTTGCCAATTTGATTACTATTTGTTGGTTTTCTGAGCGTTTGTCTTGCTTGGGATTCATTGATATTTTTGATTTTGTATATCTTATCTTTCACAAAATATGGGAAATTTTGACCCTTATTTCTTCAAATATGGTTTTTGCATAAATCTCCTCTCATTCTGGGATTCCAATGATTTAAGTGTAGAACTTTCAATATCCCATAAGTCCTTAAGGCTCAGTTTGTGTGTCTTAAAATGTTATCTTTCTGTTCTTCAGATCAGAAAATTACTATTGATTAATCTTCAGGCTCACTCATTTTTTCTTTTGTCATCTTTATTCTGCTATTGAGCCCATCCAGTGAATTCTTTGTTTCAGATATATATTTTTTTAGTTCTACTAAGACTTTCCAGCTTTTGAAAAAGTGGGCTTTTTCTTCTGGTGATAATGTCTATCTTTATATTCTTTTCAAAGGTATACACCTATTTCTCATGAAGTATGGTTATCAGACTGCTTTCCAGTTTTTGTCTGATCATTCTAGCGTCTGGGTCATCCAAGGATTGACATCTGTTATTTATCTTTTCTTGAGAATTATCCACATTTTCCAGATTGTGGGCATGTTGGGTAATTTCAGATTGTATTCAGAGCATTTTAAATATTATGTTGTGAGACTCTGAGTCCTATTAAAATCCTTTGAAGAATATTTGTTTTATTTCAACAGGTAATCAACCTGATTATGTTCAGACAGTAAGTTCAATCTCAACTACGGTGGGTGCATGTCCAATGTTAGTTTGCTGTTCAGAGCCTTTGCTGTGCTATCGACTCTGTCCCAGGCTTGTGCAACTCAGAGTTTAGCCTGGTAGTTGGTCAGTGTTTATGTCATAGTTCAGTTCTCAAAGCCTTTACTATGCTTCTTTGGGTCTGTTCAACACATGTGCAGTTCAATGGTCAGCTGGGGATTGGTATTGGTTCATATATAGAATCATGGTGGCTATTTCTCCAGCTTTCTTCTCTATAGAATTACCACCACTCACCCCCATCTTTAACTCCATGGGCTTCTTGCCCTGGTTTTTCTGACCAGAAATACAGGTTTCTTTAAGAGTTTTAGTACCCCTACCCCCTCCTCGCCAATACTCATGTGCTGGCTCACAGTTCTATGTCATGGGACAACCCTAGGGGGAAAGTGACAGGAGAAAAGAGAGGACAAAATAGTGGGAATTGTCCCTACTTTTTTGGTCTTGATCTTAGGATCAGAGGAACTTCTGTCTCCGGTTTTCTGTGTCTATACTACCGTTGTGACTGCAATAGGGGTAGGAAAGAGAGGGGGAAAAAAGAAAAAGAAAATAAGGAAAGTTTCTTCCACACTTTCTGGCCCACAAGGACCCTTTTTCCTGGTCTTACTACCAGAAAAAGGATGTTTTTCTCAGAGCTTTGCCTAACTGTACCCGCTGTGCAGTTCAGCCATTCAGACCTCCCTCAGGTCAAAGCCAGGAGATAAAGGAAAAAACAAAACAAAACAGAGCAGACCAAAAAAACCCCAAGAAACTCACTGTCATTTAAGTTTGGACTTCTTTCCCCAATCTGCCTGCTATTCTGTACTTTTCAGAGCCCTCAAGTATCTGCTTTTTTATTTGGTCTAGAATTTTTGTTGTAATCTGTAGAGGAGATAGACCGTAGTGAGCACACTCCATTTTGGCCAGCACCGGAAGTTCTTGGATTGGTGAATTTTAACACACGATTGGCGGAATTTTAACACACGATGGCAAGACTGCTTTCTTGGATTGGGACCCCCTTAGAAGGATAACCAATTCCTGTTGTGGCAACTCCTCTCCAACTCCATACTTTCCTGTAAACCATGGGACTCTGACCTTGCTCCTTTTAGAAACTTTGCACACCAACTAACACATCCTTGTCTCACAGCCCTGTCTTGCTTGGTCAGATCCCAGTCGGAGGCTTCCCTGAGCACCTAACCACTCCAATGCTCTCATGTCTGTAGTGCTTGGAGCCTCATCTCCATGATCCAAACTTCTACTGCATCTCTCACTTCTGAAGATGTCCATAGTGTCCTTCTAGAACACACACTCCCACATCCCCAGTCTCTTCTCACAATGCTCCTTTTACCTGCTCATCTTAACTAAAACCCAGTTCTTAACCCGAGGACCCAAGAACCTGAGAACTTTATGCCACTGTCATCCTCCCCAGAGGAAGTTTCTCACTCATTCATTTCCTTCCTCTGCTTCTCCATCCACAATCTCTAAAACAGTCTTGCCTCCCACTCCACAGACAGATGAACCATCAGAAGAGAAGGACTTCAACTCTCTACCTTCCCATTTCCCACTTCTCTGAACCCATTTGTCCTTCCCCATTGTCCCAATGGGAAGAGGACTTCTCTCCTTCTAAGATGAGGCTCCTTTGTGCACTTGATTCCCTCATTTTTCTACCTCCTCATTTCTAGCCAATGGAATAAAACAGAGAATGAAAGCAATAACAATAAAGATTCTTTTAAAAGGAAACAAAATTACCATATTAACAAAAACAATGCAAATATAATGGCTTCCCCACGAATCCAAGAAAATCAGCTAAAAAACCAATGGAAAAAAATGGGTCAATTAAAATACAAAATTGTTCTCAAAGCACCAATAATTAAAAGCCAGATCAACATAACAGAATAGGAAGCCCACAAATAAATCCAAGTCTAAATAAAAATTTCATACATAATAATAGCAGAATTGCACACCAGGACATAAGGAAAGTATTAGCCAATGAAAGATCCTAGGATACTTGGAAATTTTCATAGAAGGGGAAAAATTAAATTCTTAAATTGTGAGGTATCACTCTTCATATCATATACCAAAATAAATTCAAATGAATTAAATAATTCAATGTAAAAAGTGAAACCAAAAAATAACTAAACAGACACCATAGGTTTTTTGTTTTTTGGGGTTTTTTTTGCAAAAGTTGAAATTACAAGCAAAAGATGGATAGAGTTGATTACATAAAAATTTTCAATGTGTGTATTGCTAGGAGTCTGGGAACTCTGTGTTAACTTTGCAACTTTCCTATAAATCTAAAATGATTCCAAAATAAAAAGTCACACACAGACTCACACAACATCTGTCAGAATTACAAACCCATATATCCTCTTCCAACTCTGGGAATTTGTTTTCCAGATATACTTGCACCTGTGCAAAGTGACCATTCTGACAAGTTTCTTCTGGATTCATTCTTGCCAAGTTATTTGTAATAGCAAGATATTTTATACAACCTAAATGACAATTACGAGAAACTCTTTTAAAATAATAAGGAAACTTCTGATATGGAAGTGTGTCAGACACCTATTTTTTAAGTAAAAATTTTTTTAATTTAAAAAACACAGAAGTAAAACAAAAATAAAACAAAGTATTCTATAATGTGTTACTTTTGAATACAGGAGGGAGGTGAGAATATATGTTTATATTGCTTCTCTGTGTAAAAAGAGTCACTAGAAGGATGCACAGAATACTAAGAACAAGGGTGGGGTGAATGGGCAACAAGTGGGTGCCAGGTGGGGAGGTAGGTGGGGGACTTTAACGTGTATCAACTAAGAAGTTACATCTATAGTATCCCAACCATGTGGATGCAGTATCTATTAGAAACAACCTCCACCCAGAAAAATACACCAAAATGCCACAAACAGGATTTTAGACCTTTGGTGCCTCTGTCAGGAGCATACATGAAAGAAAGGTCTTTAAGTCCTGGGATACTCCCTTAGAACTCAGAGCCTCTGATTACATCAATACCCATTTACTCCGCCTTCCTGAAGGTTCTGTTTTCACTTCTGCATCAGGCTGGTTATTCCAGATGCCATCAAGACCAGAAACCCCAGGACGGGAACATCAATGAAATTCCTAACCAAACGTAGCAGATGAGTGCTTGCATGGTGAGCAAGTGTCTACTTCTCTCTCCACTGTCTAAGAAAACACTCAAGATGTAAGCATCCAGGAGTGGGATTTCCAGCTGTCCAGAGGTGAATTTATCCTCCTTGTAAACTCAGTAAATCCAATCATATACACATACAACAGTGTTTCCCAAGAACTACCAGCTGGTGCTGGGGCTGTCCAGCAGCGTCATGCTATGTGTAACAAAACCATATTTCTTTGACTTAATCTCCTCTTCAAAACCTTGAGTATCCTAACCCCTCATGCCTTTATTTGGTCCTTCAGAGTTCCTGGGATCTTATACAGCTCAAGAATGTCCATCTGGCCTTGCTTTTCTTGTCCTCCTCCTCGGTGCCCTGACCTCATCAAGCAGCTTCCCTTGTCTCTGCAAGAATACCCCCTCCCGAGAGTCCTGTGATGATGCTGGGTCCCCTAACCCCGAGGGGCTACCAATCATCTCTGCATTCTTGTGGCCTTGCTGAATTTTCATTCTGTGCTCCAACAGGTGAATGCAAGTGTGGAAGCTGGCTTGTACCTTTATAACCTCAACTTGACGGGACTGCAAAGCTCTGTGCTCCATGGGGCACTAAGACAGGCAACCCTAGGACCCCAGCGTCAACCACTAGAGATGGTCAAGAGAACAATCCCAATGCATGTCTTGCTGTACTTAAATATGCCCTCCTCTGGTACCAGCCACTTCCCCTAGACAGTGTTCTGATCCTTGCCTCACCATGCCCCAGCCCTAATGATTTCTGTTTGGTTTTTTTTTAAGATTTTATTTATTTATTTGACAGAGAGAGAGATAACAAGCAGGCTGAGAGGCAGGCAGAGAGAGAGGAGGAGGCAGGCTCCCTGCCGTGATTTCTGTTTTTATCCATTTGCCTTCCAGGTGAATCACAGGGCAGTTCTTGTTATAGGAGGTTTAAGAGAATTTGTCCTGAGGGCTAGGCTCAGACTCAGGCGGCATTTACCAGCTGCCCATGGGTGTCTGGAGATCACTGGATTTACAGCTACAGCATGACTTAGACCGTCCCTCCGTGTGCCCAGTACACACACACACACACACACACACACACACACACACGAATGCACCAGTCATATACTCACTTATGTATTTACAAAAATGCAAACAATTTCCAATAGCATTTAGATGCATTAGTGCATGACATATCACTAACATCTAGAATATCTTTCTCATTTTTCCTCCTTACTGCTTATCTTTAGATTTAGGGCTGAATTGAGACATGTGGGCATCCAAAACAGGCCAGTAAATTGACATCCTTTTAACCCATTATTCTTTAAATGTTTAACCTGTATTTAAGGCCCTAAATTCATGTTCCGAAGCCTCATGTGTGCTCTTGTTCAGCAGATCAGGAAATCCTCATATCAAGGCTGGGATGCACTTGGAATTAAGTATATTTTCTGCAATGGAATATCTCAGTATTATTTCTAATATCACTATAATATAATAATCTTAAAAATGTCTTTACTCTCTGCTTTTTCAAATCACATTCACCCCTTGGGGCCCAACCAAAGTGCACTTAAAATAAGTAATACTGAGCATCTACTCTGTGGCACTGGCTGGGCCTAGGGAAAGGCAACCTGGAGAAAGGTAGCCATTCCTTTTTTTTCTTTTTTCTTTTTTTTTTTTTTAAAGATTTTATTTACTTATTTGACAGAGAGAGAGAGATATTACAAGTAGGCAGAGAGGCAGGCAGAGAGAGAGAGAGGAGGAAGCAGGCTATCCGCTGAGCAGAGAGCCCGATGCGGGGCTCGATCCCAGGACCCTGAGATCATGACCTGAGCCGAAAGCAGAGGCTTTAACCCACTGAGCCACCCAGGTNGCCTAGGGAAAGGCAACCTGGAGAAAGGTAGCCATTCCTAACCTCAAACCTAGGGGTAGGGCAGGAGGGACATAAATAAGTACATAAAGAATTAGAATACAAGATTTTAGAATACAAGAATTAGATGTATATAGTGGCCGTATCACGTATTGTCATAATCTAGGCATTTTTGGAGAACAAAAAGAGGAAATTATTAATAAATTGTAGGGGTGGGGCACCTGGGTGGCTCAGTTGGTTAAGCCTCCACCTCTTGGTTTCCGCCCAGGTCTCAGGGTGGTGAGATGGAGCCCTGTGTCGGGCTCTGTGCTGGGTGTGGAGCCTGCTTAAGCTTCTCTCTCTCCTTCGCTCTTTGCCCTGCCGCCCCCACAAATAAATAAATAAGTAAACAAACAAACAGGAACATCAGACATAAACCAGGACTGCCCCAAGCAAACAGGAACATAGGGTCATCCTATTAATTAACAAAATTAACACATGAACTCGGAAAACAGAGCATAAATTTAGATTTGAGAAGATGGTAGAAAAACCAACCAAAGAACTGTAACATTTGAACTGGAATTGGGCTAGGAAATTGGCTGCAAGCTTCGGTCTTTCCGGGGGAGGGGACACAGCAGGGACATTTGGGGTGAATTCCCGGAATACGTATAATGAATATCCCAAAGAGGCCTGAGTGCGGAGTGTAAGGTAGAGCACATGACAGGTGGCTCAGGAAAGCCCAATCAGGTCCTGGGGCCGTAGTCCTGCAAGATTTAAAATGGTCAATAACAGGAAACTGCCAGAGAGAATTGAGCATGAGCAGGAACGGATCAGTAAGGTTGGGTCAGAAATAAATTAGAGAAGTTTAAGTCTGGAGTCCGAGAAGCCAGGTGGGATGCCGCTCATAGTGTCAGTAGTGTAAGGTCGGGAATGGGAAGAGGGCAGAATTCTGGCCTAGACTAGAAAAGCCTTGGCTCAGCTGACTGTGAGGAAGGAGGGACGTCTCCAGACTGCCGGGTGAGCTTCGTGCTGCCATTAGCTGAGGGGGTGAGCATGGGAGGAGCCGGATGTTGAGGCTGACGGAGGGGCGAGCTAGTGCCTTGGGTTAGGTCCGCGGAACTCCGTGGGGCTGGTGATGTCTTCTGTGCAGACAGACCATCTGCCCTACTGCCATCCTGGGGTTGGCAAGGGTCCCTGCTGGGAGCCACCCTCTAGCAGTATGCCTAGAGAGAGCGGGGCAGCGCAGCCCCCGGGCCTTCCGGTGGTTCCAGAAACCAGCGGTGTGCGGATGAGTGGGAAAGACCATGGGGAGGCCCGGCCCCACTGCTGGCAGTTACTGCCGGTCCTGGGCACTGCGGCTGCGCAGGGAGGAGGCGGGGCCGCTGTGATGGACGGGCTGCCTCTGACTCCGACTCTGTGTGGAGCAGCCACCAGGGGCTGCTGAGGAAACTCACTCTCTATCCACCCCATCTGGGCTCCCTCCGCCACCACGACAAGGTCACCAAGGGCATCAGCATCAAGGACAGAAATTCTTGGACTTCCCTCATGCTCTGTGTCAAGAATCAAGTAAATCTGGTGGATTGGAGGCCTGGGCAGTGTGTAGGCCTGAGCCTGGCCTGATAGCCTAGGGATGCCCACCCCTCCCAGACCCAGCTTGTCCCTAAAACGACGAAAGGTGAAACCTCTGTGTCCCAAGCGCAGAGCAGAGGACTCAGTATTTACTGTGTAGACTGCCCCTGAGTTGGGCCAAGGGCTAATGGGTGGTGAAGTAACACCACTGGTGGTGTCTAGGGCCAAGGGCACAGCTCAGAGGTCATACAGTAGATGCTTTGTTCTCTGAGATGCAGAGGTGTGGGGTTCCATGGTGTAATGGTTAGCACTCTGGACTCTGAGATGCAGAGGTAAGTAGGTCCCTGTCCTTCGAGTGAGACAGCACATTTATAACCTATTAGCTTCAGACACTGATGTCTCCTTCCTGTTTTACATGAAAGGAAACTGGCCTCCTGGAAAACCACCAAGTTAGAACCAAAACCTGGTCTGGAGACCTTGTGTCTTAGCTCAGGCTGTCATAACCAAATACCATAGACTAGTGGTTTAAACAGTTAAACATTTATTTTCCCACAGTTCTGGAGTCTGAGAAGTCCAAGATCAAGGTGGTGGCCGATTCAGTTCCTGGTGTGGCCCACTTCTTGGCTTGAAGATGACCACCTTCCCTCTGTGTCGTCATGTGGCAGAGGAGGGGGGTGGACAGAGAGAGAGAGAGAGAGAGAGAGAGAGAGAGAGTGCTACCACAGGATAGACTGCTGGTCTCTTCCTCTTCTTACAAGGGCGCTAATCCGATCACGGGCTCCACTCTCACGACGTCATTGATCCCTCATTACCTCCCAAAGGCCCCACCTCCAGATACCACCACACTGGAAGTTCAGGCTTCAGCATATGAATTTGGGAGGACACAAACACTGAGTCCATAACACCTTGGAACTCCTCTGCTTTGCAAGGCAGCAGTGGAAATGGTGCTGGAGAGTGTCAGTGTTTCCTCCGTGAAGTCTCTTTTTTAAAAAAAAGAACCTTAAACAGTATAATCAAGATTAATCCCTATCTTAAGTGTGTCTCTTAATTGCACCAGAACACACTTTAAAATGGGCAAGTCTTATCCCTGGAATGTACGTTTAGGATTAGGATCAATTTTAGACGTGTCATTTCTTTAACTAAAGTGAAGGGAAAACAAATTTTATTTGATCTTCCATAAGCTCTTTCCTCAGCGCCTTTTACTTCTCCTGCCATCAAATTCTTACCATGATTGGGAAAAGCCATTGTTAAATACAAGGTGAATTCTTTACATCTTTGCTCAGAGATTAGCAGTCTCTGGGCAACGGGAGTTTTCGGTGACTCAGTACAGCCAGTACTAGATGTGAGACCCTAGAAAAGTTGCTACGCTTTCTAGTCCTTCATGTCTCCAGTTATAGGTCATCTCTGTTACTGAAAATCATGGCTATTAAGTACACTTGAAATTGAGAACAGATGTTCTAGTTAACAAGTGACAGGAACTAGATCTTTAAGAATCAAACTAAGAACCTTAAAAATAAGTTTATCTTATTTTGCACACAAAACATGTTTAAATCAAAATGGTGTCCTGAGCACGAACAAGGAATGACCTAAGTATTCATTCTCTCTTGGAGTGTATGATTTTTCTGAAAAAAGTATAGGCTGGCAGAATACAATGACCTCTACTTCTTGTTTTACGTCCTATAAAGCAGAACAGTTTTAGAAAAATATTCAAGAACTGTAATAACTTTTTTTAAGGGCTTCTCTTAATTCAAGGATACTCAGACTTTTTTTTTTTAAGAGAGAGAGAGCTTGCACACACATGAGTGTGGGGTGGGGTAGGGGTGGGGGGTAGGGGCAGAGGGAGGGCCAGAGGGAAAATCCTAAGCAGGGTTCATGCCCAGTGCCCAATGTGGAGCCCAACGTAGGGCCGGGTCTCAACACCCATGAGATCATGACCTGAGCAGAAATCAGGAGTCTGTGGTTTAACCAACTGAGCCACTCAGGCGTTCCTGGACCGTCCTTTTCTAGAGTAAATCTTTAGTCACCATTCTTATGATTTTCTCTTCCATTAACCATTTTATTTCTAGCAGCTCTTCATTTACCAATGACCTTGCATGAGGTTGAGCAGTTCTTCCACGTAAACTTGATTTACTTTATGAAATCTTTCAGTAAGGGAGTCAATTTTATTTTGCAACCAGTTGGCATTATGTGGATGTTTTTAATGAACAGAGAAAGACCGACCAACAAAAATATTGACCCAAAGGATAAGATAAACACCGTGCTGAGTGAGAAGGGATGTTTGGTCACTAGTTTTTAAGTGGAAATTCATTTAGTGAAAGTTTTCTTATTTTTTTTTTAATTTTTATTTTTATTCTTTGCCCAAGTGGTACAGGTCTGTGAATCATCAGGCTTACATCTTTCACACCATTCACCAAAGCACAAACCCTCCCCAATGTCCATAACCCATCCACCCTATCCCTACCCTCCCACCCCCCAGTAACCCTCAGTTTGTTTTGTGAGATTAGAAGTCTCTTATGGTTTGTCTCCTTCCCCATCTCATCTTGTTTCATTATTTTTCCCTCCCTACCCCCCACAACCCCCCACCCTGCCCCTCAAGTTCCTCATATCAGAGAGATCATATGATAATTGTCTTTCTCTCTTGCTTCCTTACATGGTATCAGAGCTTAGACACCTGGATCATTTATATTAGCACGATGATGATCCCCTTTAGTTTTTAGGATCTGAAACACAGTACTGCCATCCTCCTTAAATGGAAATGGTTAAGAAAGATTTTTTTAACCAAAGAAAGTATTAAATAGTAACGATTTAACATTTTCTAAGATCAAATGATAAGCAATCTTGAATGTAAATTTGAATGTAAACACCTTGAGAAATGTTTCCATCTTGATAAATCCACAGACAAAAACACACAAGTTCTTAACATAGGCAAGACATTCAACAAATGGCTCACTGAATGTTTATGAAGGTGGAAGCACACATAGGGCTTCTCCCGTTAATTAACTATGACATTACCTTGATAACCTCTTAATCTCTCAAAATCTCCACTGTCAAATGGAGAAATGTGATTCGGTCATCTCCAAGACCCATGCACAGCTCTAATAGTTCATGATCCTGTTCTATCCTATCCAAAATCACTGTTTACCCAACTTTCTGGAATCCTCGGGTTAAGTCATAATGTTTGTGATTTGGAAAGAATCATAGAAATATTAGCAGGCCAGGGAATTAACAACATTCGAGTGGACATTTATTACCTTGATTATTATTTTTTTAAACTTGATTTGAGAGAAGCAAATAATATTTAAACTTCATGGAATTTGAATTTCAAAACTAGACACTGCAGTTACAAATAGGAAGATTTGGACCAGCCACCCAGAGCCGATGTTGTGCTAGGTGTTACGAGGCTAAACAAAGAAAGGAAAGAGGAGACCTAGAGAAAGGAGAGGATTATAGAAGCTGCTTTTGCCATGAGGGCATTTGCTGATTTGGGCTGAAAAATGTTTCAATCAGCTTCACTGAGGTATAATTTACATTAAATGAGATCCCCCCATTTTAAGTGTACTGTTTGATAAATTTTGATAAACATCACACAGCTACTTCCACTATTAAGAAATGTAACATTTGACCGATCACTATTTTGTGCACCAGAAACTAATATAAAATTGTATGTTCATTATACTTCAATTAAAAAAATGTAACATTTCCATTACACCCCAAAGTTGCCTTGTGCCACTTTTCTATGCATCCCCTCCTTCCATCCCAGCCCCAATCACTGATCTGCTTCTTGCCACTCCAGTTTTGCCTTTACTAGAATTTCATATAAATGGAATCATATAGTACAGTGTCCTTCCTGTCTGACTTTTTTCACTAGTGTGTTAATATGGTGAATTACACAGATTGATTTTTCAAATGTTAAACTGACATCCCATTCCTGGGATAAACAACACTGGCTCATCATTTATTAGTATCTTATTGATGGGTTTGGTCTGTTAATATTTTGTTAAGTATTTTATATCTTTGTTCATGAGGGATATTGGTCTGCAGTTTCCTTGTAATGTAATTTAATGTCTTGGAATGTTCTTGCCTTGTCTTGATAGCAGGGTGAAGTTGGCCTCATAGCATTTTGAATTAGGAAGTGTTTCCTCCTCTTCCATTTTCTAGAAAAGTCTGTATAGACTTGGTCTTATTTCTTCCTTAAATGTTTCATAGAATTCAGTAAGATCCTCTGGGCCTGGAGTTTTCTTTGTGAAAAGGATTTTGGTAGTGAATTAAATGTATTTAATAGATGTAAGGCTACTCATATGACTATGAACGTAATTGTGTTAAGAGCTGGATTTTGTTGTATTACCTTCAAGAGTGTCTGATCTTAATTGAGGGTGAGTTAAGGTTAAGTTACTTGGAGATCAGCTTGATCCTTTTGAGGCTTGCCTTTTTAGTTTTTGTTTCTTTTCAGGGTGGATTTTGTCGTAGGATGAAACTACTGAACTACGAAAGCATGGTTCTTTCTAAAGACTCTACACCATGCTCAGTGGTGTGCTGGTGAATATTTAACAATTGGTTCTTGACAAAAAAAAATAAAACCCAATTTACAGTGTTGTTTACTTCCTACTCTGGCCAGTTTCAATCTACCAATGTGACATCAAACAGCTCTCCAAATCCCTGAAAGTTAAGAATCAGCTATGTCAAGTTCGTACAAGCCTGCTCACCATCAGCACACCACGGCCCCTATCCACATATCAGAAGGTCTCTCCACCCTGACTGGTCAAAGCAGGAACGATCTTCAGCTTTGCATGAGCGCCAGAAATTGTTTCATCCACTGCTTTCTGGTGATTCTTTCCCTATCCACACGGAATCTCACTTCACACATGTGCAGCTTGGTATTTAGCCAACAACTCCGGTAAAGCCCTATGTGTATCCCAGAGCTGCTTCGCTCTCTCTCTTTGTTCAGGTCCCTTCGGTTACTGGAGATGCAGATATGACTAGTACATGGTTCCTACAATTTAGATTCAGATTTGGACCTATAAACAGATAGTATCAATGTGATGTGGCAAGTGATATGGTAGAGGAATGCAGAAGCTGTCCTGGGAAGTCAGACAATGAACAAAGAGGCAGGTACCTGGCTTGGCTTGGGGAAGGAAGGCTTTCTGGTCTCTGATGACGGTGACACTGTCTGCAGCTACTCCCTCCAGTGTGGGCTTTAATTTTGGTGTTTTGCGTTTTAAATTTCATATCATCCTGAGCAGTTTTTTCCTTCTCTTTGGCTCCTTACCTAAAGAAGTTTCCTCCCAGATTTTGGTATTAGAATGTTAATCAATTTCCATTTTCATTTTTGTGTTTTTCTTAGTCTCCTTGGATATTTTAATGGGAGATTGAGAGAGCCAGGATTCGACACTGTGTCCAATGGCCAAGTCACATTTATTATTATCATATTAAGATTATAGTGCTTCTAAGGACTGGGTTCTCTTGAGGAGGTGTTCCCTTTATGGTTCCCCTTATGGTTTTGGATGCTATGTCAACACGTTGCAAACAAAAGAGTCTTAAAAATCCCCCAAACACGGTGATTTCCAAAATTTTTTTCACCAGTGACCCCTTTCATTTTTTCTCCTTTGTATAAAGTAGGTTTTAAGAGGCATCTTGGAAATACATTATTTAATAATTAATAAAAATTAATTTGAGACATATACCTTTCCCAAGTAGAGTTTCTGATGAGTGTAAAATATTCAATTGGACTTCACATAATTTATCTAGAAGCAAACAGTCATAAGAAGACCTTACCAAGAACTTACTGTATGTCCAGTCCTGCCTTTCATGCCTACCTTGCTTCCACTCAGGCAAGCCTCGCAACAATCATACAATTGTTGTCATCCTTATTTTACTGATAGAAACTGAGGTTCCGGGGGTTGAAGACATTGGACGAGGTTTCATAGCTAGCATGTTGAACTTCAGGCAGTCTGGCTCCAGACTGTAAAGTCTTCATCTTTATAACGCATAGGTGAAGCTTGAATGCGACCATTGGATACTTGAGCATAAATGACTGATTTCTGTTAGACTTTATGAAACAAGGAAACTAACACATAGAATCTATTAGTAACTCTGGGGCCATGTCAGTAAAAGCCTCTGCTTAACACTTAGAATACTGGTTCGTATCCTGAGATTTGCCTTAAGCCCATCTTGCATACTCCACGTCATCCTTCTTGAACCCAAAGAAGGCCAAGACACATCAGACACAGCCATGATATGTTAGCTGGTAAGACACACAACTGAGGACAGCCTTACCCAGTGTGCTTGTGACCAAACCAGAATTTCCTTCAAAAACTGGGCTTATTTAAAAGAGGAACACCTCACCCAATAGCTTATTATCCTGCAAATATGTATTTAGGGACATTTGAAGTTATTCTATTTACCTAATCATTACTAATGACTACTTTGGATCTATGACAGCCGAACGTGTAAACACGGCTCTTAGATCTTTCTCAAGGTAGGATACTGGTCCAATAGACCATAACAGCTTCTTCAGAGAACAGGATTTCCTGGAAGCAAAATCGGTTGAGTGTCCAACAGTGCTCATAGAGCTTCAGGAGTTTCTTATTACAACTTTCATGCTGCTTTCCTCACAGCTAAATGTCAAAATTTACCAGGAAATTTGGGTCCCACTCATATCTGAATACCAATACATGTGAAAGCCAAACCCTGATTTTTTTTTTATAAAAAATGAGAACAGGGTCAGCGTGATTCTTCAGGGACAATAAATAGATAATGGGCAAGGAGAAGGAGTTTAAAAAGGGTTTGTACAGCCAAATCAAATACACGGAGTAGCAAAGTTAAGATAATACCGATTATTAGGTAGTAAAATAGAAATTGCTGATCTTATCCAGATGGAAGACAGATATTTTTCCAGGATATTGGAACATATTGAGAAATGATTAACTTGACCAGTGAACATTCCTCTGCGATCTAATGTCATACAGAGAATCTCCTTCTCTTCTGCTTTGCCTGTGGGGTTAGAGCCCCACTCACGAGAGCCTGGGTAGCTCCTGCTTTCATTTCCGAGGTCTGCTTGAACAGAGGGCTCAAACGGGATGTACTGAAACGACAGAAGTCGGTCTCATGGTTCTGGAGGCCAGAAGTCTGAAGTTAAGGCATCAGCGGGCCTGTGCTCCCTCTGACATCTGTAGGGGACAATCCTTCCTCGCCTCTTCCTAGCTTCTGGTGGTGGCCAGCACCTAGCTTCTGGAAGGCCCACCCTTCCCCGGGCTTGTGGCTGCATTTCTCCAGGCTCTGCCTGTGTTGTCACACCGTATCTCTGCTCCTGTGTGTGTGTGTGTGTTTGTGTGTGTGTGTGTGTGTTAGCATAGTGTTCTCCCTGTGTCTGTGTCTGCTCTTCTTAAAAGGACACTGATCATGTTGGATTAAAGGGCCCGTCCTTATCCAGTGTGACCTTATTTTAATGAATATATCTGTGAGGACCCTCTTTCCAAATAAGATCACATGTGATGTCTGGGGGTTAGGACTTCAACATATCTTTTGGGGGGACACAATTCAAGCTCCCATCTCTTCAATGGGAACTTCCCAAATCACTCTTTGATCTGTGTTTTTCTTTGTACACCTAGTGGGTCTGTAGCTACTCATTTGTACTATCCCATATGCATCTCTTCCTTGTATTATTAGCAGTTATTGACTGCTCTGTGTCTTTAACTCCCTGATTTTACTGTAAACGCTTGGACTGGTAAGGAATTTGCACTCAAACCTATATCCACAGACCCCTTAAGTAGTGACTTGATATCAATAGCTCCTTCTGCTCTTAGAGAAATTTAAACTTTCCAAAATTCTTTCACATATATTATCTAACACGGTTCTTTCAAAATTGTGGATTAGGTCACCAGCATTATCCTAATTTGGTGTCCCATAGAATTCAGATTCACAGAGGTGAAGGGACAGACCAAATTAAAGAGATACGTGGCTTGGGTCAGGCCCAGCATCCTGGATGAAAAAATGCCTCCTTCCTCACTACATCCCCTATAACTTGATTATCAGTGAGCTGAGACTCCCTCTGGAAAAAACATCCTCCTTGCTTTGAAGGCCAAGCACGTGAGAGGAGAGAGAGAAGAAAATGGGTATGAGTCCAAAGCCGCCTCTCACCAGCACGAGCAGGATGGAGGATGTCACAAAGTCACCCAGCCCTCCTTCTGTGTCCTTGATCAGCGGTCACCCAAAAATGTCAAGTCTCCACTTTTCTTAAACTCCGGACCCCAACCCTTGCTCTCTCAGGCTAAGACAAAGGCTCTTCATGTGGCTTTTGATAGAAAGTATTGATAGAAACTTCTTCAAGAATTTTCAGGGTGCCTGACAAATGGCTGGAAGTGGGGGGGGGTCTGTGAGCTTGGACAGAAATCAGTGGCTTCCTGAGCAAGGGGATGCATCAGCTGGAGAGACCTAGTGGCCTCTGTGGGCACCAGCCCCGAGGGTCCCCAGGCTCCAGCCCCAGGAGCCATGAGGAATGGAGGGATGGAGGGCCCGGGGGAGAAGCCCCTGTTTAGGAATCGGCTTTCACACTGGGAAAGCCCACTGCAGACACCTGTTTCCACTGTCTGCCTCTCTTTCCGGGGACTCACAGAGGAGAGCTTGGGAAATGATAATTAGCTGAGAGAAAATGAAAGCGGTCCCCTCTGGTGGGAGGGGGAAGGGAGAGAAAGAGAGGGAAAGGAGACAGTGGACAAGGGGAGAGGGGAGAGGAGAAAGAGATCAGAAAGAAAGAGATAATGGAAAAATGCTAAGGAGAAAAACATTACAGCTTTTCTCTGAGAAGTGGCAAGCTGATATTTAACCATGAAAGATGCTCCCTACCTACTCCAAATGGGTAAATTGGGAAGCAAAATTTTACAGATGCATTGAATTTTACAAGGCACATTAATTTAAAAAAAAAAAAGACTCCAAATTCCCTCCTCAATACCTTTGCCTCAAGACTTTTCCTTTATTCCTTCTTCTTTTTTTTTTTTTAATTTTATTTATTTCACAGGCGAGGCTGGCGGGGAAAGCACAAACAGGGGGAGTGGCAAAGGGAGAGGGAGAAGTAGGCTCCCCGCTGAGCAAGGAGCCTGACATGGGGCGCAATCCCAGGACCCCAAGATCATGATGTGAGCCGAAGGCAGACACTGAACGGACGGAACCACCCAGATGCCCCTTTCCCTCTATTCCTATAGGCTGGACATCAGCTAGCAGTACTAGTAAGGTGATTGAATTTAACAGAGAGAGAGAGAGAGAGAGAGAGAGAGAGAGAGAGAGAGAGAGAAAGAGAGAGAGCGAGCAATTATACCGACAATAATGGAACGACTTCAGTTGAAAGACGCCCCAAGTGTAGAAGTACGATCTGGTTGCACATACGAGAAGTGCAAAGAACACTGAGCGCAGGTTCTTCGGGACTGTGTGACCAGCTAAGAGGATGGCTGAGGCCCTTAGAAGGGAACGCAACCCCTAAATAAAGACACAAGTAGAAGAGTAAAATGTGCATTCAGTGTGGTTCTGTCTGCCCGGTACCCGCACCCCCTCCTCAAGCTCGAGTGCGCAAGAAACCACGCGCCTCAACGCATGCGCTCCAGCACTCTCCTAGGCTCTTCCACCTGGGGTCTGGCTGGAATCTGAGGACTGGCGCTCTCAGCAGGAGCAGGCAGGAGCAGTGCCACGGCTCTGGGTTGGATATAACCTGAGGATCCCCATTCCAAAGTGAACAGGGAGTCTTGAAAAAAAAAAAAAATCCCAAGTTTTGAGGATTCCATGGGCTTACAACCCTAAAAGTCATGAGGGATTCAGGCCATGTGTCTTTGTGCTGTGCTGCTAGGATTAAACAGATCAGAGTTAATAAAAGGTTACTGGAAAAGTCAGTAAGGCCTAAGTGCAACCCCATCTCTTCTCTAAGGAAACACTTTCCTGTATATCTGTTTCCCCTTCTGCAAAGTGAAATTATGTTCTCCTGGGCTTTAGGGCAGTGCTTCTCAGACTAATGAGTATACAAGTCACCTGGAATGTTGTTAAGGGGAAGATTCTGATTGAGTGGTTGGGTGGGGCTAGGACTTGAGAGTCTGCATTTATACTAAGAGCTCAGGGTGCCAGGAGTCCATGAGACACCTTTGCCTGAATTAGGAAAAGGTGCTTCCCTCCAGGCAGATGCAGCCCTGAAGATACATTTACAAAAAGACTCCTTTTCCCCCACGTAATTTGGGTGGTGATAGCCCAAATTGGGTGGTGACTTCAGCCCAGGCACTCTTTCAGATGGTGCCTTTGAGCAGTGCCCAAGCTATCCAACTGCACAGGGCAGTCCTGACTGTGTAGGCAGTTCTCTCCTGGACTGCTGCTAAGACAGTCCCGTGAATGATCCATCAGAGATAGTCTGCTACTCTCTCACCCTCATGGTACAACTCAGCCCAGTCCATTCTCTCATTCTCAGATAGAAAAACCACCTGTTTTTCCTTAGAGACTACCAGAACAACATGTGGGCATGAACTGATTTCTTCTGTACCCAAAGAAGAGAGCTTGGCCTCTGGTCCCCCACCCTCCGATGTATCCTTCCTCACCCTGGAGCTCTAAGGAAAGGCTGTATTGTTCCCAATGCACTGCTTCTGCCGAGTCCTCACATTTGGACTTTTCTACCCCACGTCATTTATTAATCCAGGACCTAAACAATTAAGCTCCTGTATCTATTCTCAGTACGTGATTATTACCCAGTTCACTCACATCTTTTGTTTCTCATCAAATATTACGTCCTTTTATAGGAGATCAGACTTAAAGGCCAAGAGCCAAGGGCCTGAAATTTCACTCAGCTGCATGTTTACCTTGGATGGCGGGATTTGGCACGATGCCCGACTCTCAAGTTTTCCGGGCCGCACCTCTGCCCCAGCCACCTTGCTCTGTCCTGTCTATCGCTGGAGAAAAACCCAAAATATTTGTTCATCTACCCAGTGTTGCTAAACTCTTTCCTTTATAGAAGCTTAAGGTCAAGGTTGGGAGGGCCAGGGAGGCAGTTAGGAGAAGCACCTCAGCAAAACTGAGCTCAGCCGTCCTGGAAGAAACTTTCAGTCAAGGACAGAAAATTTTGGTTTCTCTAAATAGCAGAGTAAAAGGAGCAACAGACTAGAATACAAAGATCCAGGGCTAGTAATCTGGAGGTGTTCTGTTCTATTAACTAGTTCTATTAACTAAGGCTGCTTGCCTTGGTTTCTCTCAGTTATACCCATGCAATGAAGCAACAGCACTAAGTCATGTGGAAGATTCTTTCTAGTCTTCAGATTATGAATGTGGTGGCTTTAACTATGTATTTTTTTCCCGTTAAGCTAAATTTGTGAAGTTAAAAAAAAGTCACATGTTAAGATGTGAAGTTGATTTGCCATCTAAATATAATTATGTTGTTTTTTTAATTCAGAAATGTTAAGCAAGTTTTAATTCCAAGCCCCCAAATTTGGACATTGGTTTCCTATTTGTAATAAAAGACCAACAGCCCAATGGAAAGAATAGGAAAGGATGTAAACAGGCTGCTTACAGAAAGGAAAATGCAAATGTCTCTTACATACACGAAAAGATGTTCAATTTCCCTCATAATAAGATATATGCAACTAAAAGTATTCCGAATTATCACTTATCTTCTACCTGACTGGCAAAGATCAGAGAGTTTGACAGGGCAACCTAAACTATCATAAGGGGCTTTTTAAATAAATAATGTACATCAGTACTGTGAACTAATATAGAGTTGTAAACAAACAAAATCTCTGGGTAGACAGGGAAATTTTTACAATATCTTATAGTTTATGGTTAAAATATAGGGTGAAATAGCAAGGTTCAGAATGGTGTGTGCAAGCAAGTTACCATGTGTTTGGTTTGTGTAAACAGTTGGCATAGATTTTTTCTTCGGTCTAATGCTTGTTTCCCTTTGAGCTTCTTATTGGGGAGTAGGTGCGGAGGGGGGCGGCGTGACCGTTGTCAGGTTTTTTCTTGTGGGCGTGTGGATGTGGCCCCGGGGTATGGAAGGCTCTGGGGTGCAGCACAACATGTTTCCCTCCACATCTGCCGCAGGTGGTGTAGACTGTAGCCTTTTAAACATGTATCCGCTGCTCCCTTAGTCTCTCCCTCCCACAGTTAGAAGCACCTGGTACAGGTAGGCTCCTCGCTGTGTTTGGACTGCAGCTGTATCCTTAGCGGGTTGGATGCCCAGAGAGGAGGTGGGTGTGGGGATGGGAAGAACCTAAATGGTCTCATTACTCCAGAAAGAGTAAGATTATTCCAGAGCTAGATTTGCTAGTCCAAGGGGAGCAGAGATCTAATGAGAACACATCTCATTGATAGAAATACCGGGAATATATTTCAAGGAAACTGCAAGCTGAAATGCCCAACTTTTGGGGGTCAGCTGCCATGGAGAAAAGAGTTAATTCCCTTTCATCACGAACCCTGATAACTGTCCCACTGGCCCACCACTTCTCTTCCCACGTGCCCCAAGCCTGGAGTTTTTCTGAGATGCTCTTGGAAAGGATTGCTTTTGCTTCCAGTGGTTTGGTCTATGACTTCCTTGCTTTGCTTTTTTCTGGTCATGCAATCTCATTTAAAACAAAATTGTTTCTAGCACTGTCATTCGTCTTCCAAAAATACATTTTCTGACCTTTCCCAGGGCCTTGGGAGAGAAGTGGGTTATTGCAAGAAGTTTTTCTGGAATAATTGCCCACCTCCAGACTTCACCATACAGGTGGCCAGAGGGACAGGAGGTTCTGGTGCGGCTTTTCCTGGCTCCCTCTCGCCCCGCCCTGCCACGTCCCAAGCCTCCAGGCACCATCCCATTGCTTTCCCTGATGCACCACTTTCTGGAAGGCATCGCACCCTCTGGGTGTGCCTCTCCGTTCAGCTCTCCCTGCTGCCGCCAGCATCCGCTCCCTCCACCTTCGCTTTGGGCCTCTGCCTGGTGAGGGCCACCCTTGCTGCTCCCGCTCAGGGCAGGCTCCTGGTGTATCATCCCTCTGGCTTTTCCTAAACCCTGCTCACACCCTTGTAAACAGTTCCTTTACCAAACTCTCAAATTACCCGTTCTGAGAGTGCTTCATGTTTCCTGCCAAGCCCCTGACCGAGACAAACCCTACTTACAAGGCAGAGAATCGCTGGTAGCTGCCAATGTTTGTAAGAATTTTGGTGCAAACAGTTTTCTTTTTTTCTTTTTTAAAAGACTTATTTCTTTTTTTTAGAGAAATAGAAAACACAAGCGGGGGAGGCAGAGGGAGAGGGAGAGAGAATCTCAAGCAGACTCTGTCCTAAGTGTGGAGCCCAGTGTGGGGCTCGATCCTATGACCCCAAGATCATGACCTGAGCAGGAACCAAGAGTTGGACACTTAACTGACTGCACCACCCAGGTGCGCCCCCCGCCCATTAAATATTTATTTATTTATTTGAGAGAGAGGTGCAAACAGCTTTCTGAAAGCAAAGTCAGTTATATGACCCAGATGGCATAGAATTTGAAGAATTTGTTTTCGTCCGGCAACCATGGGGTAAAGTTTAGACAAATCCAAGGCCATTCGTTCACACATCTGTTCTGCAAAAGACTGACATGGCCCCTGTCATACCATGAGCTCGATTAGATCTCAGTGGGGATATAAAAGGAGTGACACACAGAATCTCTGCCTACAGTGTGTTTTCAAACTATCAGTGTAAGCAACACACTCACAAAAGAAAGAAAACAAGGCAGTACATGAAATGTGGTTATAAAGCTGACTTGTGAAAAATTCTGGCACAGAGAGGTGAGAGGAGTCATCCAGTTTGGTTTTCCTATCTGCAGATGAGTCCAGGGCTGTAATCGGAGCCAAGGCCTGAACCCACGTCTGGGTGTTCCAGGGCAGCTCTGTTTATCTACCCTATACGTCTTCCCCATAACATATCTTCCGTTTACACTGGCGGGGTCCGTATCATATCCCATGAGGTTTATCTAAGGCAGGATTGTGGCTGATTGAAACTGTTGATAAATACACAAGAACTCCTATGCATTTGAATCATAATAGCTTTCTATGTTGTTTTAACAAAATAGCAGCTACAGTTGCTTTGTAATCACAGGTGTGATATATGTATAAGGTAATGGGTGGATAGGGAACCACAAAGAGGGGGTTCATCTTCTGCCACTCTGAAGAATCCCTCTGCGGTAGCTCCTTGCATGGGGCAGCCGTTTTTCTGGCTCCAATGGGACATCCCTGTGGACTGCTGATGGTCATATGCCCTACAATGGCCTCAGAACCTCAATCATCTGTGGATATAACACGGAGGGGACCTTCCTGTCCCCCATGGGGGCTTCAGAAATCTCTGTGTCTCTCAGGACTAGTTTAGAGAGCTAGAGACCAGTAGCGAGAAGGACAAATGCCCTCTGAAGGTCACAGTCAAGGCTGAATGCCCATGTTTCTTTGTGGCGGACTTTCTAATTAGAATCCCCATTTATTCTCTTCTGACGCAGGTTTTCTCAGGTCTTCAGAAAGCTCCTGCCATTTCTGCAAAGACTTTGCAAAGACTCTTGGCCTTTCAGATGTAACATCAAAGACATCATCCAGGATGAAAGTGGCATTCAGAGATCCCAAGTAGTTCCAGATGTGGCTGGCACCAGTGGAAGCAATGACACTCAGTTCTTAGAGAACGTTCTCTGACTGTGCTTATGTCCCTGAATCCACGTGTGGACAGCTTTTGCCATTCTCCATTACCTCAACAAGACACCTCACAGCTTCACTCACAGGATCTAATTGTGAGACAAAACATCAAAAGACAGTTACTGGGTCCTTTTGAAAGAGGGGCTATTTCTTTCCTTCCTTTCATTGAAGAAACTGTAGGATTTTAGAGCAATAAGATTATGCAGGGGTTGAAACTTCATTTCACATAAAATTTAGGCTCAGAGAGGCTAAATCAATGTCAATCAAATTTTAATGTGCACACAACTCACCTGCAGATTTGTTAGAATGCAGAATCTGATTCGTTAAGTGTGAGTCAGGGCCTGAGAGTCTTCATTTCTAACAAGTCCCCAGATAATGCCCAGGCTGCTGGTCAATACCCACACTTTGATTAGTAAGAGGATGTATTTCCTGCCTGAGGCAAAGAAGTGGCCAGAAGTAGGACTAACACCACATTTCCTGACTCTCATTGTACATGATCTTTCCCTCATGAGGCAAAACTCGGAGTCCCCCCCAACCCCCTCAAAAATAGGTACATGAACATTAAAATGGGGGCAGATGGAGAGAAAGAGAGAGAGAACAGCTGTCTTTGCAGTAACAGGCATGGCAGATAAGAACTCTCTAGAAGACAGATGTGAATATGGAGGGAGAAGAGAATATGATGAGATGAATATGGAATTATTGAGGCTAACATTCTGGATTCAATGCCCACCCAGCCCAGGTAGCTCACTTTAGTTATGGCCCAGAAAACAATGTCTCCAACTTAACTGGTCATCTTGACATTCTGCAATGCTTACCTAAAACAGGAGGATAAAAATCGATTCCCATTTAATTTTTTAAAAAAGAAATGGCTGGGCACCTGGGTGGCTCAGATGGTTAAGGGTCTACCTTTGGCTCAGGTCATGATCCTGGGGCCCTGGGATCAAGTCCCACATCGGGCTCCCTGCTCAGCAGGGAGCCTACTTCTCCCTCTGCCTCTCTCTCTCTCTTTCTCTCTCTCTCTCTCTCTCTCTCTCTCATGAATAAATAAATAAAACCTTTAAAAAGGAAATAAAAAATAAATGGCTGTTTTAAAATTTAGAATATGTATCTTATTTTTTTAAAAAAAGGATTTTATCTTTAAGTGATGTCTACACCCACTGTGGGGCTCAAATTCACAACCCCAAAATCAAGAGTTACATGCTCTACTGACTGAGCCAGCCAGGCACCCCTAGAATATGTATCTTATAAAAGTAAACCCTACAATTCCCTGTTTCTCTGTTGGTCACAAATATGCACTATAAAGTCCTACTAAAAATATACATCAAGTGGAAATTGATATAGAAACTTCTATAGGAGAAGAATCTTGGAAATATCAGTGATTAAATCATGATGCTTATCCATAAGATAAGGACATAGAATGTGCCATGGAAAATGAAAAAAATAGAACAAGAACGTGCTCTTGGGAACTAAAAAATATGGTTTCAGAAATGAAAATATCAGTGGAAAGAGATGGAGAAAAGAGGATCACGTAAGAATGTTCAACATCAGATTAAGAGGAATTTAATCAAAGTATTTAGAGAAGAAACATTTCCAGAGGAAAAATGAAGTATGAGCCTCAAAATGCAAGAGACTGTCCAGAGCTGAACAGGACATATGACTAGAGGACCTCACCTGATGCATCACTGGGCAATTTCAGAGCACAAAGGATGATGGAAAGATGGCAACGTATTGCTCACAAGAAAAAAAAAATCAGTGAAAAGCCAGACTAGTATCAGAATTCTTATCTGAAACTTCCTGTTAGCAGTAATAGATGCTAGGGAACAGTGGGCCAAAGTATTTAAAGTTCAGGGGGAAAATAAGTTTGCTGTTAGAATTTTATACCTAGTCAAACTATCATCAAATGCAGGAGCAAAGCTAAAATCATTTTCAGACATAAGAGGATTTTCAGAGATAAATTCTGTCCAGAGACAATATGGAATCTGAGAAATACTGTCTCTTACTCAGGAGCTTAATAAAGAGATCCCAGGATGATATTTTGGAAGCAGTCTAAAATTAAATCAGTCAAATTAGAACCAAAGTCAGTCAGCTTTAAAAAGAAAGTCTTCGAGAAGAATGGAATCCAAACAGTAGATAACAGCAGGGCTCAGCAAATGTTTTCTTGAAGGGCCAGATTGTAAGGATTCTAGGTGTGGCTGGGACTAGGGTGAGGCAAGTGGAGCACTGCTTTAGGTGCAAAATATACCAAAAACTTTAGTCATCAAAATAAATCACATTTAATGCAATATGTTGTAAAAATCTACATTAAAAAAATTTATGATGAACAAAATTTTAAAATTTAAAATAAAGGCAGGATCCAACCCTGCCTTTGCAGGAGCCTGTCTCATTCCATTCTGACCCTGGTTCCAATAAAACTTTACAAAAACAGGCCATAACTTGCCAATTTGATATATTTTTTAATTTACTTGACAGAGGAAGAGAGAGATCACAAGTAGGCAGACAGGCAGGCAGAGAGAGGAGGAAGCAGGCTCTCCACTGAGCAGGGAGCCTGATGTGAGGCTTGATTCCAGGATCCTGGGATCATGACCTGAGCCGAAGGCAGAGGCTTTAACACACTGAGCCACCCAGGCGCCCTCCAATTTGATTTCTTACATATTGTATTAAAGCATTATTGAGTTTTGGCTCCCCCTTAAATTTTGCACCCCAGTTGAGTGCCTCATTTTCTTCACCCTGTACCATCTCTCCTCTTCCCCCTCCTTCTTCTACAGCCCTTGAAAAATATAAAAGCCATTATTAGCTCCCAAATGCTGCAAAAAACTAGCTGCAGGCTGAACTTGGCCTGTAGGTTGACCCCAGGATAAGAATATGATGCTGAAAAATGCAAGAGACATAGTGAAGAAGGTGTGGGTTTACTCTCCCAACCAAGAAATAGAAAGGGATTTTAAAACTTTAGAAAAACCAAAACCAAAACTATCCAAGGTGGTTGTGGTCCAGCTATGAAACTAAAATGATGCATGACTTTGAACCTTTGGAGGATGCAAAAAAGCGCAACCCATGTGAACACGCCATTAGGAATACTCTTGTTTGAGTAACCAGGGGTGGTACAGGGTGCCCTAAAGGTAGTAGAGGGACCCACAGCATCCAGTTTGCCCTTACTAGTTTACATAAGAAGGGGTACTGATGAGAATTTTTACAGAATTTTGAAAAAAACACGTATACTCAGATCCAGGAGATACGATGAGTCTTGAGTGGGATAAATGCAAATAAATCCACACAAAGACACACTGTAGGCAAAGGTGTGGATCGGGGCTGATGGAGATAACGTCTTAAAAGGATCCAGAGAAAACGACATGTTCTTTACCAAGAAATGACCTTTAGACTGAGAGAGAAGAAACAGATTCTCCCCTCCAGCTCCAAAAAAACCCAACACTGACAGTTGACTTTATCCCAGAGGAACTATAGAACTGTAAGATAATAAATTTGAGTTTTTTAGAGCCACTAAATGTGTGACTTTTCAACAATAAAGGCCAAGGACAAATGAATAATAAAGTGCCAAAGGAAAATACATATGAACATAGAATTCTTTACTCAAACTACCATTCAAGGGTCCGAGTAAAATGAAGATGTTTTCAGAAAAATAAAGCGAAAAAGTTGACCCCTCACAGAACCCTCTGAAGGAATTATTAAAGAGCGAACTCAGGAAAAATTAAATGTAGCTGAGAGATGAGAAGTGTTCATTAAGAAAAAATGGTGAATAATGATAAGCCACATTGTATACATATGTAAGAACTGGCTTCATTAGAATACATGCAATTTATACAGCGGTTATAAAAACAATCTGAAACTAAAATATCAGGCAACAATCATGTGTAAGATTGTATGACACTGTGAGGAACTAAAGCATCCTAAGTCTATGATCCTGCAATATATTAAAAAAATGACCTTGGGTCTCCAGCCAGTGATCTCCATTGGCCTTAACTAATCAGAAGCCAGAAGGCAGGGGAATCCAATCTCTGCATACTGCCACACCTGGCAGCAACATTGAATGAGAAGAGAAAAGAATGACAAAGGGAACAGACATGTGATACCATTAAAAACCCACCTGGCCTGTGTGGTGTAAGATGTCTCAATCACATGTCCAGTGGTTGGTGCCTGTGGTTGGCTGGCTGCTCTGTAAGGCCTGGTGGGAGTAATCATCTCTGCTCTCCTTGGCTGGCCATCCTCAAGCAAGCTAGACCAGACTTCTTTGTGTGACAGTCTCAGGGCATCTTTCCAAGGGAGTGGGAGTAATAAGCAGCAAGATTTTTTGAGGCTAGGATTGGATGTCACATAGTGTGACTTCTGCCCCACTTTTTTGGTCACAAAACCATTCTAGTTTCAAGGGATGGGGAAGTACCCTTCATCCCTTGAAAGCAGGAGTGGCAGAGTCACATCACCAAGGAGGATTATATATAAGAATGTGCCTATTTTTTCTGGTCTCCCTCAATGTACACATGAAATGGATCTACCCCCAAAAATGTACTTGTCCATGGTCTTCTCTACACACATTGGTGGCGACTTGAGCTTTCTGGCTGCTCAAGTGAAAAAAACAGTTGGATTCACTCTTGACTTCTCCCTTTCTTACACATCCCACATCCTATCCTAATGAGATAATGTTGGCATTATATTAGAAATATATCCAGTATCTGACCCCATGTCCCTACCCAACCAGCCTGATGTGAGCCACCATCAACTCTTAATTGGATGATTAGAGTGACTTCCTAATTGCTTACATTGACTCTTTCAAAATCCCATTTTAAATACATTCAATCATATCTCTTGTGGTCTCTTTGTTGTTCCAACCTTATCCACATCCTCATCCCTGGGACCTGTGAATGGGTTACCTTTTATGGCATGAGACTTTTGCAGATGTGATTGGGGCTGTCAAGATGGAAAGACTATCACAGTGGGCCCACTGCAATCACAAGGGTCCTTAGAAGAAGGATGCAGTAGAATTAGAGTCAGAGAGAGAAGGCAGTTTGATGGTGGAAACTTGGGTGCTGCTAAACCACTGGCTTCAGAGATGGAGGAAGGGCCAAGGAATGAGGATGGCCTCTAGAAGACGAAAAAGGCAAAGAAACATTCTCCCCTCCAGCCTGCAAAAACAACCAACCTCAACAGGTTGACTTTATTCCAGAGGAACTATAGAACTGTAAGATAGTAAGTTTGAGTTTTGGTGGGGGCCACTTTAAATGGGTGACGATTTGTTACAGCAGCAACAGGAAGCTAATACATCATCACTCTTTTGCTCAAAATCCCTACATAAGCTGTAGCCATCATTCACCCCTCACCTGCTGCCCTAACCAGTACCTCCCTGATCCCGTGTTCTACTGATCCCATGTTTCCCCTCTATGCTCACTTTATTTCAGCCACAGGGGCCTCCCAGCTGTTCTTCAAACTGCTGGACACTTTCCTGCCTTAGAGCCTTCATGTGGTTCTTCCTTTTAACCAGATTCTTCTCCTTCAAAATAGTTGTTTGGCAAAACTTCCCATCCCACATCCCATTCTCATTTATCTTACTCAACATTTTTTTTTTCATAACATTTCTCATCTTGGAACATGCCACCTTATTTACTTATTTATAATGTTTATTGTTTATTATTTGCACTACCACTGACCCCTCGTAAGCATAAATAGTAGGCAGGGAGGGATGCTTTATTCACGGAGGTATCCTAAGCACATAGAACAGTGCTTGAGATGAAGTACCAATTCAATAATATTTGCTGAATGAATGCTTATTTTTAAAAGTCTTATAATTGAACATAAAGTAGATGCAAAATAATATATATAGACAATAAATATGACACACCACCCAGTGTAATACAAATTATATAGCCCTTACCTTTGAAATTCTCCTATACACATCCTTGAACTGTATCCTGTTTTCTTACACTCAGGAAGGAAGCTTGCATTTTTATTTCATTATTCCTTGACTTGTCTTCATAGTTTTACCAAATACATTAGCACTCCCAAGCAATACATTGTTCAGGTTTATCTTTATTTATTTTATATATATGTAATCCTTACATGATACTGCATATCATTACATGAGATTGTAGACACTCTTTTTTGACTTGTTTTTACTTTTTTCCATTTACGTTTATTATACACACACACTCTCTCTCTCTCTTTTGTTTTAATTGTGGTAAGAACATTTAACACGAGAACTACCCTTTTAACAGATTTTTAAGTGTTCCATGCAGTATTGTTAACCACAGGCACAATGTTGTGCAGCCAATATCTAGAACTTAGTCACCTTGGCTAACTGCAACTTTATGCCCATTGATTAGCAACTCCCCACTTCCTTCTCCCCAGCCCCTGGCACATTCACTCCTGACTTGCATTCTTGCTTAACATCATGCTCTTAAAAGTTGAACCTTGCTGTAACATGTAAGCTGTAGTTCATTTACTTCTCTGCTATACAGAACATCACTGTAAGAGAATGCCCTAATGTTTTAATAATAATGTTGTTGATGAAGACTTGAGTTATTTCTACTTTGTCGCTATTGCAGAAGCACCACTAGTCATTCTTTCGTGTATTTATGTCCCTTGGGACTGTGACAGTTTCTCTAGGGTACAGATCAGGAACAAAACTGTTGGGTTACAAGATTTGTGTATCTTTTAAGGGCTATTTTTTTTTAAGTAGTTACCATGCTGGAGGAGCCCAAGGGGGCACTTGAACTCATAATTCTGAGATCAAGAGTCTGATACGCAACAGACTGAGCCTCCCAGGCGCCCCTGGTTTGTGCATGCATCTTTAGCCTTGCTAATGATGTCAATTTCTCTCCCAAAGTATCTGTACCCATTTGCCTCCCTCCCAACGTTCTGGTTGCTCACACCTTTGTGGAAACTTGATATTGAAAGAATTTTAAATTTTTGCCAGTCTTGTAGGTGAGAAATCTCTCTCACTGAAGTTTTTTTAAAAAAAGATTTTACTGGGTCTCCTAGGTTGCTCATTCAGTTGAGCATCTGCCTTGGCTTAGGTCATGATCTTGGGGTCCTAAGATTGAGCCCCGCATTGGGCTCCCTGCTCAGTGGGGAGCCTGCTCCTCCCTCTCCCTGCTGCTCCCCCTGCTTGTGATCTCTCTCTCCCTCTCTGACAAATAAATAAATAAAATCTTTTAAAATTTTTTATTTATTTGAGAGAGACAGAGAGAGAGGAGCAGAGGAAGGGGGAGAGGGATAAGCAGACTCTGTACTGGGTATGGAGCCTGAGGTGTGGCTCCTTCTCCCGACCCTGAGATCATGACCTGAACCAAAATCAAGAGTCTGACACTTAACCAACTGAGCCACCCACACGCCCCCTCGCTACAGTTTAAATGTTCATTTCTCTGATTACTAATGAGGTTGATTATCTATTTTCTCACTTTTATTAGTTTCTTGGCTTTTCTCTTCCATGAGGTGTCTGTTTGAGTCTTTTGCTCATTTTGGGGGATTATTTATAATTTTCTTCTTAATTTGTAGGAATTCTTTAAATACTCATGGTATGGATGCTGAAACTGCCATATATTCTCAGTTTATAATTGCTTTTTCAGTCTTTTATTTTTTATTTTTATTTTTTTAAAGATTTTATTTATTTATTTGACACAGAGAGAGAGATCACAAGTAGGCAGAGAGTCAGAGAGAGAGAGAGAGAGGAGGAAGCAGACTCCCCGTTGAGTAGGGAGCCTGATGTAGGGCTCTATCCCAGGACCCTGAGATCATGACCTGAGCCAAAGGCAGAGGCTTTAACCCACTGAGCCACCCAGGCGCCCTGCTTTTTCAGTCTTTTAATGATGCTTTTTTATAATAGGAAGTTTTTAATTTTATAATAGACTTTTATAGCTTGCAGTTTTGTTTTTTGGGGGTAAGAAATCCTCTCCTACTCCTACATATTAAATATATTATCCTACATGGTCTTCTGGAAGACTTCTAGTTTTGTCCTTCACATTTCAGTCCTGAATTTACCTGGAATTGATTTTGTGAATGGTGTGAGATAAGGTCCAATGTCAATGTTTCTATACGGAGATCCAATTTTCCCAGTACCATCCATTCCCATCGATCTGTAGGGCTAGTTCTGTCATGAATCAAGTTTCCATTTTTCTTTTCTCTTAGTCAGTTTGTCTAGCCATTGCCTTAATTACTATGGCTTTATATTAATTCTTGATATTCAAAGGCAAGTCCTTGTAATTTGTTTTTCAAGAGACTGGCTATTGTGTGTACTTTGCTTTTCCAATAACTTTTAGGATCGTTTTGTCAAACTTGATAATACTTCTGATGTATGAATTCTTTCTCTCCACAAATATAGTGTGCCTCTCTCTGAATATCCTTCAGTGTCTTTCAGTAAGATTTTAATATTTACAAAGGAACAGACATCTCTTGTGGATTTACTCTTAAGTATGTCTTTATATTTTTTAGGGTATTATAAATGTTTCCTCTTAAAATTTGTTATTTTCTATCTGATTGGGTGATGTATAAAACAACAATTTGTTTCTTGGAGTCACAATTCAACTCAAAGATTTTGGAGTTACAATTCCTTCTTTAAATCCACTATTTTTTAGAGCAGTGTTAGGTTCACAGCAAAATTTAGTGGAATGTGCAGAGTTCCCACACACCTGCTCCCACATGTGCATGGCCTCCCATACTGTCAACATCCCCCACCAGAGGGGTACATTTGTTACAACCGATGAACCGACACGGATCCATCATAACCACCAGGGTCCACAGTTTACATGAAGATTCACTCTTGGCGTTGTACATTCTGTGGGTTTTGACCAATGTAAAATGACAGGTGCTCATCATTCTAGTATCACACAAGGTAGTTTTACTGCCCTCAGATCCAGTTTTCTCTGCCTGTTCACCTCTCCTCCCATACCCCACTGCTGCACACCCCAATCTCTGGCAACCACTGACCATTTTCTTATCTTCGTAATTTTGCCTTTTTCAGAATGTCATATAGTTGGAATCAAACTATATGAAGCCTTTTGATATTGACTTGTTCAAATTAGTAGCAAGTATTTAAATTTCCTCTGTGTCTTTTTATGATGTGATAGCTCATTTTTTTTTCGCACCGAACAATATCCCATTGTCTGGATGTGCCCTGGTTTATTTACATAGTCACCTGCTGAAGGACATCTTGGTTGCTTTCAAGTTTTGGCAATTATGAGAAAAAGTGCTACAATGTTCACCTGTATGCAAGTTTTTGTGCAGATGGAATAATTGATTAAGTATAATTAGTTCATCATTCATAATTAACTTGTTAATATTCCCTTAATGTCTCTTTAGATTTTTATAGTTTTTATAGTTACATCTCTCCTTTTTACCTTAATTTTTTTTCCTTTTTCTCTCTTTTGATGATTAATCCTGCCAGTGGCTTGTCAATTTCATTAGTTTTTCCAAGGAAGCAACTTCTGGCATTGTTGGTCTTCTCTATGATATGTTTCTATTCATTAATTTTTATCAGGATTTTGTCTTTCTTCTACTTCCTTGGGTGTATTTTGTTTTATTTTTTCTATATTCTATACTAGAGATGGATTCTTAGATAATCAATTTCACCCTTTTCTCCTTCCTAATATTTACTTTTAAAGCTATACACGTCTCACCACACGACCCAGCAATTGCACTACTAGGTATTTTCCCAAAGGATACAAAAATGCTGAGTCAAAGACATGCGTGCATCCTGATGTTTATAGCAGCATTATCAATAGCCAAATTATGGAGAAAGCCCAAATGCCCATTGACTGATGAATAGATAAAGATGAGGTGTGTGTGTGTGTGTGTGTAAGGGAATATTACCATTATTATGGAATATTATCATTTTGGTAAATCCATATCCCATTATGGAATAATGGAATATTACTATTTTATTACCATCTGGCAATCAAAAAGAATGAAATCTTGCCATTTACAACAACATGGATGTGATGAGAGTGTATTACACTAAGCAAAATAAGTCAATCAGAGAAAGACAAATATCACAGGATTTTACTTATATGTGGAAATTAAGAAACCAAACAGATGAACATAGGGGAAGGAAGGGAAAAGCAAAATAAGATAAAAACAGAAAGGGAGGCAAGCCATAAGAGACTCTTGACTATTGAGAACAAACTGAGGGTTATTGGAAGAGAGGTGGGTGGGGATGGGCTAAATGGGTGGTGCGCATTAAGGAGGGCACTTGTTGGGATGAGCGCTGGGTGTTGCATGTAAGTGATGAATCACTACATTCTACTCCTGAAACCAATACTGCCAATATTGCCAATACTGTTAACTAATTTGATTTTAAATAAAAAATAAAAAACAATAAAATAAAATAAAGCTACACTCTTCTCTTCAATTATCAGTCAACAGTTACACTCGCAAGTTCTGATGTTTAATACTTTTTATTGTTCAGTTCTTGCTATCAACTGAATCGTGCACCCCCAAAGGGACTGTATTTTGAGACAAGGCCTACATGGAGGTAATTAAGGTTAAAAGAAGTCCTAAGAGTGGGGCCCTGATCTGGTAGAATTAGTGTCCTTATAAGGAGAGACACCAGATCAAGCTCCCTTCCTCACCACCCCTCCGCCCCTGGCCATGTGAGGACACAGCAAGCAGGTGGCCATCAGCAAACCAGGAAGAGAGCTCTCTCATCAGAAACCTAATACTGCCACACCTTGGTCTTAGACTTTTCAGTTTCCAGAACTGTAAGACAATACATTTCTGTGGTTCAAGCCATGTGATCTGTGGCATTTCATGATGGCAGCCCAGTGTATTAATATAGTTCCAATATTTTCTAATTTCTCTTCTCATTTCTTCTTTGATACATGAAATATTTAAAAGTATATATTCTAATTTTCAAGACTGTCAAATGTTGCTAGTTTTCTTCTATAATTTTCTCCACTTAATTACACTATTGTCAAAGATGGAAATCTTTTGAAATTTGTTGAGACTTACTTTTCTGTACATCTGCATCCACACTTAGAGAGAGATTGAGATTTATTATAAGGAATGATTCATGCAATTATGAAGGCTGGCAAGTCCCCAGATCTGCAGGGTGAGATGGTTGGAGACCCAGGAGAGCCAATGATTAGTTCTAGTCTGAGTCTGAAGACCTGAGAACCAGAAGAGTTCATGGTCTGTTTCAGTTCAAAGACCAACAAGCTTGAGATCTACGGAGAGCCAATATTTCAGTTCAAATACAAAGGCTGGAAAAAAAGCCAATGTTTTAGTTCAAAGGCCATCAGGCAGGGAGAATTCTCTCTACTTGGGGGAAGATCAGCCCCTTTGTTCTATCTGGGCCTTCTACTGATTGGATGAGACCCATCCACATTAAGGAAGGCAGTCTGCTTTACTGTCTTCCAATTTATTTGTTTGTTTGTTTGTTTGTTTATAAAGATTTTATTTATTTATTTGAAAGGGAATGAGAGCCAGACAGATCACAGAGGGAGAAGGAGAAGCAGATTTGCCTCTGAGCAGAGAGCCTGGTGTGGGGCTCCATCCCAGGACCTTGAGATCATGACCTGAGCCTAAGGCAGATGCTTAACCAACTCAGCCACATGGGCACCCCCTTAGTCTACCAATTTAAATGTTAATCTATCCAAAAACACACTCACAGAAACATCTGGAGTAATGTTTGGCCAATACTGAGGCATCCCATGGACCAATCAAATTGATACATGAAAATAACAATCACAATCTGTGGGCAATTTTCATAAATACTCTATATGTGCTTGAAATGAATAGGTTTTCTGCAGTGTTCTATTTTTTTTTAATTTTTAAAATTATTATTATTTGCCCCAGGGGTACAGGTCTGTGAATCATCAGGCTTACACATTTCACAGCACTCACCATAGCACAAACCCTCCCCAATGTCCATAACCCAGTAACCCTATCCCTACCCTCCCAACCTCCAGTAACCCTCAGTTTGTTTCTTGAGATTAAGAGTCTCTTATGGTTTTTTACCTTCCCAATCCCATCTTGTTTCATTTTTCTCCCCTCCCTACCCCCCACAGCCCCCCACCCTGCCCCTCAAATTCCCGATATCAGTGAGATCATATGATAATTGTCTTTCTCTGATTGACTTATTTTGCTCAGCATAATACCCTCTAGTTCCATCCACATCATTGCAAACAGCAAGATTTCATTTCTTTTGTGTGTGTGTTTTATTATTATTATTATTATTATTATCATTATTATTATTATTATTATTATTTGCCCTAGGGGTACAGGTCTGTGAATCATCAGACTTACACATTTCACAGCACTTACCATAGCACAAACCCTCCCCAATGTCCATAACCCATCTACCCTATCCCTACCCTCCCACCCCCCAGGCACCCTCAGTTTGTTTTGTGAGATTAGGAGTCTCTTATGGTTTGTCTCCTTCCCCATCCCATCTTGTTTCATTACTTTTCCCTCCCTACCCGCCACGACCCCCCACCCTGCCCCTCAAGTTCCTCATATCAGAGAGATCATATGATAATTGTCTTTCTCTGATTGACTTATTTTGCTCAGCATAATACCCTCTAGTTCCATCCACGTTATTGCAAATGGCAAGATTTCGTTTCTTTTGATAGCTGCATAGTACTCCATTGTATATATATACCACATCTTCTTTATCCATTCATCTGTCGATGGACATCTAAGTTCTTTCCATAGTTTGGCTATTGTGGACATTGCTGCTATAAACATTTGGGTGCACTTACCCCTCCGCAGTGTTCTATTTTTGTCCAGTAGATTATTCTTTATCTGCTTGATCTCTCTACTGATGTGTGTTAATATATCCCACTATTGTAGTTGTTTGGAAGTTACACACTATTTCTATTCGTTTAGATGTTACCCTATAAAATTAAAATGCATAACCTAACTTGCAAATCTAAAGTTAATCAATATTAATCCTCCCCCAGGTCTATATAAAAACCTTAGAACACTAATTTAGCAAACTTCTCTCTTGACTTACAAACTATTATCTTTGTTAGATCACTAGCATGATTATTATTGTTTTAATAAAAGTTAAGATTTACTCTCTTTGCTCATTTTTCCTTTTGTATCTCAAAACTTTGCTTATGATTTCTTTTTTCTGAATCACACTCTTTAGAATTTGCATTCTAAGTGTTGTTTTCCCCTCGGCATATTAAAAATATTACTTCATTGGCTTTTGGGCTCGTGTTAAGAAAGTTAGCTGTCAACTATGTTTTTATTCCGTTGAAGTTGATCTTCCTGAATTCTTTGGACTAGGGTCTTAGTCTGTTCAAGCTGTTGTAACAAAATACAGTGGACTGGGTGGCTTAAGCAACAGAAATTTATGTCTCACAGTCTTGGAGGCTGGAAGTCCAAGATCAGGTGCTGACAGATTCAGTGTCTAATGAGATTCTATTTCTTAGTTCATAAATAGTGCCTTCTCACTGCGTCCTCACATAGTGGAAGGAATAAGGGAGTTGTCTAGGGTGTTTTATAAGGGCTTTAATCCCACTCATAAGGGTTCTGCCCTCATGACCTAATCACCTCTTAAGACCTCACCTTCTTATACCTTCCAATACCATCATGCATAGGTTTCAACACAGAAATCTAGGCGGGCAGAAACATTTTGATCATAGCAATCTGCTTTCTAGTTTTCTTTATTTAAATTAAATTTCGTTTTCTTTCTGGATTTTTTTTAGTGATCTTCTTTGTCTTTGGTATCTGCAGTTCTGCAGTTTCCTCATGATGCATGTAGGTATAGGTTTCTTTTTGTATTTTGTGCTTTTTTTTTTTTAACTTCCTGAAGTCTTTGGGTTAGGGTCTTTTTATAAGTTCTGAAAATTCTCAGAATTTATTCCTTCAGATATCATCTCCTCTTCTTTTGGAACTCTGATTACACATCTGTTAAATCTTCACACCTCATTCTCCGTGTCTCTTAATCTCTCTTTCGGATGTCATGTCACTTTATCTGTTTGTGATGCATTTGGATAATTTTTAAGATCTGAGTTCACCATATCTTTCTTCATTGGCTTTTTTTTTTCTTCAGTGGCCTTTACTATCCTACAACTCATTCATTAAATTTTCATTTTAAATCATTAAATGTTTTCATTCCTCAAAGTTATATTTGGTTCTTTGTCAAAACTGATTAATGCTTTCAGATCTGATTTAGCTGTCTGTCGTTTGTGCTTGATTTCACTCATGGTGCCTTGTTTTCTTGTGCGTTTTATGATTTTTTTTTTTTTAACTCAGTCATACCCCTTGGAACTTTAACTTAGGGAATTCTTTGAGGATTGGGTTTAAGGTAAGTTCCTTCAAGGAGGAAATTCAAATTAGTTTCTTCCAGGCATTTGGGAGGCTCTACCAGCTCAAAAACATTCTAAAATAAATGTCTGGGGGGCGCCTGGGTGGCTCAGATGGTTAAGCGTCTGCCTTTGGCTCAGGTCATGATCTCTGGGTCCTGGGATCAAGCCCCGCATCAGGCTCCCAGCTCAGCAGGGAGTCTGCTTCTCCCTCTGCCGCTCCCCCTGCTCATGCTCTCTCTCTCAAATGAATAAAAGAAATGTTTGGCTTGAGTTATATTAGTCTATCCTGATAGTGTGCATTCAGGGTGCAAAACAAACAAACAAATAAAAAAATAAATAAAATATTTTTGTGGCTTCTAATTCCCAAGGGGAATTTTCTTTTTCTCCTCCACTCAACATCAAAATTTGAGACAAACAACTTTTTAAGTAGTCCCCTCTGGGAGGACTGGGAAAAACAGGTTTATTTCTAACTCACCTTTAACTGAAGGTGAAATCCATCAGGGTCCTTGTTTTATCGAGAGTTATCCTTTTAGTTTCCAAATTGGGCTTTATTTCTTTTTTTTTTAAAGATTTTATTTATTTATTTGACACACAGAGAGAGATCAGATCACAAGTAGGCAGAGAGGCAGGCAGAGAGAGAGGAGGAAGCAGGCTCCCCGCTGAGCAGGGAGCCCAATGTGGGCCTCTATCCCAGGACTCTGAGATCATGACCTGAGCCGAAGGCAGAGGCTTTAACCCACTGAGCCACCCAAGCGCCCTGGGCTTTCTTTTCTGTCCCGCATTAGCCTCAGGGTCGTGTCAACCAAAAGTCAACCAAACCAGGATCAGAAAATGTCAGAGTCCAGGTTCAATGTGTCTCTCACTCACCAGATCCCTACTCTCATTTAGCTTTTGGTACCTGAATATTCCTTACTCACTTGACAACGTATCCATACATTTTGGGAAAAGGGTTTTTTAGGTGTAGTTTTTATTTATTTTAAGTTGAGGTATAGTTTATTTACAGTAAAATTTACCTCTGTGGATGTGCAATTCTAGGTTTTGACAAATACATACAATTAAGAATCCATGACAACGAGTATAAAGAAGAGTTCTAGCACCTTCCAGAATTTCCTCATGTTGATCCTTTGTAGTCATCCCTGCCTTGACTGAGTCGTTTTCTGTCCCTATAGTTTTGCTGTTTTCAGAATGGCATATAAATGGAATCAGACAAAATGTAGTCTTGAGTCTGGCTTCTTTCACTCAACATAATACACTAGAGATTTATAGGAAAAGATTTTAAAATATTTCTTAAATTTCACTCATTTTAATTGAAGTACACTTCACATATAATGTTATATTAGTTTAGGGATAGGTTTTAAAATATTTTATCAAGCCTTTTTATTTATTTTCACAGGGAGAGTCTATGAGGATGGGAAGGTCCAGTGAGAAGGGCCAGGTGAGGTCCTGCTCCCAAGTGAAGGCCCACTGCAGACTCTAAAGATTTCTCTTTCACTTAAAAGTCTATTGTACTTAACCTCTCTAGCATATTTATTGGGTACTAATTGCTTTTCATATCAGCCTTATCTTCCTAACTAGATGGTAAGTTAGTTGAAGTTAAGGATCATAGTTTTTGCCAGCTTATTCTCAAAACAATGCTTTACTGAGTCCATTCTCTGCCTAATGTTTTTCAATGGATATAAATTGCCCACATAGTAAAACCATGTTGACTAACGTGATGATTAGATTTTAAATTTCAGTGTATTTTTTTCCTGAAGCAAAAATTTAAAATGGTTATGATTGGTCTAATAAGTAGAAACTACTCAGGGACAAGCAATTTGAAAGTTGCCTGACTTTCCTTCTTTAATATTCCTTTTGACTTGACTTTCAGATGTTTATCATCAGGGCACAAATCAAATAGCTCTGCGTTGAGTTAAATAGTTCGTGGAGATAATACATAAAGCCATTATCAGTCTTTTATATATGATAGTAAATGAGTTTATCATATCTTTTCATGAAGGAGAGTTTTGCCAAAAAGGATTATGAAGGAATGAGTGGGTATAGGACTCTGAAAAAGTGTCCCCACCTCATAAATTGGATCGAAAGCATGAACCCGAGGGAATTTTGGAAAAAAGCCATAAAGGGGAGATGAATAAAGGCACATTTTCCCCACCTCGCGATTTTGCTAAGCTTGAGTTGGATTTTGTCCAAGACACCTATCTTGTCTTCCATGTTATACTCTGCTGCCTCAGTTTACTCATGGAAGAACAAGGTTTAGAACAGAAACCATGAGCCCAGTTCATCAGCAGAACCAATCTGGGAGAGTAGGAAGGAAGCATCTTGGTATTTGTGGGGAGGAGATTGGCTCAAAAGTGCACTGGGCTGAATTGGGTAAGTTCAGCCAGTTTGCTCAGGAAGTGACTAAGAGAGAGGATAAAAAGAAGTGATCAAGATGACTTTGATTCAGTGGGCACAACCCTCTCTTGGACATGCATTCTTAGCAAAAGAAAGCTTTCTGGTATTCAGCTCAGGAGGGAGGCTCTAGCCAGGTGTTGGAAGGCTCTCCCTCTCCCCTCCCCTTCCACCTTGTCTGGCCTTGCCAGTCTCCCAAGTCTTGTGCCAAGGCAAATAAACCCACCTGACCTCTGTCACTTCCTTGGTGGTTACCAGTCAGCCAGCTTACTTTCTCTTGCATTTAAGACTATGAGTTTGGAGTTCTAGTCTTGGCTTCACCATTTGCTTATCTGCTGAGCAATATAGAAAAATTAGAAAAACTCTCTGAGTCAGTTTCTTGATCTACAAAAGTATGAATAATAATGGTCTGTCTATGTGATGGAGTTATGATAATTAAATTAAATGTTTCTAAGCACATGCTTAGAACATAGAATATATCTTGTAAATGTTAGTTAAGAGTGTTTTGTTCCTCTCCAGACTAATCTATTCCCATGTGTCTAGGTACAGGACACTAAGACTTTAACTCTGACTGCAACCTTCCTCCAGAGAACTAGAATCTCTTAACTGCCCACTAGATGTGTAGGATATTCCAATTCCACTTCTAACTCAGTGTACAGTAGTCCCCCCTTATCTGTGGGGGACACGTTCCGAGACCCCCAGTGAATACCTGAAACCATGGATAGTATCAAATCCAAATGCACTAGGTTTTTTCTGATATGTACATACCTATAATACAGTTTAATTTCTAAGTTAAGCACCGTAAGAGATTAACAACAATAATTAATAATGAAATAGAACAGTTATCACAATATACTGTAATAAGTGCCTGTGAATGTGGTCTCTCTCAAAAATACCTTATTGTACTGTACTCACCCTTCTTCTTGTGAGGATGTGAGATGATAAAGTGCCTCCGTGATGAGATGAAGCAGGGGAATGGCACAGATGCTGTGATGTGGTGTTAGGCTACTATTAGCTTTCTAATGATACATGGCAGGGAGGACTATCTGCTTCCAGGCCATGGTCAACCACACGTAAGTGCAACTAGGGAATCAGAACCACGGGGAAGGGGGACATCTGTATCCCAAATCAAGCTTCTAACTCTTCCCAGCTGCTCCTCTATTTTAAGAGAAACCCTGGTGCTACTTTTTAGTCTAGAGCCTTTTGCCCTGTTGCCCATATCCAATGAGCCAATTTTTTGGGTCACTTTTTCACTGGTATTCTGCCTTCTTTTATCCCCTTCCCTACTCCTAGCCTCACTGTGTCCAGCCGAGATCATCGCCTAGCCTCCCAACAGACTTATTTTTAGTCCTTCTCTCCTTTCATCTCCTTATCATCTAGCCCTAAAATGTTCCCCCAAAGACTTTCTTAAGTGCTCCAACTTTAAGAGATTTGTGTTTCTTTTGGAGACTGTTACGGTGTTTATTTTCAATACACCCACCCCCCACCATGTTCACACCTACTGTATTCCATCTTACCTTCTAGTTACTTCCTTGTAGGTTTCAGGCTCTCAACACAAACTGAGTCTTAGGTCTGTTACACCCCTTCCAGTACTTAGATATTAGTTGCCTAATAAATATGTGTTGGTTGATTGATAGTGAGCCCCATCAGTGTTTATTACCCTTCTTGAGACTGTGAGAGAGGGTTGTGTTCTGACTTTAGGGACTATGCATAAAGCTCTGTTTGACTGGCAGGTATGGGAAATGAGTTAATTTCCTTTTATTTGAGGCATTAATATCAACTCAGAATTTTCAGTACTAGAAACACTGATTTTCTGTATTAAAGGCACTCACTTACAACTTAGTCTTTGACAATGGCCATTATAACCAATATCTCAGCACAGATTTATATTCTATCCTTGGAATTTGAAGCTCTGGATAGTGGAACAGAGGATAGCGGAAGCAGTAAGGTGGAAATATCCTTCAATATCCTTCAAGCGGGGCACCTGGGTGACTCAGTTATTAAGCGTCTGCCTTCGGCTCAGGTCATGATCCCAGGGTCCTGTTATTGAGCCCTGCATGGAGCCCCGAATCAGGCTCCCTGCCTGCATGGGGCTCCCTGTTTGACAGGAAGCCTGCTTCTCGCTCTTCCACTCCCCCTGCTTGTGTTCCCCCTCTCTCTGTGTCTCTCTATATCAAATAAATAAATAAAATCTTTTTAAAAAAATATAGTGTTTCCTTTTTTTTTCTTTGTAGGTGACTTTGGGCAAATTACTTGACCTTTATGTCTGTAAAATTTAAATTAAAATGCCTATTGCTAATGAAGCCACGTAAGATATTAGAAAGTGTCTAGCACATAGTAGGCATTCAATAAACAGTGTTTGAATTTGAGTTGAACTGCGCAGTTAGGGAGGCTTATCAGTTTATCTTATAGATAAGCACCAGAGTGGCTTACAGGACTCGGGGAATGCTCCTCCTTACTTTTGTCCACTGTATCTCCTCCATCAATGCCTTAAATTCCAAACGGAAGATTCATCCTTTTGGTCTAACATTGGCTTCATCGAGCTATAGCTTTTAAAAAATGCTTCTAAAATGCCTTAAAAGTGTGCAGACTTACGTATTAAGTCCTGACACCATACTATTACTCACTTATAGAGGAACGAAAGACAGGATGATCTTATGCCTTGGCCAGCTAAGGGAATTGGCTATGGTGGGAAAAAAGGAGGAGAGAAGAGTATGGGGTTGGAGGAGGCAGCCCAGGCTAAGTATACAAATTTCCCCTTCTCACCATTTTCAAAAAACAGACTATTTTTTAAAGCAGTTTTAGATTCTCAGCAAAATTGAGTGTAAAGAAATTTCCAATATACGCCCCCTCACACACACATGTCATAACGTCCCCAACATCAACACTCCAACCAGAATGATGAACTTACACCCACACATTATAACCACTCCAAGTCCACAGTTTACATTAGGGTTTTATTCTTGGTTTTGGCTTATCAATAGTTTTGGACAAATGAGTAACAGCATACAGAATAGTTTCACTGGCCTAAAAATTCTTTGTGCTTTGCTTATTTATTCCCCTCTCCCTGCTCAACGCTGTCAACCACCGATCTTACCATCTCCAAAGTTTTGTCTTTTCTGGAATGTCATATTGTTAAAATCACACAGTGTGTAGTGGTGATATTGTGCTTTATAGTAAGAAATATGTATTGGGTCTTTGTCCTATTATTGTCACAGAGCTCCTAATATCCTTGGAATTTTCTAAGTGCTGAGAGCAGGGACGGCGTCTTTTGTTATGTTAATGAGGCGACTTTTATAAAAGTGCCTGAGGGTGGGGTCTGGTGGCCAGGGAACCAACCCTGACCAGAGGGTTAGAACTTTCAGTCCTACTTCCTTGACTTCCGGGAAGGACAGAGGCCTGGAAGGTGAATCAGGCACCAATAGCCATTGATTTAATCAATCGTGCCAGTGTGGTAAAGCCTCCATGAAAGCCCTAAAGGTGAGGATTCGAAGAGTTTCCAGGTTGGTGATCCAGAACCCTTCCACACGCCACTGTTCCTGGCTCTGAGCTCCACAGGGACAGAAGCTTCTTTGGTTCAGAACCTCACCCTGCCCATCTCTTCACCTGGCTGTTGATTTGTGTCCTTTAATAATATCCTTTATAATAAATAGGTAATCTAGTGAGTAAACTGGTTTCCTGAGTCCTGTGAGCAGCTCTAGCCAATGAATCAAACCAAAGGAAGGGGCAATGGAGAGCTTCAGGTCTGATTCATAGCTGATTGGTCGGAAGAACAGGTAACAATCTAGACTTGTGATTGGCATCTGAAGGGGAGGGCCATCTGGTGGGGCTGAGCCCTCCACCAGTGGAATTTGATGCTATCTCCAGGAGGATAGTAGTATCAGAATTGAGTTGAATTGTGAAACATCCAGCTGGTACTGGAGAATTGCTTCTGGAGAGGCATATGGAGAAAAAGCCCCACGTACGGGAACTCATGGCTAGAATCTCGGTAGCGTTTTCAGATGGGCTTCTTTCATTTAGAAATATGCATTTAGGTTTCTCTATGTTTTTTCATGGATCGATAGCTCATTCCTTTTAAGTGCGAATAATATTCCATTGTCTGGATGTACCAGTTTATCCATTTACCTACTGAAGGACAACTTGGTTGCTTCCAAGTTTTGGCAATTATGAATAAAGCTGCTATAATCACCATTTTAAAAGATAGTTCTGGAAAGGAGTCATTGCGATAATGCAGACAGGAAACTGGAATGGCGAATGCGCTGACGAGCCTGGATCTGTCCTTCAGTATGAATCATAGTCGATCATGTGTCCTTGTTTCTGTCCAGGAGTGTAATGAGTAAGGTGGGTAGAAACCTCATGCTGACACAACAGAACGAAAAAAAGCAGTTCAAACCCCATGTGACCCTTTCACCGAAGATGTACAGCATAAATACATGCCACGCCAATTAATGTGTGCACTTCCCGCTTCCAGAAAAGCCCTCCAATGTTGGATGAATTGTTTCATGTTGCGAAACCACTTTCGAGAATCCCCACACTGTGATCAACAGGCATGGGATTTTGATGAACAGGGATGTTTGATAAGATTCGCCATCTAGTCAACTTACCAGTGCTTTTGAAGGGACAGCAGTAGAACTGGTCTTCAGAAAGAACCAGTGTAGAGTCTTGCTCAGACTTGCCTTGGCACAGAATGCCAGCATGGGAGAGGGGTAGCCTTAGCATGGAGGAAAGGGCCCTGCTTGTGTGCCTGGAACTCAACTGCAACTCGGCTCAGTCAAAGCCGGCAGGGTGACTCAGGGAGTTCCCCCAGTCATTGAGGCCCTAGCCATGCCACCTGTCAAAATAAGTAGGGGGTGGTTTTATATTTTTCCAAAGGCTTTCCCCTCAGGTGGGATGGCTAGAGCGAGTCATAAAACCATAAAAACTGATGTTGACCCCAATAGGGCAGTTTATGGGTTCAAATTCATGGTTTAGCCAATAGCCTACTATTCAGTGTAATCTCTGTTTGGGCTTGGCTTCATTCTACTTAAAGACCTCCTTTCCTGGGCTTCTCTGAAGTGGGGCTTATATGTACAGTGGCTTCTGTTTTCAATGCCCCAGGGCTGACCTCTGAATAAGATATTCCATCTCAGTGTGTTCACCTGGAGAGAGTTTTATTAGGTAAACACAACACTAAGTCACCTTTTCATCAGAATATACACGAGGATGTTTGACCTTTGGTCATTTCTCCTCCTTTGCCAATGGAAACGATCCACTCACCTCACTGAATTCTTCCTCCTGTGGGTTCATGGGAGGCAAGACTTTCTGAGCCGGAGGCAGGGGGCGGGCTGGAGACAGGTCATTTGCTTACAAGGAAAACCTGTGAGTAGAGGCTTCTGGTTTTCCCTTCAAGGGCTGGGGCAGGTAGCACTTCTCTGACTGTAAAACTGGGTAAATTTACTGACATGGTCCTCAGGGGATGAAAAACCCAATCAGTGCCCTCAGGCCTGATTCAGAGAAGAGGCCACTGAAGTGAGAAAGTCATCATCAGGAAAAAAAAAAAAAAAAAAAAAAAAAAAAAAAAAAAAAAAGAAACGAAAAGATCTCAGACTCCGATGTAAGTAATGAACTCGTAAGCACCTGAATATGTCAGAGGTAAAGTTGGTTGTCCTCTCAGGCTGTGTGTTTTGATTATTTTTCCCTTTTCAGCTTCTCTGGAAGCTCATCTGACATCTTACCCTTAAGTAAACATACTGTGGAGGTGAAGAATCAGATAGCAACATGACGTAATTTGCTTCTGACCCTTGAAACCTCTCGGGCAGCTTAGGCCCTGGGGACATGGGACTAGGTGGAATGGGGAAAAGGGGAAAGAAGGTATCCCTGCTCTTGCTTCTAGCCCACGAAGATGGGAGAGCGACCAGGAAAAGGGAGTCTCTTTGCAACGGGGAAAAATGGAGTCTCTTTTGACGGTAGTTGCTGACACACACATCTCGTGTTAAGATGTCTTGTGGCTGATTATGTTTTGGAAGTGCTCTGAGAGTCAAAAGAACAGTAGTCTGAGAGAAAAAGAGCAAAGGGGATGGAAGGAAATGTATTTGCTTCCGGGGTTCTTATCCCTTCCCAGGCCCAGCCAGCTGGCCGCCCATCAGGCTGACTTTGCAGTCTTGGGTATGAAGAGTGTTTTGTCTATGGAACTGAACTCAAAGCCTGACCACAGTTTCTCACACAGGTGAAAGAACTCCAAAGAACACCCATAATTTCTAATGGCTAAGGCCTTCGGCAGATAAATTTTGTTACTGGTTTACTGTGATTTTTTTTTCTCAGTAAATGTTGACTCTTTTTTGTTGCAAAAGTGTATACAGGAGCAATCCTTGCTTCCTTGTAGCCTGCAAAGGGATGGTGTCATTGGGAGGAGATTATTATTTAGGCGGGAGGTCAGCAGACTTTCCCTGGGAAGGTCCAGACAGTAAATATTTCAGGCTCTGTGGGCCGTGTGATATCTTGAAACTACTCAACTCATTCAACTTGTGAGAAAGCAATGAGGCTGGCTGTGTTCCAATAAAACATTATTATTTGAACTTCACACCAGTTTTGTATGCAATGAAATTGTATTCTTTTGCTATTTTTAGCCATTTAAAATTAGAAAAACCAGAAGCACCTAGACGGCCCAGTGAGTTGAGCACCCAACACTTGGTTTTGGCTCAGGTCATGATCTTGGGGTCACGGGATCAAGCCCCAGATAGGGTTCTGTGCTCAGCACCAAGATTCTCTCTCTCCCTCTCCCTCTGCCCCTTCCCCGCTCAAATAAATAAATAAATCTTAAAAAAAAAAAAAAAAGGTGGGAAAACCATTCTTAGCCAAAAGACCGTACACATGCAGATGGTGGTCTGGATTTCCCCATGGTCCTTACATAGCTTGTTGACTTCTGGTCATATATGTATTTGGTTTCAAGTTTTTATTGAAATTCCAGTTAGTTAACATATAGTGTAATATTAGTTTCAGGTATAGAATATAGTGATTCATCACTTACATACAACACCCAGTGCTCATCACAGTCAGTGCCTCCTTAATCCCCATCACCCATTTAGCCCATCCCCCCACCCACCTCCCCTCCAGCAACACTCAGTTTGTTCTCTATCATTAAGAATTAATAGTCAAGTCTGTTTTATGGTTTGTCTCTTTCTTTCCCCACTCTATGTTCATTTGTTTTGTTTCTTAAATTCCACATGAGTGGAATCATGGCATTTATCTTTCTCTGACTGATTTATTTTGCTTTGCATAATATAATCTAGCTCCATCCACGTCTTTGCAAATGGCAAGATTTCATTCTTTTTTATGGCAGAGTAATATTTCATTATACACCACAACTTCTTTATCCATTCATCAGTTGATGGATATGGACATTCAAGCTTTTTCCATAATTTGATTATTGTTGATAATGTTGGTATAAACACTGAGATGCATATATCCATCCAGGTGCAAAAATCCTAGTACTTTTGTGTTCTTTGTGTAAATACCTAGTAGTACAATTGCTGGGTCATAGGGCAGTCCTATTTTTAACTTTTTGGGGAAACTCTATATTGTTTTCCAGAGTGGCTGCATTCCCATCAGCAGTGTAAGAGGGTTCCCCTTTCTCTGCATCCTCACCAACATCTGTTATTTCTTGCATTGCTGATGTGAGCCACTCTGACAGGTATGAGGTGGTATCTCATTGTGGTTTTGATTTGTATTTCCCTGATGATAAGTGATGTTGAGCATCATTTCATGTGTCTGTTGGCCATCTGTATGGCTTCTTTGGAAAAATATCTATTCATGTCTTCTGCCCATTTTTTTAAACTGGATTATTTGTTTTTTGGGTGTTTGATAAGTTCTTTATAGATTTTGGATACTGAACCTTTATCAGATATGTCATTTGCAAATATCTTCTCCTATTCTGTAGGTTGTCTTTTCGTCTTGTTTCCTTCACTGTGCAGAAGCTTTTTATCTTGATGAAGTCCCAGTAGTTCAGTTTTGCTTTCGTTTCCCTTGCCTCCAGAGACGTGTCTAGTAAGAAGTTGCTATGGCCAATGTCAGAGGTTACTGCGTGTGTTCTCCTCTAGGATTCTCATGGATTCCTGTCTCACATTTAGGTCTCTCGACTATTTTGAACTTATTTTTGTGTATGGTGTGAGAAGGTGGTCCAGTTTCATCCTTCTGTATGTTGCTGTCCTGTTTTTCTGACACCATTCGTTGAAGAGACTTTTTTCCGTCTGATAGTTTTTTCCTGCTTTGTTGAAGATTCATTGACCATAGAGCTGTGAGTCCACTTCTGGGTTTTCTATTCTGTTCCATTGATCTATGTGTCTGTTTTTGTATCAGTACCATACTATCTCGATAATTACAGCTTTGTAATATAACTTGAGGTCTGGAATTGTGATGTCTCCCACTTTGGTTTGCTTTTCCAGGTTTGTCTTGGCCATTCAGGGTCTTTTGTGGTTTCATGCAAATTTTAGGATTGTTTTCTAGCTCTGTGAGAAAATGCTGGTGGTTTTTTATAGGGATTGCAATTAAATGTGTAGATTGTTTTGGGTATTATAGATATTTTAACAATATTTGTTCTTCTAAACCATGGAAAGTAAATATTTTTGAGTAAGAAAAAACACTTTAAAAGCCAACTGTATTGAGGTATACTTTATACACAATAAAATGTACACATTAAACATTTTTATAGACTAATTTTCAGAGTAGTTTTAAGTTTACAGCAAAATTATAAAGAAAGTACAGACATTTCTCAAATATCCCTGTCCTCACACATGCACAGCCCCTGCCACTGTCAACATCCCCCACCAGAGGGGCACATTTGTAACAATTGATGAACCTACACTGACACATCATAATCACCCAAAGTCCATAGTTCATGTTCAAGTTTACTCTGGTGTTATACATTCTATGGGTCTGGGCAAATATATAATTGCCATGTATCCATCATGATGGTATCATACAGAATTGTTTCACTGCCCTAAAATCCTCTGTGCTTCATCTGTTCTTCTCTCCCTCCCCCTAAATGTACCAATTTTCAAGATACAGTGCAAGTATTGACAAATAATAAACTCCTATAACCATGGCCACAAAGAAGATATTCCATCACCCTGTAAAATTCCCTTGTGCCCCTTCTCAGTCAGCTCCACCCCTACCCCTAGCCTCAGACAAGAAATGGTCTAACTTTTGGCACTTAACAGATTAGACATCTCTTTTCTAGAATGTGATATAAATAGAAATATATAGCATGTACTCTTTTGTGTCTGGCTTCCTTGGCTCAGCTTGACGTTTTCAAGATTCACCCAAGTTGTTTCCTGAATCAACAGTAGTTGCTTCCCTTCTAATGCTGAATACCCTTCCACTGGATGTATATACTGCATTTCTTTACCCATTGACCTGTGGATGGACTTCTGGGTTCCTCCTCTTTTCTTCCCCTTATTATGAATAAAGTTGCTATGGACTTTCATATACATGTTTTCGTATGTCTTGAGACAATGCCTAAGATTGAAATTGCTATACCATATACTAAGTGTACATTTTACTTGATAGGAAACCACCAAATTTTCCAAAGTGGTTGTACCATTTTATACTCTCACCAGCAGTGTGAGAGTTCCAGTTGCTCCCCATCCTCATGAGCACTACGGGGTATGTGGTCATATCTCATTATGGTTTTACTCTGCATTTCTCTATGACTAGTAACATTGTGCACCTTTCCTTGAGTTTCTTTCTTTTTTTTTTTTTTAGATATTATTTATTTATTTGACAGAAAGAAAGAGAGAGCACACAAGCAGGAGAGGGAAAAGCACCCTTCCTACCAAGCAGGGAGCCTGATGCAAAGCTTGATACCAAGACCCTAGGATCATGACCTGAGCCAAAGGCAGACGCTTAAGTGACTGAGCCATCCAAGTGCCCCTTTCCTTGAATTTCTTGTCCATTAGCATATATTCCTTGTGAATTGTCTATCCACATTTTTGCCCATTTTTCATTGGGTTGTTTGTCTTCTTGTACTGAGTTGTAAGAGTACTTTATATTTTTTGTATGAAGTCTTTTGTCAAATGTATGTATGGCAAGTATTGTCTCCCAGTTTGTATCTTGCCTTCTTATTTTCTTAATGGGGCTTTTTGATGTGCAGATATTTTAAATTTGATAAAAGTCCAATTTGTCTTTTTTTATTTTATGACTCATATGAAAAAAAAACTTTTAATGTTAAAAAAAACCACATGGATCCTTATATGATGGTGGGTATACTTTAGAATCTCTCAATTCAGAAAACACATAATATAAAGGTCACTCTTCTTTTTTTCTTTAAGAAAAACAGATTTATTGAGATATAATTTGCGTACTATACAATTCACCAATTGAAAATGCACAAATTCGGGCGCCTGGGTGGCTCAGTGGGTTAAAGCCTCTGCTTTCGGCTCAGGTCATGATCTCAGCGTCCTGGGATCGAGGCCCGCATCGGGCTCTCTGCTCGGCGGAGAGCCTGCTTCCTCCTCTCTCCTCTCTCTCTGCCTGCCTCTCTGCCTACTTGTAATCTCTCTCTGTGTGTCAAATAAATAAATAAAATCTTTAAAAAAAAAAAGAAAATGCACAAATTCAATGGTTTTTAGTATATTCACAGATATGTGCAACTGTCACCACAGTCAACTTTAGAACATTTTCATCATCTTAAAAAGAAACCTCATACATTTTAATTATCACTCTCCTGTCTCCCTTTTCTCTTCCCCCCAGCCCATGCAACCACTAATCTACTTTCTGTCTCTATAGACTGCCCTATTCCTGACATTTCACATGGATGGAATAATATAATAGATATTCTATATATAATGGAAACCAATGTATATTTTACTATAATAGAAACAAATAGAGTGGTTTCTTTCAATTAGCATAGTTTTTATAAAGTTCATCCATGTTGTAGCATGTATTAGTACTTCATTCCATTTTTATGATATGATGGAATTATATATATTATATTGATGGATATACCACAGTTTATCCATTCATCAACTGATGGATAATTGGATTGTTTCCATCTTTTGGCTGTTATTAACAATGCTGCTTTAAATATTCATGTACAAGCTTTTGTGTAGACATATATTTTCCCTTCTCTTGGGTACATGCTAGGAATGGGCTTGCTGGGTCATATGGTAACTCTGTGCTTAATCATTTGAAGAACTGTCAGACTGCTTTCAAAAGTGTCTGCACCATGTTATTTTCCACCAGCAGTGTGCTGATTTCTCCACATTTTTGTCAACACTTATTATTATCTGATTTTTACATTTTGGCCATTCTACTGGATGTGAAGAGGTATCACATTGTGGCTTGGATTTATAGTCCCCTGCGCACTAAAGTTGTCAAGCCCTCCCTTCATATGCTTATTGGCCATTTGTATATCTGTCTTGGAGAAATGTCTATTTAGATTCTTTGTCTATTTTTAAAATTGGGATTTTTTAATTAATGAATTGGAAGGGTTTTTTAGAAGGGTAGATAAAACGCTCATATATGATTTACTAATATTTTCTCCCATTTTGTGAGTTGTCTTTTCACTTTCTTAATGGTGTCCTTTGAAGAACAAAAGCTTTTATTTGTGCTGAGGTCCAATATAGCTGCCTTTTTCTTTGTTTCTCATGCTTTTGGCATCCTAAGAATCCTATGCCAAATTCAAGGTCACGAAGACTTATCCTGTGTTTTCTTCTAAGAGTTTTATAGTTTTAGTTCTTACATTTAGGATATTGCTCCATTTTGATTTAGTTTTCATATATTATATTAGGTAAGTGTCTGTTTTTATTCTTCTGCATGTGGCTACTCAGCTGTCCCACACCAACTGTCAAAAAAATCAATTCTTTGACCATTGAATGGCCTTGGAACCCTCGTCAGAAATCAGAACGAAGATGTATGGGTTTATATTTGGACTCTCAGTTTTGTTCCATTAATCTATATGTCTATTTTCATGCCAGTACCATATTGTCTTGGTTACTGCTGCTTTGTAGTGAGTTTTTTTGGGGGGGTTGTGGGGATGTGTTACTCTTTCTAGTTTCTCCTTTTTCTCAAGAATGTTTTGGTTATGGAGGATCTCTTGCAATTCCATTTGAATTTTAGAATCAGCCTGTCAACTTCTTTGAAGAAGTCAGCTGGGGTTCTGATAGGGAATGCATTAAATCTGCAAATTAATTTGGAAAATATTGCCATCTTAACAATGTTAAATTTTCTGACTCATGAACAGGGGATGTTTTTCCATTTATTTAGATCTTCTTTAATTTCTTTCAACAATGTTTCATAGTTTTAAGAGTATCAGTTTTATACTTCTTTTGTTAAATCGATTCATAAGCATTTTGTTCTTTATGATGCTATGTAAATGGAAATGTTTTTAAAATTTTATTTTCAGATTGTTCGTTGCAAGTATCCACAAAGACAATTGATTTTTGTTCATTGATCTTGTATTCTGCAACTTTGCTGACCTAGTTTATTAGTTCTAATAGTTTTCAGTGGATTCTTTAGGGTTTTTTATATATGAGATAATAACATCACAAATATAAATAGTTGTACTTCTTCTTCTCTGATCTTGATGACTTTTATTTCTTTTTCTTATCTAATTGCCTTGTATGGAACCCACAGTGCAATGCTGAATAGAAGTGGTGAGAACAGATATCTTTAGCTTTTTCCTGATCTTAGGGCTAAAGGAGCCAGTCTCTCACCATTAAGTATGGTCTTAGCCATGTGTTTTCTGAAATGCCCTTTATTAGGTTGAGGAGGTCCCCTTCAATTCCTAGCTGTTCAGGGTTTTTATCATAAAAAGATGCTGAGGGGCACCTGAGTGGCTCAGTTGGTTAGGTGTCCAACTCTTGGTTTTGGCTGGGGTCATGATCTCATGGGTGATGAGACTGAGCCCTGTGTGGGCTCTGCACTCAGTGGAGTTTGCTTGAGGATTCACTCCCTCTGCTCCTCCCCACCACTCTCCATCTCTCTCTCTCAAAATAAAGAAATAAATCTTAAAAAAAAAATGTTGAGAGGCACCTGGGTGACTCAGTCGGTTAAGTGTTTGACTCTTGATTTCAGCTCAAGTCATGATCTGAGGGTTGTGAGATCAAGCCCCACCTGGAGTCTGCCCTGGGCACAGAGCCTGCTTGGGACTCTCTCTCCCTCTCCCCTCCCGCCCCTCCTCCCTTTCTCTCTCTAAAAAAAATAAATGAGGTGTCGATTTTGTCAAATGCCTTTCTTGCATCTGTTAAGACTATCATGTGATTTTTGTTTTTCACTCTGAAATTTTCAGTGAATTTCTGTTACCAATTACAAGGGCATTTACATGCTCAGGAAACATTTCTTCAGTGTGCAGACTGGTTGGTTCACAATGGGATTCTTGGATAGTCTGAAATCACGATATAAACCCCCAATTTTTGTAACTACAAGTTCAGAATCATTGGTCTAGCAACTGGCTGTCCACCTGACAAATGTAGAGTGCTCACTGTTTTACTCTGTGAAATGGGTCCTATGTCTGTTTACATGGTATTACAGAATCCTGGAGTTGGAAGAGACTTAATTGTTGAAGTTATCTGGTCTTCCATCTGATGCAGGAACCTCTTCCATGGTATCCCAACAGGTGGTGACCAGCTTGGAACCTATTCTTTGGAATTAAAGCAGACCTTCTGGAAAAGGAGCAGGTCACTCTATTATAAATTTTCAGTACTGTTTTTCACAAAGACGCAATCTTGGTTTTCTATATTTAGTTACTGGCTAGACTGAGTCAGGCCAGAGTTTCAGTCCTGGCCTCAGACTTGATTTACTGTGTAATCCTAGCCAAGTTCCAGCTCCACTGTACCTCAGTTTGCCCCCTCTGTTAAATGGCAAAAATAATAATGATGGTAATCACATCTTATTTTAATGATGTTAATGGTATCTGTCCTAGCTTCTTCACAGATATTGAGGTGCTCAAAAATAATTTCTAGGAAGAAAATTTAAAAATATAAAATTATCTTATACCATTCTAATTATTAATAGCAGACTACCTGGGACTTATTTGGAGTTCAAGGGACAGGAATTAATGCCTGAAAATAGTAGGCACTCACTATATATATATATTAGTTCCAGAAAAGCAGAGCTCAGGGATTTAGTTTCTGTTGGCGTATATGAAATATTCAGGAGATACTAGGGTTGGAGTTGAAACCTGACTGAGCCAAGTGAGCAGCTGTTAGCTGCAGAGTGGAGGGATAAGGCAGGAGTGGTATGGAGCAGAGCCCCTGACTCCGCTCCGAGGCAGAGCTCATCTCTGAAATTCCTGTCATGCAGCCCGCACTCCCAACATGTGTCAATGTCAGTACAAAGAAACCATCTCCACAAAACACTCGCATTGGCAACATTACTTTGGCTGCCACATTTAAAGTCTGGAAGGAAGATTATAAATAACAGTCTGACACTAACAGAAAGTGGCTTTGAAGGCTAGCTTTGTAGTTCCTTACCTGAGAGATTATTTCTGCACTGACCTTCCCAAGAAGCCTCCTAGAGCGAGAGGCTTGGGGTCTCCTGTTCTTGTAGATTGGAGGGCTTCAGTGTTGAAGGAAAAGTGAGAGATTTTGAAATACTTGTATTTCAGCAAACAAGACCATAAAACTCCACATTTGTTTCTCAGATCATCTTTTCCCTTCTATTCAAAAGAACCCCAAATCTAGGACCCATATACTCCCATCCCGTTCAGACCTTAGGCATCTCTCTAAGGTACCCTGGAAATATGTGAGCTAACATCTTCCAGGAAGATCAAACCCATTGTTAGACTTCACTTGGTTTCCTCTTCCAGGTACTAGGTTTCGATGGTAATAGCGGAAGAAGGCTGACTTGAACAGTTGAGAACCACTCTTCCCTCCCAGAGCTCCGGGGAGCTTTAGGGCAACAGCATCCTGTCCTGGAAAATTACTATTCTGGGGAGAAGAGGGCAGCAGAGAGCCCTTCTTCTCGACAGGCCTGGGTTTGAAAATAGCAAGGCAGTAACAGTTGTTGGGCTGGTCCTATCAGCTGGAACCCTTGCTCCCCTGAGGGGCTGAGGTTAGCAGTTTTGTTTGTTACTCTGTTGCTGTCCAGCTCGCTGGAGAACAGTCCGGTATTACAAGGACCCTGGCACGTGGGAGCTGAGAGCTCTTCACAGGCACTGTAATTAAAAGGGAGCACAAGTGTGTTGAAAGCCGAGCACATCCCTCCCAGGGTGCTTTGCCAGGGATGAGAGATTGCATTGTCCGTGCTTTGCTACATAGCTCTGGTGGGAGAGCTAGCAGTCTCTGGGTCAGTAGGGGGTGTGGAACCTTGCAAATGTAACGTTTCTGGGGAGCCCAAGGCTCCTAGGTTCTATTTCTGGGTTGTCTTGATTTACAGACCAGACTAGAGATGGTTGCTTGATTTTCTTTTCCAAACATTCAGCGTCTTATAACGATTCTTGGAATAGTGCATATATTCAAAGTGGTTCCAGGATCTCCTGGCTCTGCCTGGGTAACTGGGCTGGGTGGGAAGTATTCATTTAAAAAGGCCAAGTGTGGGTCCTTCTCCATGTGAGCCAGTTAGCTTTGCTCTGTTTCATGGCGATGGGCAGCACATCTAGCTCCAATCTGGTAAAATGTCGTGGCTAAATGAATGCACATTAAATGCCTCACATAGCACGCAATTTATAGTAGGTATCTAATCCATGTTTGGTCAATGAATGAACACAGATCCATCAGAGAAGTGTAGAATGCTAATGGTAAAAATGACCAGAGAGACCACCTGTAGCATCCCTTTACAATATTATTTGTCAAGGAAAAACACAGCACAGAGTCTCATTTGATGATTTACGGTTAATGTTGGACTTGGCAGTCGGAGGGCAGGGATGGCACCTTTTTGGTCTTGTCCCCTTCTGTTCCCGGTGCCTGGCCCGGCAGCATCAGGGATGGTGAGCCCTTCCCGGTGGTTTCCCTGTGCAACCGCTGCACTGGCTACAAAGGCTATCAAGATTACAGGGTATTGAGGAGAGAAGCCTATAATTTAAGAAAGAATTCACCCACAGCAGTCCCTCCTCCCGGGGAGTAGAGCTCCCGGCCAGCATTGTGCCCATTTTGGAGCTCAGAGGAGACCTGGCCTGCGGGGCTGGGGCTTAAGAAGGTCCCTGCCGGTGAGCGTCCTGGGGCCACCAGGTGACATGCAAGCACTGATCTTTCCAAGGTGTTGGTTAGCAGAGGGCAGAACTGAAGATCGACTTTTCTGATTTTGTTGAGGCCCAAGACTGAGGAACAGTAACTGATGCATAGCAGGATGGCACTCCTTGGGGTGAGTTGTAGGGGAAAGGCCGTCTGATTTCATGGAAATGTCCACTTTATAGGACAATACAAATTAAGCCAAGAATGTTTCCAGGGAAAGCTCCTTTGCACTGCTCTTACGAATAGGTAGAAACACCAGACTACAGGGCTGTGGTCTCCGGGACACACAGAGCCGATTTCTTCTTTGGAAAAGGGACAGAATCCCAGTGGCACAGCCTGGGGTCAGAGGGGAAAACTTGGTGGGTCTAATACAGTAGAGAAAGAGGCAAGTTCTGGGAAGTCTGGGGACTGAGGACAGTGTCATATGGAAGGGCGGGACCGACTCTAATCTGCCAGGCTGAGGGAGAGTCTACCGCCTTAGCAGGCACCTTGCTCAGGAAGCTCCTAGCCGGGGCATCTTGTCATTACTGTGCTCCTTCCTTTACAACAAACAGCCCTTTTAGGAATTCCAGTCACTGTGTGTGTGTGTGTGTGTGTGTGTGTGTGCGCGCGCGCGCGCGCGCGCGCGCGCGCGTGCATGTGATCTTGATTTCCTGGAATGATTTGTAGGTTTGCAGGTATGATGCATATCTTTCCGCACTGGTATGATAGGAAAATGTGAGTCTCACTGGGAGCAGCGGGATATCGCTGTGGCTGAGGCCACCCTGCTTTGGATTTGCGAGGAGACCTAGCAGAGTTGAGGAGACACACGTTATCCAGGAGACCAGCCTCTGCGTTCTGGAGGCTTGCGCTGTATCAGCCGGCTAGCTTTTGCTCACAGACTTCTCTCTGCTTTAAATGATCTCCTTCTACCTCCTGGCTTATTTCAGCTCCCATCCCTAGGCGGCCACCAAGACTACGGAAGAGAGCCTCCAACCTTCCCTGCTCCTTGTGGCACAAAGCAGGTCATCAGAAGGGGGAGTTCGTATCCTGCCTCTGCTGTTATCTGTATGACCTGAGAAATTACTTAAGCTCTCCGAGTTTCGGCTTCCTTATGTGTAAAACAGAAATAATTACAATGGCAATAATAATACCTCCTCAGGAGGGTATTGTGAGCATTAAATAGGACAATAATGCAAACTATTATTAAACACATAATGAGCAGTTTACAAAGATTACTTTTTATTACCAATTATGTGAGACCCAGGCCAGACAGACTGATATTTCATGTGTGATGTCTTGTCCTTCCAGAGAGTATAATTTCCTCGATGTTGAGTATTCCGTCATTCATTCATTCAATAAATGCTTGGTGTGTTTCATACTGTGTATTTTTAAATAGACTAAAATATTTGAATCAGTGTTATACTTTGAGAAAATGGAGAAGATAGTAGAGTTCCTCTATACCCCACTTTCCTATTATAAACATCTTATATAACATGTATTATATTACTTATATTTGTTACCATTAGTGTGCCAACATTGATATATCATTAACTGAAGCCTGTATATTTTTTCAGAGTTCCTTAGTATTTACCTAACGTCTTTTTTCTGTTCCAGATCCATCCAGGATAATACATTACATTTAGTCCTCATGTATCCTTAGACTCCTCTTGGCTGTGAGCCTCTCAGACTTTCCTTATTTTTGATGACCTTGCCAGTTTGGAGGGTAACTGATCAGGGATATTGTAGGATGCCCTTCTAGGGAAATTTGTCTGATGTTTTTCTCGTGAGAGTGGGATGATGGGTTTTAAGCAGGTGGTAAAGTACCATTTCCTTCATATCATACCCAGGGCACCTACTGTCAATATGACTTAGGACTGTTGATGTTGACCTAGATTGTGTGCACCAGGTAGTGTCTGTCATGTTTCTCCAGTGCAGAGGGACTCCCTGCCCCTTTCCAAACTGCACTTTTTTGGAAAGAAGTCATTATTTGCAGCTCACACTTAAGGAGGAGGGAGTCATGCTCCACCCCCTCCTTGAGGGCCAAGTATCTGCATGGAATTCTTCTGCACAGAAGATTTCTCTCTTCTCCCCAATTTATTTATTTATTTATGATTTTATATATTTGTCAGAGAGAAAGGGAGAGAGAGGGGCGCAGGCAGAGGGAGAAGCAGGCTCCCCACTGAGCAAGGATCCTGATGTGGGACTCCATCCCAGGACCCTGGAATCATGACCTTAGCCAAAGGCAGACACCTAACCAATTGAGCCATCCAGGTGTCCCCCCAATTTATGTATTTATTCAATCATTTATTGTTATTGGTATGAACTCCTGTATATTTATTTCATACTCTGAGTCACTACTACGCTACTACTTTATTGGTCCAGCTTTGGGGAGTGGGAAGGTCTTTTCCTTCCTTAATTCCTAAGTATTTTATTCTTTTTGATTCTATTGTAAATTGACCATTTTCTTGATTCCTTTTTCAAGTTGCTTATTGTTAGTGTATAGAAATATAAGTTTTTGTGTATTGGTTTTGTATCCTGCTACATTGCTGAATTCATTTATTAGTTCTAAGAACTTGTGTGTATGTGTGTGTGTGTGTGTGTGTGTGTGTGTGTGAGAGAGAGAGAGAGAGAGAGAGAGATCTTTAGGGTTTTTACATATAAGGGTTTTCTACATATCTGAAGGGAGATCATTTTACTTCTTCTCTTTCAGTGTAGATGCTTTCTTTCCCTTTTTCCTGCTTAATTGCTCTGGCTCAGACTTCTACTACTATGCTGAATACAATTGACAAAAGCAGGCATCCTTGCCTTGTTCCTAATACTACAGGAAAAGCTTTCAGTCTTTTTCCACTGAGTATAGTGTTCACTGTGAATTTTTCATATATGGCTTTTATAATGTTGAGATTGCCCTTCTATTTCTAGTTTTTTGAGTGTTTGGATCATCAAAAGTATTGAATTTCGTCAAATGTTTTTCCTGCTTTAATTGAGATGATCATGTGTGGTTACTGCAGGGTCATTCTTCACTCTGTGACTGTAGCAATTGGTTGATTTTTGTATGTTGCAATGGTTCTTGCATTCTAGGAATAAATCCTACTTGGTCATGATTTATAATCCTTTTAATATGCTGCTGAATTCAGTTGGCTGATATTTCGTGAGGGTTTTTGCATCAGGGTTCATAAGGGATATTAGTCCATAATTTTCTTCTCTTATGGTATCTTTGACTTTGATATCAATGCAATGATGACCTCGTAGAATGATGTTAGGAAGGGTCCTTCATTTTCAGTTTTTGGAGAAATTTTGAGAAGGATTAGTATTAATCCTTACCAAAATGTTTGATAGAATTTACCAGTAAAGTCCACAGCTTTTCTTTTCCAGGAGATTTATGTTTACTGATTCAATCTCCTTGCTAGTTATAGGTCTTTTCAGATTTTCTAATTTTTCACGATTTGTCTTGTTAAGTTTTGTGTTTCTATGTATCTGTTCATCTAGGTTATCTGATATTTTTATTGTACAATTGCTTATAGTACTCATACTCCTTTTATTTCTGTAGAATCAGTAGTGGTGTTCCTATTCTCATTTGACTTCAATAATTTAAGTCTCCTCTCTTCTGCTCAATTCAGGTAAAGGTTTGTCAATTTTGTTGATCTTTTTGAGGAATGAACTTTTGAATTCATTGATTTTTTTCAATTGTTTTTCTACTCTCTTTTTATTTATTTCTGTTCTGATCTTGATTGTTTCCTTTCCTCTGCTAACTTTGAGTTTAGTTTATTCTTCTTTTTCTAGTTCTTTAAGGTTGTTGATTTGAGATCTTTACATTAAAAAATATGAGCATTTATAGCTACAGTTTTCCTTAGCACCTGCTTTCACTGCATTCCATGAGTTTTGGTATGTTCTGTCTTGTTTTCATTTGTCTCGAAAGACTTTCTAATTTCTCTTGTGATCCACTGGTTGTTCAAGAGTGTGTTGTTTAATTTCCAAAAATTTGTAAATTTTCCAGTTTTTTCTGTAATTGATTTCCAACTTCATCTGGTTGTGGTTGGAGAATATACTTTGTGTGTTATCTATCTTTTAAAATCTGTTGGGAGGCACGTGGGTGGCTCTGTAGGTTGAGAGTTCGACTTTTGTTTTCTGCTCAGGTCATGATCTCAGGCACATGGGATTGAGTCCTGAATTTGGCTCCATGCTCAGCGGGGAGTCTGCTTCTCTCCCTCTCTCTCTGCCCCTTCCTCTGCTTGCAGTCTTTCTCTCTCTCTCTCTGTCTCTAAAATAAAGGAATCTTTTAAAAAAATCTTTGAGACTTAATTTATGATCTACACATGGCCTATTCTGAAGAATGTCTCGTGTGCTTTTGAGAAGACTGTTTATTCTGTTATTGTTCTGTATGGGTGGATTGTTCTGTATATGTCTGTTAAATCTAGTTGGTTTACTTATTTAGTCCTCTAGTACCTTACTTACCTTCTTTCTGAGTTGTTCCATCCATTATTGAGTGGGGAGTATCAAAATCTCTAACTACTACTGTAGAACTGCATGTTTCTCCCTTAAATTCTGTCCATTTTTGTTTCATATATATGTCATTAGGTGTGTAAATGTTTATAATTGTTATACCTTTTCTTGCTCTATTGAAACTTTTAATAATATATAATATCCTTTGTCTCTTGTTTGCTTTTTGGATTTATTGTGTATTTGTCTGATATCAGTTTAGCCACCCTCCTATCTTTGGGTTACTATTTGCATGGAATATCTTCATTTTCAATCCACTTGTGCCTTTGGCTATAAAGTGAATTTCTTATAGAGAGCATATGCTTGGATTGTGTCTTTTAATCCATTCTACCAATCTCTGCTTTTGATTGGAGAATTTAATCATTTAATTTAACATAATTACTGATAGAGAGGGACTTACTATCATCATTTTCCTATTTCTTTCGTATATGACTTGTAGCTATATGCCTTGCGTCTTTTGAGTTTAGTTGATTTTTTTAAAAGATTTTATTGATTAAAAAAAAAAGATTTTATTGATTTATTTATTTGACAGAGAGAAACACAGTGAGAGAAGAACACACAGCAGGGGGAGTGGGGGAGGGAGAAGCAGGCTTCCTGCAGAACAGGGAGCCCAATGTGGGGCTATCCCAGGACCCCGGGATTGTGACCTGAGCCGAAGGCAGAGACTTAACAACCATTTAGTTGATTTTTTTGTGTGGGTAGTAAAATATTGATTCCTTTATTTCCTTTTGTGTATATTCTATAAATATTTTTTGTGGTTTACCAGGGGAATTACATTTAATGACCTAAAGTTATAACATTCTAATTTGAATTTATACCAGCTTAACTTCAATAACATACAAAAACTCAAGTCCTTTACAACTTTGTCCGCACCCCATCTTTAACATCACAGTCTCCACTCATTTCTAAGTGACTTAGGTCAGGGCCTTCCCCACTCCTCCTCCTTTGGTGAGTTGTTTCATATATCTGTAATACAGTTAAAGCCTCTCATCACAGTCTGCATTCCTTCCTGGGGTCCCCTGACCTCCTAAGTAATTTTTTTTAACCTACATACATTAAGGATCTCTCTTTGTAATGTGAAGTTCTATGGGTTTTGATAAATCCCTGTCATACTCCTCCAGTATGGTATCAGACAGAACTCTCACTGCCCTGAAAATTCCCTACACTCCACCTATTCATTCTTCTTTCTTTCCTTTGATTCCCTGGAAACTACTGAACTTTTTACTATTTCTATCAATTTGCCTTTTCCAGAATGTCATATAGTTGGAATCATACAACGTGTAGTCTTTTCCTACTGGTCTCTTTCAATTAGCAATATGTATTTAAGTTTCTCCCATATCTTTTTGTGGCTTGATAGCTTGTTTCTTTTTTATCATTAAATAATATTCTATGGTATAGTATGAGTATGCTACAGTTTACTTATTCACCTACTGAGGGACAACTTGGTTACTTCCACTTTTTGACAATTAGGAATCAAGCTGCTATAAACATTCATGTGCAGGTTTTTGTGTGAACATACATTTTCAAACCAATTGGGGAAATCCCGAGGAGTGAAATTGCTGGATCATATAGTAACACTACGTTTATCTTTGCAAGAAACTACCATGCTGTTTCCCAAAGTAACTGTACCATTCTGCGTTGCCACCAAGAGTGAAAGAGGATTCCTACCTACTGTTTCAAATCCTTGTCAGCATGTGGTATTGTCTGCTTTTTGCATTTTAGCAATTCTAATAGGTGTGTAGTGGTATCTCATTTTAGTTTGCAATTCCTTAATGACAAGTTATGTTTACATCTTTTTACATGTTTATTTGCCATCTGTATATCTTTGGTGAGGTGCCTGTTCAAATATTTTGTCCATTTTTAAATTGTTTCCTTCCTAGTAAGTTTTAAGGATTCTTTGTGTATTTTGGATACAAGTCCATTATCAAATATATGATTGCAAATATTTTCTACAAGTCTGTAGCTTGTCTTTTCATTCTCTTAACAGTATTTTTCACAGAGCACACATTTTAAAATAAAATCTAACTAATCAATTTTTGCTGTTATGGGTCAATCTTTTGGTGTTGTATCTAAAATCTTATCTCAAATCCAAGGTCAAATGGATTTTCTCCTATGCTTTCTTTCAGAAGTGTTATACTATTGCAATTTATATTTAGATCTATGATCAGTTCTGAGTTAGGTTTTGTGAAAAGTGTAAGGCCTGTGACTAGATTCCTTTCTTTTATTTTAATTTATCTTATCTGTTTATAAACATCTAATCTTTTCAGTATCACTTGTTGAAAAGACTGCTCTCGCTCCACTGACTTTCCTTCACTGCTCCTTCATCACAGATCAGCTGACTGTGTTTGTGTATGTCTAGTTCTATGATGTCTATCCTACCACACTGATCTAGGTCTCTATTCTTTTGCCAATGCCACACTGTCTCGATTATTTGCAGATTTACGGTAAGTCTTGAGGTCAGATAGTATCAGTCCTTCCATTTTATTCTTGTTCAGTATCGTGTTGACTATCCTTGGTATTTTGCCTCCATATTATATTTCAAACTTTTTTGACTAATAAGGCCTAGCTCAGGGCCTTACATAACCAGAGGTTCTAAATTAATTGTTCATTGTTTGTCTGCCCCTGGGTACAGCTAAAGTCATTTTAAGACTGCTTGAAAAGATTCTACTTTTAAGTTGTCTTAACTTTTCTATCTGAAACTTTTGAATTGTACATTGAATTAACACTGTGAATTGTATATGTAATGCAAATGGATAGTTACCATTATTGGGCACCAAAATTCTTCTTAGGGAAAAATATGCCATTTTTTCAAAAAATAACACGAAGGCATGAACAAGGCAACAAAAATCGTGGCAGTATGTCCTCACTGAAACGAGGAGCAGACTCACTCTGTTTCCAAGAGAGAGGATCCCAGAGAGAGGGAAGGAAAGAGAGAGGAGAAATTAGCAGATGAAATGAGGTTACTATTCACATTTGATAACACAACCAGTAGAAATTCCACAATTTAAGATTAGGGATTTCTGATGTTTAACTGGGAAATCTTCATGTTGTGGAATAACACTCACATTTGGTCCCCCACCACCTCAACTAATTTTCAGTGCATCCTACCACACTTGCAAATGCTTTGTGTGAAAGTTGTGTTTTGTTTAGGAATTTAAGAAAGAACTTGAGTTTCATGTCTGTAGTGAATAGACATAGCACCTGTGGAAACTGAGAACGAAATGAACCCACTAGGAATTAGCAACCATCTTGCTGAAAGTTTGGGTTTTGACAGGGCATGAATGGGAGTCTGAGCTCAGCTTATCTTGCTCTCAGGGGGCCAGGAGATGCCAGCTACGCTAGCATCTGCATTACACGTATTATAGAAAGGATTCCTTTATAGTTCTCAAAGGACCCCAGCAGCATTGTTTTCTTTGGTTCTATCAACAGCCATGTGAAACAAATCTTTTTTTTTTTTTTTTGGTTTGTGAGAATTTAACACAACCTATACAAGGCTGGACATTGTGACATATTACTGGGAATCTGCTTGGATGACATCTTATATGCAAATAATTTTAACACCTTAATTTATTTGAACTTATGGTAATGGGAAGGGTCTGATAGCTTCAAAAATGGAAGCGAAATCATTAAATATAGACTGACCTTAAAGACCACTGCACAGAGGAGGACATCAAAAGTAAAGAGAAGTGAATAACTTTCCTAAGAACACACAGCCTTTGAGAAGTAGATTTATTCATTGGGTCAATTCGAAGAGAAAGTCTTATGTTCCTTGCTGACAGAGTTACTACCGTGGGCCACCTCATATACTCATATACTTTGGCCATGCAAGAGAACTTGCCCAGCTCTTTTCTCTTTTTCCAAAGAAATGAAAAGAAATGGGGTGGGGGGAAGGTTTTCATGGCCATAAAACACTGAACTTCAGCTTCCTCAGAGGTTCTCTCTCTTGTCCAAATTTGGGGAGACTTTCGTGAATGAGGTACTGGCAAAGAGCAAGGTGGCTAGGCCGTCTTTTCCCCCACTCAGTGCTTCTTCCAGGACTGGGGAGAGTCAACTGGAAACCAATCAATATAAGTTTCATTTTTGTTTTCTGTATAAATAGTTGGCTTATCTGAAATGACCTTTTCCAAGAGCTAATAGCCATAAATTTTTGCAGCCGGACATGTTTAGAAATGCCTCTTAGCTATTTTTGTTGATTTATTTTCTTTGTCTGTGTTTGTGCAGTCTAGCTTTGGGCATGGAAGGGAGCAGCCTTGGTCCCTAATCCTCCACCTCTAATGATATAAGCCCAGGAGCCATAGTTCCTTCCCTATGGGAAAGACCCCATATGGAATGGAATCCCATGGAGTTATAGATCAGTCTAGGAGAAATGACTATATCTTGGAGAATCATGGTCATGATCCCAGGGTCCCTGCTTAGCAGGGAGTTGGTTTCTCTCTCTCCCTTTACCCCTCCCCTGCCCATGTTCTCTCTCTCTCATAAATAAATAAACATCTTCAAAAATAAAAAAAGAAATACGTTAAGTGACCATTGCATATACTTAATTATAGTATGCAAATTTTATGCATACATTTGATCAGAGTCTAGATATATTCTCAAAAAGAGGAAAGCTGAAAATTCTTGATGAACTAATGTATGCTGAATTTATTTCACTTAATCCCAGAACTACCCTGTCAATGAGACATTATTATCTCCATTTACAGATGAAGAATCTGTGTCACGCCTATATCAAATAACTTGCTTAAGGTCATACAACTAATATAAGATACAACCAGGGTTACAGGTCAATCCGAAGGCAAAAATAAATGCTACGTTTGTTATACCATGCTGCATTTAGAGAAATCTAAGCAATTATTGATTTAAGTAAAGAGCTCAGGGCTATGAGATTTTTGGTTAAAAATTAAAAGTGAAATAAATATGGAGATTTTTTTTTTCCCTCCGTATTCCCTGGATTACTGACGGCTGAGTTTCAGGGAAGGAAACATGAATGATACGATAGAGAGAACTCATCACTCCTCTGTCCTTTTGCTTCTAGAACACTGTTACCTTTCTCTGGACATCCACTTCCCAGGCAACAACATACATGCTCTGAGGTCTAAAGTCAGAAGGTTTCCATGAAAGGAATGCAATAGTTTAAGCCCTGGATGTAGGACAGAGCAATAAAGCAATCAGTGTGGGCAAGGCTAAACTTAGATGAAATTTAGAAACAGGATTTATTTTTTTCTCTTCAAGCCTCCAGCATTCTTTCTTATGCTTTCCCCTCTCTTTTTCAGTGTCACAAATTCTTTTGGTTAAAGTTAATAAACATATTCAGATGTGGGGATAAAGAGTTCCTCAAGTTTAATTCATTAGTTTTCTCAGGAAGATTCTTTTTTTTTTTTTTTTTTGAGGGGTGGGTGAAGGACAGAGCGAGAGAAGTAATTAAACAGACTCCACGCCCAGCCTGGAGTCTGATATGGGGCTCGATCTCATGACCCTGAGATCATGACCTGACCCAAAATCAAGAGTTGGACACTTAACTGACTGAGCCCTCCAGATGCCCCAGGAAGATTCATATTTTAGCTGGAGATTCTTGATTCTTCAAGAATCGAGATTCTTGATTCTTGAGATTCAAGAATGAATCTTGGAGGGTGGAATTTTAGATATCAATTACAAGCATCAGTCAGTAGATTTCCATTGCCCCTGAAATTGCACAACTGTTTTGTTTCCCTTATGAGACGGGACCTGTAGAACTGATTTGACTAATTTTCTCTATCCAATAAAGGAGTAGCTGACTAAACTCAGAAGAGCTGGGAGAGCAGCCCTTACCTCACAGTTAGTAGGGGATAGACCATCTAGAACCCAATACTTCTCCCTAGAATTGCAGAACCAGAGGGCTGGCAAGGATCTTAGAATTGGATCGTGCATGTCCATCTTCCTTATGACCTCCTCACCAAACTGTTGTCACCTCCCCAGTGACAGATTATCCACGTCAGCCCAGTGATTTTTCAGAAATTGCTGATCTGAGCTCTGTGTTACTTTGATGATTCCACCTAGGACAATACAGAAGAAGTCTAATCCTTCTCTCCTCTTCTCTGACCACCCTGGCCCTGATTTCCCTCTTTCGGGTTACATACTCTCAGTTTCCTTATCTCTACTTCATGTGGCATTTCAAACCCTTCCATCATCTCAATTATGCTTCTTTAAACTGGCTATAGCTGACCTCAAAGTAGGGGGCTCAGAACCAAGCCTAGAACTTGGGTGAAGTCTGGACTCATTCATTCACTTATCCACTTGGCAGAGATATCCTTGATCAGTGTCAAACTTCTCTCAGCTCAGTGCCGAGTAGGGAGGTACGCTGAGTTCCATTCCCCTGGACACAATATATTTTTGCTTGCCGCCCAAGGTCCAACTCGTTCTGGCTTTTAGGGGCTTACGGTCAGCTAGCTTTCTCAAGTCCTTTCCCGTGGCATCCTGTTGTAGCATGTGTCTTGTTCTCCACCAAACTGCTCCTCTGTGTGGGAAGCTGGCCCTACTTGTGCTGGTACTCTGGGGTGTGTGCCTACACAAGCTTTTATAAAACCTATTTGGGTCGTAACGAGAACACCTTTCCTCAGATCTGGATCCAGGTTTGTTCTTTTGTGATGCCAAAGTTGACATGCTCCCAGTCTGTCTCGACAATAAAACCTCATCTCTAGGACATGGAGCCATCTCTCCACTCTGGGGTCAATCAGGAGCCAACGAGAGGGGTGGGGAGCTCACACACTCAGGACGGCGCTTCCACAGGCCATGGAAAACTACCCCTCCAGGGCCCCCTTGCCGCTTCCCACTCTTTGCCGTCCCTCCCCCCTTCGCCTTTGCTCTTCACATGCCGTTGACCTGGCTCAGAAGGAAAAAAGGCAACAGCTCAGCAACAGGGCACACAATTTAAGTCAAGGTCTAAACGGCATTTCTGGAGTCGGGATTCTGGAAATAAGAGGCTGCAGCCCTTTGACAGCTGTAGCACTGGAGTCTGTCCTGTGGCTTTGCTCAAGCTCGCCATGAGCTCACCCCTTCCGGGGTCCCGTTCCCTTCTCTTTCTGAAGGGTTCCTTCCAGTGGAATTTCTTGATGCATTTTACACACTGATAGGTCTCACCTACCTATTAATAAGGTAAGGAAAATTTAAGCCCATAGAAATCATTTGCATGGGTCACATTGAGGACCCTGGGACCCTCGTCCTAAGCCTCCATCACCTATTTACCCTGTCGATTTGTACATTTCACAAAGGAGCGACAAAAGAAAAGTCTGCGGCCTCTGTGTCTCGCTTCTTTCACCCCACTCAGAAGCCTCGCCCGCTGCCATCTCCATTACGCTGGGTCTTGTCGCAGGAAGCTGTGGTCCTTGCAACCACAGCTCTGTCACAGCCAAATAAGCACCTCTCCTTTGCCCTTGGCAATTCTCAGGACCCACTCCACGCCTTACTTTGCAAGGCACAGAACCTGCATGGATGAACCTTTGATGAGTCAGATCTTCCTCGAAGGGGGAAAAATAGTCATCCAGGATCTAAGTATAAACAAGCCTTCAGCGTGGAGTGAGGGAGAGTGAGGGAGAGATTCCAAACTTTTCCATGAGAGTCACATCTCTTCCCCATCCCCCAAGTTCATGTTCTGAATATTCCCTGCATTCTTCTCCATAAAAGAACTTGGCAGAGCGAATTCATTTCCTAACTCCCATTTTCAGATGTTGTTTAGGTCAAGTTTAAGCTTTCTGGCTTAGAGCTGGAGTTCTGACACCAGCTCTGCATTTATGGCACACAAAGTCAAAAACCGTGCTGTCGCAAGGCGTGTTCCTTCCCTCACCCCTGAATCATCCCCCACCTTATCCATCTCGGCACACACACTTTTTTAAAAAAAGCTTAATATTACCAATTTGGCAGAAGGGAGTGTAAATGTTATGTCAGCGTTAAGACATGACTTAATCCTGATCGGTGGGTTGTCAGGGAAGTGTGACGCTAATTGACAGATGTTACACGACACCCAGCATTCCCCGTGGTGCACAAATAAGGCTGTGTGCTTCCAGGACAGGTGAAATCTCCTTGGCAAGAGTCGAAGCTGGAATTTTTTCTTTCCTGTCTTCCATGTGCAGTCAGAGCGTGCCATGAGGCTGGGTGGACCTGGGCTGGAGATGGGTAATAAGTGATTGCGGATTGCCAGGTGAGCCAAACACCCAGGCCGTTTGGGTCCCTTCGGCTTTGAGAGAGGGATTAACTGGAATGCGCTGGGCTTTCCCGGATTATGGAGGGCCTTTTGATTATGTCAGAAATTCCAAGAGGAGGAGTTTTCAGAAGAAAGTAAGAAAAAACTGAACATCTGTTCTCTGTAAAAAGAAAGATCAAGGAAAACAAACAAAAAAACAAAAACAAAAACAAAAAATACCCCAAATCACTCTTCCCTTCCTGGCTGCCTCCTCCAGGCAGCTCTCTGTCACCGTGGCACCTGTGAGGCTGAGGAGGAAAGTGGGTTGAAAAGAAGCAAGTGGTTTGTAACCTTGGATCCTGGTGCTCAGAAATACTGATGCTGAACCCTACTTCCTGAGATTACAGCGCAACTGGGGTGAAGTAGGCCTGGGCCGTTGGTGTTTTTATAAAGGCCCCCAGAAAGCTCTATCATGCAGCCGATGCTGACAACCACAGGCCCAAGGAGCAGGTGTGACTTAGACCATGAGGATGTCCGCGTTTGAGCCTCAGTGCTGCCTGATTGCTGCCTTCAGGAGAGCAAAATCAGCGTTTATCCCCGCCCCCAGGTGCCACCATGGATTTCTAGGCCTTTAAAAAACTTCTAGAAGTTTCTTCAGACATTCCAAGGAGAAAGGGGACTTTCCTCTGTGTCATCCCTCCCCTGTACCCCATAATCTCCCCAATAACGGCTATGCCCGTCCCTGGATTGGCTGGAAACAGGTGGTACCTGCCCACGTAGAAGAGGCCACATGGGGATCTATCCCCAATCTCTCCCAAACGCCATCTCAGGCCCAGAGCAAGCTCAGGAAGTAAGTCAAGGCGGCATATGGGTCCTTGCAGAGGCGAGAGGAGGACATGGTATGGAAACCGAGATTCTTCTGCCTTTCCTTGCAGACTTTTGATGGGGTCGTCTGTCTGGGAAAGTTTGCATGAAGACCAAGTCTGTGACTAAACTAGGAGCTCTTCATGTCCTGGGACTATCGTTCCTGCCCTTTTCTTGGGCAGTAAATAACTCTCAGCTTTGAGAAACAAGCCCTGGTGCCACACTGGTGATGGCTGTGGAAGAAGCAGCGTCTGGATGTCTCTGTGGAGAACTTGGTGCTTCTCAGCCTTGTCTGACCCTTTCGACCGGGATTTCCTCATTGCAGAGTGGTGGTGACTCTGGTCCTGAGAGCGACCGAGGAGCAGATCCCGTGTCTCATGGTGAATTCCGGAGTGCTCCACCGAGCCCCCAATTTCCGACAGGTGTGTCCCCATAGCTGCTGGGAATATTGATGCCAATGACTCACACTGTGTCTCTCAGTGGCCAGCGCGTTACCTGGAAAGGGACTGCACTGTCCCGGGTTACTCCCCTTTCAGGAGGCGGCTGATGCTGGGATGCCAGGGCCCACCCTCTTGCCTCAATCCGGGACGCATTGACTTTGAGCTGTTTAAGGGTGAGGGGCGCCTGGGTGGCTCCTTCGGTTGAGCCTCCGACTCTTGGTGTGGCCCAAGTCATGATCTCAGGGTCATGAGATCTAGCCAGGCATGGGGCTCTGAGCTCAGCAAGGAGTCTGTCCGGGATTCTCTCCCTCCCCCGCTGCCCCTCCCCCGTCTCACACGTGCGCAAGTGTGGTCTCACGCACTCTTTCTCTCTCTCTCAAATAAATAAATAAAATCTTTAAAATTAAAAAAATATATATTGGCCGAGGCTTCAGTTGCACCTGCATTGGGGGTCAGCTTCCTCACTGCCGTTGTCACTTCCTCTTGGGTATGTTCCTGAGCGCGTTCAGAATAAAACTTCGGCCTGCAACTCTCCATCACAGGGCACCCCAGCTAAAGGACTTTCTCTTCACTGGTCCCTCGGAGGCCAGCTTTAGGATGTGTGATCCTAACAGCGCCCTAGAAAGATGACTCGCTCTGTTGTTAGCAGGAACACGTTTCTGTCAGGTGCAGGTCGCTGATGTTCATTTCCCTTCTGGCGGTTCTGGCCTTCCCAAGTGGGCCCAGGGAGGACCAATGGGATCACCAGGCCCAAGCCAGTGACTCTGGCAATTTGCACCTGAAGTAACTTGAGAGAGAGATCGTCCAGGAATTCCAGATACCACAAACATGTGGCAGGCTCAGGAGAGTTGCTGGAAGCGGACGGGTGTGAGATTAGTAAAGATACTGAGGGAAAGTTGGAAAAGCGACAAAGAAGAGGAGGCAGGGAAGTCTCTCTAGAGGCATTTTTGTTTAATTTCCTGGATTAGTTACTTTTAATGGTTAAAAAAAAGAAATCCACATCTGCCAGAGCCTTTGTAACTTGAGAGCTAATGGCTTTCCAGGGGAGGGAGGGATGGTTATGGATTTGTGCGAAGAGTTAAATCCCATGATGTGAACATGCTAGGGAAGGCCCCACCTGTGTGTACGATGTACTTAAAGGATTAGAGCAAACTTTGAAATTATGATATGTTTTACCTCGAGTAAGCACCTTGCTCTTTAAGCTTCTATTTCCTTGAAGGATTGAGGGGGGGCATCAATTCTCTCAGCTAATCAGGTGCATGAGACACCCTGCTTGTGGGATTTAATGAGGGTTTAAGTGCAGGCAGATGAAGGATACGTTATTCATATATTGTATTGTATTGTATTGTATTGTATTTTTAAGATTTTATTTATTTAACTGACAGAGAGAGAGAGAGAGACAGCGAGAGAGGGAACACAAGCAGGGGGAGTGGGAGAGGGAGAAGCAGACTCCCTGCTGAGCAGGAAGCCCGATGTGGGACTTGATCCCAAGACCCTGGGATCATGACCCGAGCCAAAGGCAGACAATGACTGAGCCACCTAGGCGCCCTATTTTATTTTTTAAAGATTTTGCTTGTTCGAGAGACAGAAAGAGAGAGAGAAAGTGAGCACGAGCCAGGGGGAAAGGCAGAAGGAGAGAGAAAGCAGACTTTCTGCTGAGCAGGGAGCTGGATGTGGGGCCCAATCCCAGGCCCCCCGGGGTTAATGACCTGAGTTGAAGGCAGACGCTTAACTGACTGAGCCACTCAGGCCCCCCTATATATTTTATTTTAAACCTATTTTCAATACTTGGTGAACCCAGTTCAAAGGTGTTGCTTCGAAGAGGTCTTTCTGATCTGAATGAAAGTGCCATTTCCAGGGAGATGCATGCACCAAATGACCAGGGGAGGGTTGCCGTGGGAGGGGCTGGTGGAGATGGAACAGAAATTTTATTTTTTTCAAACATCTTTAAAGATTTCAGAGAAATAGAGAGCACTCATAAGTGGGGGGTGGGGTGGAGGGAGAGAACCTTTACGCAGCCTCCCTGCTGAGCGTGGAGCCCCACGGGGAATTTTAGAGGTAATATTGCTGGGCTCTCCATGTCCCTGTCAGGGTCTTCCAGAAATACAGGGAAATACCCGATGTTCTCTATTTAAACACAAAAGGGCTGGAGCTGGAGCAGATGATTTTTAAATGGAAGGCAGAAAGTTCTTTCCCCTTCACGGGTTTCCCAGGAAGGGGGTGGGGGGAGCAGTGTATTTACAAAAGAATGACCATCATTTGCCACTGGCTAAGCTACTGGTTTTGACTATCTGGTCTCCTTAGATTCGTTCATCAGGCAGGCTGAGTGAGGGAGAACACGGTGACCAGAAATAGGTAAGCTCAAAAGCATGCCGCCTTCAGGAAACAAAAACCCATATGCAAAGATGTCTAATAAAGTCACAGTGCTTTATTTTTAAAACACTCATATGGTGCCAAAAATACTTAGAAAAATAAAGTTTGGTTGGGGTACTTTACCGAACTTCAAGTCACAGGCTTTCACGTTACAGACTGGAGCGGGGTTTGTTAGGCAGGCAGAGAACCTAGACTAACTTACGGATGGAAACAGGCTGTCTGGGTGAGGTGGTCAGGGCACCCTCTAGTTCACCAGTCAGATACCCAGACACCAGTTCTTCTAGCGCTGTCCTACCAGTTCGGAGATGGGGGAGTCACCAGCTCTAATGGAGGAAGAGCAAGATGGATTCACAGACCAAACAATTTTAAACAAAGACCTTTTTTTTTTTTGGCAATAATACACATCACAGTAAAATGTTTAATACTTGCAGAACGGCAGGTGGAAAGACTTAAATTGAGAGAGTGGGTGAGAAAGGGTGCCGAGTGGGGAGTGGGCACTGCGTGCTTCTCTTCAAAGCCTTGGGAACGGGAGCAAGCAATCTAGGCCAGCCTGCTGTCAGCGCCCCTGGTGTTGTCAGCAGCCAAGCGGCTAACAGTATTTCCATGTGGAACCCAAACGGGAGAAAATGGGCTGAAACGGGCCAACTTTCTATCAACTCTGGCAGTTTTGCCACCACCAGTAAATCGCCCCTTTTAATAGGAGGAAATTGAATGGTTTCTCACTAAACAGAATTAAGTAGTGGGATCAAGAGATTTCCAGGCTTCGGGGTACCCTCATTAGTAACTGGCTTCTTCTGCTCTGACGTCTCTCCTCCGTTAGGTCACCTGAGACAGTCGGGTAGAAACAGAAGCGTGGCTAGGTTTCTCCTTTGCCCTCCTCTGGTTGTCACTGAAGTGACGAGGTGACTCATTTGGGGGGACCCATTTTTTATGAGTGTTAAATAACATCTCCCAAAGTATTTGGACGGTTTCGTTGTTGGGTGATGGGACGCCACAGTAATGCGTTTCGAAGAGGGCTTCTTTCCCTAGCCCCTGCCGGCCAAGTGCTCTCAGCCCCCTCAGCTTGCAGCCGGGGACGCGGCTCCCCGAGGCCCCTGCTGCCTTTTCTCCCCGCCCTGCCCATGATCCGTGCCTGTCCACTGGACAGCTCACGGGGCCGACGCTTCCCTTGGCCCTGTGTTCTCCGAGTGTGTGAAAGCCCAATACCTCTTAAACTCCTCGGCCTGCAGGGATCCCAGAGGGCTGTCAGACTTTGAACTGTTAACAACAGAGCCACCTGAAAGTCTTATAAAAGCAGCAGTGACCTTTTCGAGCTGTCAGGTCTTTAAATAGGATTTGGGATTTAATATATGTTTTTAAAGAAAAAAAAAGTAAGAATTGCTAGTTTTAAAAAAAAAGTGCACGTCTTTTAGCCAATTCAGAATCTTGCCCCTACCCTACTTTTTTTCTTTTTTTTTTGAACCCAGAAGAGAGAAAGCTTTGGGGGGGGGGGAGGAGACCAGATCTCAGGCTAAATAAGGCAGGCGTAGGTTAGGTGCGGCCAGACTAAAAGCCTGGGCTGAAAAGAAGCCCAGGTGGGTGACCGTTGTGGAAAAGGGACAAAAAATAAAAGGAGGGGAGGCAGGGGCTTATAGGAGAGAAGTATGTGGTCTGTCACGGTGTAGTATGAATTACAGCCTGAAAACTCCAGGAAACTACTCAGTCCAATTCTCAGGCCCAGGGCAAAAAGGTCCAGAGGAGGCTTTTTTTAACCTTTATTAGCAAAAAGATGTCATGCTGCCCCCACCACCCAGCCGCAGGGCAGTCTCCTCAGGCCGCAGTTGGACAGGTGGAGAGTCTTCCGTCCCGGGCCCACCCCTTGCAGTACATTTCTGTTTACACAGCTTGTCCCAAAACCACAGTGAGTGCTTCTCGTGATGCTGGGCCACCCTGTAAGTACTTAGGTTGGTGTGTTATTTAAAAAGGAGAAAGCAGCTTACATTTTCATTTCCTACCCATCTCCATATGCCATGCCAGTCTGTGCTTCGCATGACAGGCTTCCCTGGAAGAGTCTCTGTCTTCCTCTCTCTTATGGGCAGAGAGGAACCTTGACCGCATTCCAAGGCCAGTGAGAGGTTTTCGAACTTATGTGTAATTGGAGAGGTGACACCCTTGTCTTGGCCATCCTTTTCCCCTTCAGGTTTGTACTTTCAGGGTTGATGTTCAGTGACGCAAGACGGTGGAGTGGAATCAGCATCCTTAGGAGGAGAGATGGGGGCAGCTCACACGAAATCATAGGAAGTGCTAGAAACAGCGCTTGACTTTATCCCTCCCCACTCGGAGGTCTCTAAGAGCAAAGAAACGTCCCATATCATGGGTTGGGGGGACCTATTTGGGTATTATTCACTGTCCTGGATCTTTCATTGGCTCACGAGTGAAGAATCTGGGGTGTCCATGCAAACCTCCAATGGGGTCAGTATGCACGCCTCTTGCTCAGTCCTCCCTGAGTCTGGTCCCTTTGGCTTTCCAGAGACACAACCCAGGGAAGGCTGTATTTGACCACTCGTGATTGTCATCTGCGCTGGGATTACCAGAAAGGCGGGTTCCAGCCTCCCAAGCAGTACAGGTAGGGGTAGTAAGGGTAGCTGTTATGCATGGAGATGAGGGAGGCCTGGGATAAGCCCTCCTCTTTCAGGGCAGGCAGAGAGGAGTGCTTCTCCAGGTCTCCCAGGTCCGAGGTGAGCTGCTTTCGCTTGGTCTTATAGCGTCTGTTCTGGAACCATATTTTCACTTGGGTCTCAGTGAGCTTGAGGTTCTTGGCCAGGTGAGCCCTTTCAGGGGCTGACAGATACTTCTGGTGGCTGAACTTCCTCTCTAACTCAATGACCTGAGTGTGGGAGAAGGCAGCACGGGAGCGCTTCTGCGGCTGCTTCGAGGTTTGCGGAAGGCTTGTTAAGGAGCCTGCACCATTTTCACAGTCCAACAGATAAGTCTCCAAGTGTCTATCTGGAAAGGAGAAGGGAGAAGGAGGAGGGATGGGAAGGAAATGTTACATGTTAGAGGGAAGAGAACAGAATTCAATCCACCCTTATCTCTTCAGTGAGTGAACAAACAGCCCACTGTCATCTTGGATACATTTCACTTTTTTCACATGACTAAGGAACTCCGAGTGGGGAGTGAGAGAATATGTATATTATGTATTCGTTTTCTAACAGTCACCAAGAACCCAGAGTTATAAGCGGTTAGTGGTAGAGCTTCCTGCCAGGTCTTCCAGGAGAATTAACTAGGGTCTTGGATGTGTGTGCATTGAGAAGAGGTGGGGAAGTCAGGCAGGGAAGACACAGAAATCAGGCTGCTGGTAAAACAGGACCCGAAGGCATCAGCGTTAACTTTTGGGTGTCGGGAGAGGCTTTGTCATAGGAGAGGCGGTGCAGGCTAAGGGCAAGTTCATTCTCTGGCTTTCGTCCCCTCTTTTTCTAAACAAGCCGTTAGGACACCTCATCCAAAGAGTGACTGGAAAAGGAAAGAAGTCTACTCTAAATGTTCTAACGGTGTTCTATTTCCTGAAGGCCGGAGGGACCTTCCCAATGTAGTTTACTGCCCGCGGAGTTGGGAAGCCAGGGGAGTCTTCGCTTGTCAAACCCTGATCAGTTACTTGTCATATGTGACCGTAACTGCCAAGAGGTAGCGCGGGGCGGACGCGGATCGAGGGTCCCGCGGGGGCCGGGAGCGCGTGGCGGGGTCTTCACCTGGGACGCTGGGGCTCGGGGCGCCGCGTGCGCGCTCGCTCTGCAGAGAGCGCGGTGCCCGGCGAGTCCAGCCCAGGTACAAATCCTGCGCCACCCTGACGGCGGGGCTCAGGGCTGATTTCCGACGCGCGCCCGCGGCGGGAGGCGGTGAGGTCCCTTGGCCTGTCGCCGCGGGGCCCCGCATCCCTGCAGCCGGAGCTCCGGGAGGCCTGCGTCGGACCCGCCCCCACGCCGGGGCCGCCCGCAGGCCG